>OX381717.1:54661765-54916545 GCA_947462335.1 Harmothoe impar
TTTACATTTAAGAGGTACTCAATTGACCTTACGGGCCTATTTATATTAGACAGGTCTGTTAGATACTGCTTCATGCCAGAAATGTGTCCCTGAGTTTGTAGTGATTGTGTGGAATTCACAAAAGGTTTAAGGGTATTACAATATATTTCCGAATTCCAAAACGAGCCTAAACTGGTTTATATTTATAATAGCTAGTAATTAAGGTATTAGCAAACCATCTGTTTGAATGAACTGATTCATGATATTAAATGTAAACAAACCACTGCAATCATCTACACTATACAGTCTCCCACCATGGGGCCCTATATAGGGGGTCATGACCAGACTAAATCCCTGCTGCATGTGACCATACACCTACAGTGTATATAACTTGATCCACTGATCAGATGCTGTTTGGCTTCGTTTCCTGGTGGTCTTATTAATGCGTCACCAAAGTCGCAGTAAATGTGTTGTTTGGTGATCTCTACACTGTAAGAAGTTAGTACTGTACACCTACAGCAAAAGTTGCTGGCAACTTTTGTTCCAGTAGATTTTGCTGTAGGTGTACAACAACTGACTTGCTGTAAATTTACAGCAACTTCTACTGTAAATTTACAGCAACTTCTACTGTAAATCTGCAGCAACTTCTAGCGTGCATCTACAGCAAAAGTTGCTGGCAACTTTTGTTTCAGTAGATTTTGCTGTACATGTACAGCAATGTGGTTCTGTAAAGTTACAGCAACTATACTGTAGGTTTCATATTGTTGTTCTCATCAATTTATATCAATTAATACACATGCATGGAGAGTACTTTCCTGCATAATAGTTCAGTCACAGCACAGGATAATACACACTGCACAATGTAATGGTTTAATCCTGCTTCATTACAGCTAAGTGTCTCTCATCCATTCTTATTCAACGATGTCTGGAGAGTTTGTGAGGCTTTATTTGACTTGGGAAAGGGTTGGGTGGAATAATTAATACAGAAATAGTCTACTGCTGCCATCTAGCGGCGGAAATCTACAGTACAATGTACTGTTAATGTACAGCAACATTGCTGGAGACCCAATTTACAGTACATAGTGTTGTAGTTATACAGCAAATAGTGCTGTAATACCAACTACAGCAAAAAGTGCTGTAAATGTACAGCACATTGTGCTGTTTAAATACAGTAACTTCTTACAGTGTATAGTTGCACTGATCGATTAGAATACACTGAAAAAGACCCATAGTGCCCCTACGTTAGCACCGACTGGGGGTTGTTTCACCTCAAATGGCTTCAAATTGTGGACCCCCCCCCTCCCCCCAAAAAAGAAGAAATTAAAACAAATAGAAAGGGGCTTTATGGCGAATTCTTTGTGGAGGGTAAGCAACCAGCATATACCCAGCTAAAAGAACAAGTAACACTTTCCAAACATTTGGGGGAAATCTTCTTCATATAAATCTGTAAAAAAAACGTTTTCATACACAAGTTTTTTGAGACGTTTGGAAGACGTTTTTGGTAGCTGAGTAGACATACAGCATATTTGGAGGGTCTAGACAGTGTGTGTTATTTAAGGTGAAACAGCCCCTTGGTAATACTTTCCATTTGGACCTCAAGTGCATGTTCCTCTCCCGGATGGTCTGACATATCGACAAGGATTAAAAAACAACAAGTGGAATAGAAACCAAAGCTGCCAGCACAACATGCCAAGGCAGTGCTGTATTTAATTATAGCGGGGATTTATAAAAGGGCTATATTATAAACTTATGTAACATGCTGTATACCAGCGAGTAGCTGTCTGGCGTTTTATTCCTAAACTAAACGACATTGGTTTTCAAGTGTATGTATCTTTATTCCTGAGAATGATATAATCACAATACGTTAAAGCTTCTACATTTGCGTATTGAGGTATGGACATGGGTGTTCAGTAAGACCATAATGCCTTTACTGCATAGTCCCTTCACTCCTCATCCATATTATTTACCTTATGGGATATTCGATATAATCAATATACCGTACCATCGCGATTAAGCGCCGGGGCGCTCTTCAATTTGGCGTGACTCTTACACAGGCGCTTATACAAGACAGGCGCTTATTCAAGGTCATGATTTTAGTGCTTAAGAAACATTTGGGTGCCCTTATACCCCCGGCGCTTATTCAAGACCGGCGCTCTTTCAAGACCAGGCGCTTTATCGCGACGGTACGGTACAAGGTTATGCTTTATGGGCCAACGTTTGCTTGCACATCTGTATTCCAGCTACCGGTATTGAACATAGCACTACTACATGCAGCCTTACTAATGGATCCACTACTAGTCCCCGACACTACCATGACATGGCTGTACCCATACATTATGGTGACAGAATGACAGAGTGTATTAACGGCGTATGCTGCCTTTAAAGAGTTTGTGCAGAGGGCAATTGCTGTAATATCAAAGACTGAGCAGGTCTATTGTTTGGTGAGGAGACGCCCATGCACGTCTACCATGGATAGGCACAACAAATTAATCAAACAGTATTATAATCCTGCCAGCCTGTCTGTTTACATATCACTAAATAGAAAATTGTCAAATATTGTGTATTTATTTAGTCTATCCAATAAAGGGGTATCAGGTTCATACACATATTGGTATGAGGGAACAAGCACAGTTCCCACACAACTCATAGCAGTGTAGAAACGTGTCCTGTGGCCAATGAGCTCTGTCTATGAACTGTGTCCAATAAACCAAATACCAAATGTGTACATTTGTATACCGACATCGTTGTACTGGTCTGCCCAGCCGTTCGTAACGCGCATTAACAGTATATATGCCGGCCTACAACACAATCCTTGTACGGTCTATCATTCTGGAAATTATTCAGAATGAAACATTTCTACGTGTACTTGTATATATATATGCCTTTTCCAGGGGTGTTTTTTTGTGGACCTCATTTGGTAACTAATAATTACATTGTATTGTAGGTCCATACATGGATCTAATCAGATGTCCTCTTGATGACCCAGGGTCAATATCCACACTCATATAACCTGTGGTAGGTAAGTCAGCTTTATATCCGACCAGTTTGGTACATATAGGGTGCGATAACCTGGACAATTAGCTGTTCTTATGATACATCATATCATATAGGGTGAGCACGTTTGGGGAAACCTGTGGCAAGAATTACAGATTCATGTTAACCCTACTTTCAATCTAGACGTACACCAATGCACATGAAGAAAGACATGTCAATATTACTTCATTGATAAGCCTCCCACCCTACTGTTGGTTTCTGATAAGGCTCTCTGTGTGCTAGCAACAGCTGAGTACGCAGAATATGTATTTTTGCATTCTGGGATTAAAAAGGGGATTTCCCTCTTCGTTACTGCCCCCCCCCCCCCCCCCCACCACATACACATCATTGTTTCATACTCTGATAGTCCGTCAACACTGATGTCAGAGGAGATCATCATGATGATTTTGAAAAAGGAGATCTGGCTGATCAAACATCCCAAATACTGTATACATCATTTTTAAACTCAGCCTAAAATAAGGAGTGGGGGGGTCTAAAACCACGCCTGGGGCCCGACTAGGGGTTGACAAGGTGCTTGGTGTGAGTGTGTGACATTCGACTCACCTTGTGTAGGTACGTCCTGCCCTCCCTGTCCCACCTACAGCACTGCCTCCAGTACCGCCCCAGGCCGCCAGAGGTCGCCACTAAACACCTTACAGCACCACCCTAACCCGATCACACTCTGCAAGCACAGGTAGGCAGATATATACATTAGGTTTGGGTTTAACACTAGGATGTGTGGAGAGTGAGTGTAATACTCGGAACTGTTATTAGGTCCCTATGCTGGCACTGGATCTAATACTAGTTCTGAGTTCATCTTGGCACTGACTCACCTATACTGCATATAGGCAGCCACATAGGCTGCTTTAAACGCTCAATCCTTACTGCCCCTCCATCCATCAGGAATTGCAGTGGAGTGAGGAAGGGTTCTTTTATAAAAGAGCTGTGGGTTTAAGTCACGCTTCTCTCAAGTATGGCTTCCATAAAAGGCGATCACACATTAGGTCATGTATTACTAGCGGGGCGGGGGGAGGGGGGCTTCGTGGATTTTCCCAAAACAATTTTTTTTATTCTGACCTCCCCACCAATTAGACGAAAGTGATCTCAACGTCCCCACTACGTTCAAATTTTGAGAAATGGTCACACACCAAAAAAAAGGCACGGGCCAGTGGTGTGGTATCACGCGTGGTCACGACTATTCAAATGAACTGTATTTAGTTTAGACCCCACCCCCCCCCCCCCAATAGCATGAAGGCTTTTTCAGTTTTGGCCCACCCACCAAGGGTATGTTTTTCATCATGACGCCCCTTCCTCCATATATCTACCAAGCTCCTCCAGCTGGCAATAAATGACTCGGCCTCATCCGTCCTAAACACGTGAAATTTGCAAAATCATGATGATTAGATATAGGAATACAATTAAAACAACAAGAGATAGAGCCTATTGGCTGTTTGGCAAGGGTAGCACCATCTCAGATTCATGAAGCAATTTCTCAAAAACTAGAAGGGATATCTGCATCTATGATACCTCTTTTGAAAGCTTATGACTTCAATTTTAAAACATACATTTCACCTCGGAAGGCCCTTTTCCCTCATCTGTCCACATGTCATATATATATAGTCTTGCTAAGGATTGAACTACCAAACATAACAAAGCGTGCGCAAAACACAGTGTTCACAATGTTATATTACGTACCATGGTGATGGTTTCGTTTGTCCACACAAAGCCATCACAAAATGTCCACAGGAGGCACTGTGTTGTAACATAAGTAAAATAGTATTAATACCCACGTTGTTACACAAAGCTCGCGCAGAAATAGGTAAAATTGATTAGAAAAATAACTGGCCTCATTATTTGTAACAATCCTCCTAAAACAGATCTCTGTAGATATTAATGATTGAAATACTTATATTTAAATAAAGGGATGGAATACCAATAATAAATTAAGGGATGAAAATACCTTCTGTATTTGCTAGGTAATTTCCTGATCATTAGATCTGGGATTTACATTTTATTTATATTGCATATAAAAGAAACTCAATTAAATGGATGTTTTTGCTCCATTCACGTTACATTACAGTATAGAATATTGCCTATTTCGCACTCCTTGACCCAAAGTATGTAAAACAGAGAGTAGTAGAAGGTGAGTTTGAATTTGTCTTTATTACGGATTTGACATTTTTAAAACATTTTACATTTTTATCATATGGCTTAACTGAAGACGGGTCGCATCTTAGCCTATTTAAAGGCTAATATTTAAGTCAGCGACCTTTACATGTGTAACTTAGTATTGATAGATCTTGTAGGCGAGCCAAATTAAACCCTTATACAAAGATAACTATTTCACATATTATGAAGGCATATTTTACTGTTTCAAACCAGTTTTGTATTACATATTCATTTACACCATTAAGTCATTTACAAATATGAAAGTACATATGAAAACCTGTATATTTATTAACATAACTTGTCTAGGGCTGCATCGTGCAAAACGCAGACCTCTAGGTACTTAAAACTAAGTGTTAGTAGAGTCTTTGGCTTTGTTGAGAAAAGAAAACCTTTGTTAATCTTGAGGGGGGAGGGGGGGTGTGGGGGGAGAGAAAAGGCGTGGGAGAGGTACTTCTCTTCACTAGGCGGTGACTTTATCTGGGATATTGTTAGTTAGAAATTTTTTGACATCAATTTTGAATAAGAGGAATGTTGGAATATTTCTATCTTCAGGTTCAAGGTTATTCCAAGCGAATGCTAAACTCCATTCTAGACTACGTGTATAAGATTTTGCATGTGGGGTAAAACATTTCAGTATGGGACCATCCCAGGCCCTAGTATTAAGGCGTCTATTGTCTCTAAATTTGGGAAATTGTTGTCTTTTGTAAGCTGCTAAATATTGATGTGCTAATAACCTTGTTTCTAAGAGATTAATATTTGCAAGGGCATGAATATCCTCTGTATGGGCTCTGTAGTTTTGTTTCAGGGCTATTTTAAGGGCTCTGTTCTGGGCTCTTTGTCTCCTCTTTAACAAATCCTTATTAGACTCTACTATCAGTATATCTCCATATTCCAAAATGGGTAGAATATAACTCTTGTAAATTAACACTCCAGTGGATATACTTAAAAATTCACTCATCCTTGTGAGCTGGTATGTTCTAAAACTAACAGTTCTCAATTGATTATTGAGGAATTTCTCATAGTTAATAGCTTGATCCAGGATGACTCCTAAATATTTATAGCTAGGAACACCATATATGTTATCAGCACCTATTTTGAACTTGCAGTTTTTCCAGCGGAAACTTAGACCAAAGCACATGAATTTGGTTTTTTTACAATTAATAGTCAACTTATTACCTAGGCACCAAGTATTGTAGGTGAGTAAATCTTCCTGTAGAAGTCTATTTACCACACTCTTATCTTTGCCAGACATATATATAACCGTATCATCCGCATAAAGTAATATTTTGCTATTTTTTATGACTTTTACCACATCATTCACATATATCAGAAAAAGAAGGGGTCCTAAGGTTGAACCCTGTGGGACTCCACACACCATATCCATAAAGCTGGATTTAACATTGTTAGCCAGTGTGCATTGCTGCCTCTTACTCAAATAATTATGTAACCAGGCCATTGGTTTGTTTGGAATTCCATATGATTTACACTTATTTAACAATATTGTATGATCTACGGTGTCAAAGGCTTTTTTTAAGTCGATATATAC
This sequence comes from Harmothoe impar, assembly GCA_947462335.1. NCBI lineage: Eukaryota > Metazoa > Annelida > Polychaeta > Phyllodocida > Polynoidae > Harmothoe > Harmothoe impar. The sequence goes on from OX381717.1 coordinate 54,668,493, forward strand.
TGCTATTGTCTCTATCCCTACATTTCTATCCCTTAATATGTCATCTGTTAGTTCACCCACTGTTTGAATAGTTGAAAACCCTTTACGGTACCCTCCCTGCTTATCAGTTAAAATCCCCTCTTCATCTAAATATTTGGTCAATTTGGAATGTACTATTTTTTCTAAAATTTTTGAAGGTGTACAGAGTAGAGAAATGGGCCTATAATTTTCGACAAGAGTGAGGTTACCATCTTTAGGGATTGGTATAATACAAGCTGATTTCCATGACTTTGGAATAATACCTGATTCCAAAGACCTGTTAAACATGTGCGTGACCTGGGGTAGAAGACATACAAGTGCATCTTTTAAAACATTAGCCTTTAATCCATCTATCGCAGTAGTCTTGTGTAGAGGGATTTCCTTAATGTATTTCATAACTTCTACTGGTGTAACACTCCAATCAATAATACCTTCAGCATAGACAGTGTCTTCAAAAACCCAGGGTGTGGTATTATTTTTGCAGAGATTAGGCCCAATATTAGTAAAGAAATCATTGATAAAATTAGCCACATTTTCTTCAGGCATAAGTACCTGGGTAACAGGGTCAATTAACTTAATTATATCCTTTTCGCCCTTTTTCTGAGGAATAATCTTATTAAGTTCACGCCAAAAGTTTCGCTGATTGTTTTTGTTTGCTTCAGCTTTTTGAAGAATAAAAGTTTTTTTGGATTTGTGAGCCTTTTTTGAAATTTGATTTCTCTCCTTTCGAGCTGACTTAACCTTATCTTTATCCCCAATCCTTTTTGCTCTTTGCATTTCGTTATCTTTGTGATGCATTTCGCCAATTAATTCAGGGGTGAGCCATGGTTTGCTGTCTTTATACGCTTTGTAGATTGTATATGGACACATAACATCTAATACATGATTAATTCGTTTTAGAATTAAAGCCCATAATTTTTCAACATCCATCTCTAAATTAAAGTTTCTCCAGTTGAAACCAAGAAGACATCTTACAAACAATTGTCTATTGTAATTTCTCATTTTACGACCTTTAACTTCAACCTTGCCATTAAAGGCAGGTCTCACTTCTTTACATGTGACAAAAACCATTTCGTGATCACTGAGATTGCAGATAACACAGCCCGCTTCATTAATGCTCAAACAATTAGAAAAAATTAGATCCAGACAAGAGACTCTATCAGCGTATCGTGTAGGCACATCGATATAACTTAATAAACCATATCCAGCCATTCCCTCTTTCAAGGTTACAGTATTGGGATGGTCATGGACTAGAAAGTCAACATTCATGTCTCCTAATATAAAAATATCCTTGGACTCACGGTTGTTAATTCCACTTATTATACCCTTCATTTTGTCCCAGAATACAGCAAAATTACCACTTGGAGGCCTATATACATTTAATAACAAGATGTTTCTTTTGTTATCCCTACTGATTGTGGTACACAGTACTTCTAGATCTTTACAAGAAATATTCAAGTGGTCATATTCATCTACAACACAGAACTCCTTTTTAACGTATGTAATCAAACCACCAGCTTTCTTAATTTTGCCATCTTCCAACCATGATCTGTCATTACGGTACATATTGTACCCAACCAATTTATAATTATTACTTAAATCGTTTGCAGTTAACCAGGATTCTGAGCAAGTTAAAAAATCTATATTAGAATCGTCATATAGTATAGAGAAATCAGTTTGCTTATTTCTAACACTTCTTATATTTATATGCGTCACATTGAGTGAATTTTCCCTGATAAAGTCAGATACTTTTTTACTAGACATCTAAGTGTTCCCCTACCTTGACCCTCCCCGTCCCCCCGTCCCCCAACCAATTTTGTATCTTAAGTAGGTTAGTACTAAATCTAGGAAAAAACTTAAAATTAAACAAGATGTTGTTCATGTTCTTCATAAACAGGGCAACCTTATGCATGGAAAATTGTGACAGCATTATCCTTTAAGTTTTTAGTGACACATAGCAAGACGAGAGTCGTCATTTATAATTTTAGAATTAAAAAATAAAAGAAAGATGTGGTGTTTTTAATTCCGTTAAGTTTTGAAAAATATATTATATATTTCTAGAACATTTCACAAATAAATTAATAGTTAATTGGAGTTAATATAATAATGTAGTGTTTTTAAGCCCATTGATTTTTGGTAAAAATATACCTCGGTCTGGGTGACTATGACAACGAGATTCAGGTGAGTTTACAACCATGTTACGCTTTTGGTGTCTCGCCTTCTTCTCTAGAAAACTACCGTAGCACACTTATCATACAAAACAAGTAATGCTTTGGTTGTATCTTGGTCATAATTAATTAATCAAAAATATATTGTTTTAATTTGGAATATACCCATTGACCATAACCTTTTTCTTGATTGAATCAACATGGTTGGTGAATGTTGTAGCCCATTTGGTGAGTAGGCTGTTGTCGGGATGGAGACCGTCAGACATTTCTTTGTATGAGTCTTTGTTTTTAGACTTAGAGTGTGTCTGGTGCACAGGTCTGCATATCCATGGGGTTGAAGTTTTGGCATTCCTGTTGAGTCTATAGATGACTTGATTAATTTGACGTATGCCAGTGTCCATAATCTCTTGCCTTTCAGGGTTAGCATTGACAACAGTTTTGTTCAGTTGAGCACCCACCAATGGACATAGTATAATGCGTTCTCCAGGGTGGCGTTGGTACATATAATCCATCCAATCTTCCATGTAGTGTGACATAACTGTAACAAATTGCTCGATTGTCGCCCAGTCAAACGTATAGTAGTCTCTCCCTTGCCATGGCATTGCTGGATGTCTGATTGACATATTGTTAATACCTGCAGATATGTAGGTTACCGATTGGGGGTGCGTTTGAATGAATCTGCTGGCTGCATTACAGACTGTGTGAAATTTGGCACCGCTCATAGGATGAACATGGATAGGCCAACCTGTGGTGTTTAGCCTATTGACTTCATTTTGCAGAAAAGTAGACCCTTTTGGTCCTAGTCTGCTGTCCCCGTAAATAGCTACTGTGTGGGCCATTCTGACTTGTATACGTGTCAGTGTCCCTTTTCCGAAGAGGTAGATAATCCGAGTGTGGCAGTGTCTCTTTTAATGGCACTATACCTTTTAACCGTTGCGTGTTGTGTCTATTCCGTCAGGTTGAAGGGCTGCACCTTGGTTGACATTGGTAGGGATATTATCCTCATTGTCGCCATGATAGCTGTCATCAGCCGGAGCCTCGGGTGGTTGTTGATCGTCGCTGTCGAAGCCGCGGTCACTCTCACTGTCAGTGTCAGAGTCTGAATCCTCTGTCAACTCGCCGTCCCGAAGGCGTTCTAACATGCGTCCCATTTGGTTCTCACCAGTAATGGTGGTTGCACTACACGTTTTATAGTCCTTCCAGACAATTCCAGAACCCCAGAAGCCTTGCTTGGTTAGCTCGTAAATATGTCCGTCTGTGGCTTGAAGTTTGCGGTGCATTTCAGAGCGGGGCGGATACTTCATACGTTGGACTTTTCTCATTATGGGAAGCCGTTGCTGCAACCAGTCCTGATTTTCGACAATTCGGTTTCCCAGTCTTTTTGCCTCATACGGGCAGATGGTCTCAGCAATCTCTTCAGCTAGTGCCTGTTGTTTGCAGACAAGTGCTTTCTGCGTTTGAAAGAGACTTTCAGCGTTGGCGTATAGCTCCCCCTGGTAAAAAATATTACATGGGTGGAAATTAGACAGGAAGCTGCTTGGACCTTGGAACCCTACACCATCCATACATTTTGGTGTTTTCGAATCAGAAAGTCTCATGCCCTCTGGGAGTTGCTCCACTTGGTTATAGGTGTATTTGATACCCCCTACCAGTATGTGCATCGATCGTTGTTGAGCATTATGGCCGTTGTCACGCAGATATGATGCTAGGTTTCTCAACTCTCGCTGTTTCCTTTGATCTTCAATCGTCAGGTCATCATTTAAGTGGACTTTGTTCCATGTCCCATTGCCACGTAGGTTCTTTAAACCCGTGAAGATTTGAATTTTCTGTTTCATATCCATGAACTTGAGCATCACTGGTCTAGGCCCTCTATTGTCTGCCTTGAGGGGACCCATACGATATACTTGCTTAATGTCGTCAGCACTATAATCGGTTTTGAAATCAGTGAACAGTCTGTCGACTTGACCAAATGTGTTCTTGTCATCTGGTTCGGAGAGGCCTGTTATCACCATGTTGAATTTGCGTTTGTCTCTCTCTAGCTCAGCTACTCTTTCCTCCAGTGCAAGAATGTGCCTATTTTGACGATCCACAATTGCATCAGATTTTTTCTGGTGCAGTCTGAGTAACCTATGGCCTTGTGTTAGGTCTCTCAGCTTTCGTTTGACTTCTCTGACATTGTCATCAAGTGTTGAGTTGTAGTCCTCATTGGCTTTTACCTTTTTAAAAAGGCTGGAGATATCACTTTGCATCACTGAAATATCCTGCTTGGAATTGTCCTTTTTGGTGCCGGACGGCCTGCCATAACCTGTTGCCGAGTCCCGAGATTTATCTAGGTCATCCCGCCTTTGGGCGGCTCGGGTGTCTCTTTCGCGCTGTGATTGGGACATCTTATGGAAAATATAATATCCCGGTAGGTAAAGGCTTTATGTACCTCAGTGTCAAAATTAAAGACTATCCTCTTGCTATTTCTTGTAGAATTCCGGGAAAATGCGCTGTCTGTTTTCTCCTCGCGTGTGGTTAGCCCGCCATCTTGTTGCTTGTATCCTAAATGTTGTAAGAGTACGGTATTAGTGTAAGGGAAGTGCGCTATGTGGACATTTTGTGATAGTTTTGATGGGCAAAATGTGCTTTGTGGATACTTTTTCACACATTCCGACAAATCGTTGTTTGCAGACGGTACTATAAGTTTGTATGTATGTACTTTCTGAATTCATTTCCGGACTACATATAGCTGGGGCTCAACTGCACGATCTTTTGAGAACCCCATAGTATTGCCTTCAGTAAAGAATAACTCGAGAAACCCAGATCAATTAGGCGAATCTGAGTGTTTGTTTACATTTACATCTCACCATAGGTATGTATAGTTTGATAAGGTATAAACATAGGCTTAGAGATCGTATTGGTCAGACAGATAAAAATCAAACCAGTTTGATATGAGGTCAGGAGCCAAAATCGGTCTGAGATGCTAAATCGGGACCTACCGTAGTGGCTTGAATAAGCGCAGGGGTCTCAAATAAGTGCAGGTCTTGGATAAGCACAGGGTAAATGAGGGTATTGATATGAAAATTTAGGCCATTTTTGTATCTTGAATAAGCGCAGGTCTTTATAAGCGCAGGGTAAATGGTACCATTGAATTTAATAAGCGCAGGTGCGCTTATTCAAGCCACTACGGTAAATCATGTTATTTAGCCTTGGCAAATTTACTTCTCGCTTGTTTATAAATATTATAAACGCTATTTATAAACATACACCTATGGTGGGGTCTACAGTACTGGGTTATAGTGGAAAACTAAAGAAGAGCAAAAAAGGTTTGGAGGATATATTTATTGATTGATAAATAATGTATAATATAACATAAGGGAACGGGCGAAACTGTGCATATATATGTATGAATATGTATGGGTATAGTAGATATACATTGAATAAGTGGGGAGAAACAGTACACTTTAAGATACAAGTACAGTGAGATTAATATAATAAGAGAAAAGAAAGTCGTCGCATACATTAAGTCACAGTAAATCGGACAAGCCCAGTACGCGGGCCACGCAGTAAATAACGAATATAAGGAACATGTATATATAATGTTATAAGGTCCTGTAATGGTAGACTTGGCCACAATAAGAGTCAAAAGTTATATGGACTAAATATATTCAGCTCTGTGGCCAGGGCCTAGAGCCCGAGCAGGAAAGCAACAAATAAACTAGGATCCGGGCTGACACAGCTGGTGAGAAAGATAACAACGGTATAAAATCCAGGTCAGGAGATAAGCTAAGATCAGGAAGACGAACGGCGAATGGGGAACGCGGCCTCGGCGATGGGGGCAAGTAGTACAGGCAAATGGGGCTATGCGTCGGGGTTAGAATCCATGGAGCCAGGATGGCCGTGGCCGGGGTCTTCGAGAACAGCAGGTGGGGTAGGTAGCGAAGGAGGCGGTTAACCAGGGCCTCAAGGGCAGCAGGTGGGGTAGCTGGTGAAGGAGGCGATCACTAGGGCCTCGAGAGCAGCATAGGGGGTAGGCGACGACACAGGCTGAGGGCCGGCCCCGGGCACGACATGGCCGCGACCGTCCCATGCCTAATTTATCCAGGATGGTCTTGAGTAGGGCCGCCTAATGGCCAATCAATAGAGATGAGAGATGACGCTGACGAGCAATCAATAAGTGCTGGGTGCGGTCATGAAGGGAAGCTGAAATAAAGTAAAAGAAACAAGTATAAGCCTAGGGGGGAAAGGAAAGCGCAGTCAGTTATCAGTGAGCGTTTGGGGAGTACGATCGAGAGCACCAGATGGCACTGAGTAACTCCCGAGGAGTATGTGTGTGGTTCTAAAGGTTTAACATCGGTTTAACAGTGACTAACAACGGTCTTGTGATCTAAACGTTGGGAAATATGGATCATTGGAATCTGTGCATTTATGCATAACGTTTCAATTGGAGATATGATATATCGACATTGTCACCGGAATTGTATATTGAATGTTCTATTCACATGCTAACCTGGAGTCCTATAGTCTGGAGAGAACCATGGAGTTAATGATACAGTATACCGGTTTTATAAGCATGGAACTGGAGAGTCAGTTGTATAGACTGGCCGACCTGATGAATTGGAAACTGATAGTATGTGTATACCCCGGATCCATAGTGGTGACCGGAGAGTAACCCTTAGATTGCACCTGTGTTCTCGTAAACCGATATCAGATCCATCGGTATCATAGAGAAGCGTATGAGGTCACCTTCGAGACATGTTGATGATTATGATATGGACATATAATAACCTAATTGAAAGCAGGTTGAAAGTATTTATTGGTTGACTGCGTGGAGACTTATACATTCTGGATTCCATAAAGGATTCCTGCTGGATATTTATATGTATACTTTGCCTTGACTAAGGCCGTCGCGTATAATTATCAATGCAAGCCCTGGAGCTAAATGCTAGAAATGATGTACATATCTCTATATATATGAAGGGAAGGCTGTGATTATAATATAAACCTGTGAAAATGCTCTATATATACTATAACATCCACAACATCAAATAAAGCTGGATCTCACTACCCTTGCGTTATCCTTGGGCGGAAGCCTACCTCTGACTAGTTTACCCCATAGAGTAAGAGCGTAGAAGGCGAATGTTGGATCCCATTTAAGTATACTAAAACGCTATGTTTATATAGGACATTAACTATAGCCCAGTACCTCACTGCATAAGGTATAGGCCCTCTAATTTCATGGCTTCAGTCTGATTTGTGAGAATAGCGTCGATTTGAGGTAAAAATCGGGTAGTGGAGCACCACCTTACATGTATGATGTAGTACAAACTCACTGGTGCAGTAACTGCGTTGGTCAGCCACAGGTGGCAGCTCTGCTTAGAGACGCACCATTCTAAGAGATACTTAACGGGTCGCTACCAGACTACCTTGGCAAACAGTATTGTATCTGTAAAGAAGGCGGTGACCTGTGGCGTTCATCAAGGATCTGTGCTTTGACCCCTATTGTCTGTTATTATAAATATTGATGAAATCGTGAAGAACCTGAAAAATGTACGTTTCTTCTTATATGCAGATGACTTAGTGATTGTAGCGAGCGTCAAAACTCCTGATGATGTAGGTTTCTAGCTCATCGCAGGAAGCGGGATTTATTATGCATAACTTGTGAACGATCTCGTATTCCAGGTAGTATCAATGTACCACAACGCAACCTTTGTAGCAACGTGTATATAAAGCTCAAGGTCCAGAGGCCAAAAGGGGCACTCTATAGTAAAAGCCCATTATACAGAGGTTCCCAATCCTGGAATGAACTAGAACCGGAGGTTCAACACAGCGTAAATAAGAAATGTTTTTCTATGGCGCTTGTGAATGCACTCGCTGGCGAGTGAAGTAAAAATTGACTTGACTCTTGTGCTCATCTATGCATTTACTTGTTTGCTTACCACTACTTGTACTTTACAGATCATGTATATTACTCTGCAATTTTATTTTTTTCTGGCTAGCTACTTATATATACATTCGAAGAGAGTATCTAACCCAAGTATCAAATTACAAAGACCACTGCCCTTGGACTTCAGGTCTTCAACTGACTATGTACTCTGCTGACTTTACTGCCTGGTATTTGTTTTTTTTTCTGTGTAACTGGAACTGTAAAGTTTCCAATTGTCTATTTATTTGTTTTTCTGTGGTGGTGGTGTCCTGTTTTGGCACCTGTTGAAAGGCGTTACATGTGATGAATCTTGTGCCAATAAACAATTCAAAACTCAAACTATAATGAGAGGAGCAACCACAGCCGCCTTAACTGCCTGAATAAAGCACACCACGAGAACTACCAAATACATTATATGGAGGAAACTTCTGATTCAGAAATAAACATTCTGAATTAAATGTAAGTAGCATGGGTCAGGCCCCAACAATACTCGGAACTAGTTAAGCTAGTTAAGCATGTGCATATATATACAGTGTGTTACGTTTACACACTTATCAAAACGCTTTTCTGCAGCCACTTTTAACACACATTTTGGCGTAACACACTACGCACTACACACTCTTTGCCAAAAGTGTGTTGATGTTAAAAGTGTGTTGCAAATTTGTGTGTATAACTCCTCATGCATGTTCTATGTGTATGTAATACATGATAACATGACAATTATACCAACACCTTTATAAGCCGACGCCCAGGAGGAATCGTCAGTTCGCTGTTAGGGAGACTACCAGTACTCACCTCTAGTAAAGCAGGGGTAGACACTAATTTTCACCGCTGTGGGCCACCGGGCCCGTAGCTAAACAATCTATGGGCCCGGACTTAATTTAAGCTGTGGGCCAGGGAATACATTTTACTTTTTTCAAATCATATCTATATTCCTTATTTACCTATATCTTAAAATGAGACCAAATTGCTTCATTTCCTCACATTTTTCTCTTTCCAACGACATATTACACGACTATACATAACAGGTTTTTTCCGATCAATCTTTCCTATCAAAATTTCCTGTGGGCCACCTGGGCACATGGGAAGGTAATTCTGAAGAAAGCTACAGGCCCGGACCCGAAATTATGGGCCATTGGCTCCCTGGCCAGCCTTAGTGTCTACCCCTGGTAAAGGTACAGCGAAGTAAGCCAATTGAGGCCAAAAAAAAAAGAGGTGTGTTTCAGGCAACACGGTCCAAAAGATTAGGGTAGGTAGGTCGGATTTTTTTTTTTTTCTTTTTCTTTTTTTTTTTAATGTTGGAGATACCTCGAACAAGTCGTGAACCGCCACATCGACTCACGGGTCATCAGGACGACTCATCGATTCTTACAATAACTAGGAATATCATGAAATTGTTGGACATTCTTGCTAAAAAGCAATTTCCTGAGGTCGGACAATAAATTAGGCATAGGATCTGTTCTTCCTGACCAAAAAATTGCTAAAATTTCCGGAAAAAAAAAGAATATTTTGCAAAAAAAAAAAAAAATTCTCCAAAATCGGAAAAAAATGCTAGGGTCGGCCCTTTTTTGAAACTAGGGTCGGGTTGCCTGAAACACACCTTTTTTTTTTGGCCTGACCTACTCGATCCTGACCCTACGGGGATCCAAACTGCTTCTTGATGAATTAAAACAGTTTGTAGTTAACATATTTGCAACCTGTACACTTGAGATCGAACTGTTGTTGACTTTTTCTTTCGCAAAGATATACTAAAGATATAAGAGCAAAATTAGGTCCGTTACATATATGTATAAGCGAGAGCTATCCCAGCTAACAAAAACGTTTCTCCTCACATATAAAAAAAAAGCTTATATTTTAGGGTAGTTCAGTATATGAGACCAGTATATGAGTTTGGTGATATAAAGGCAAGTTGATATGATTATTACATAGGTTTTGTGATATAACGGCCAGTTGATATGATTATTACATAGCTTTTGTAAGATAAAGGATGGTGTAGTGGTACCAATAGATGCCGCTATACTCAGTGCAGTTGAACCCACTGCGCATGTGAGCCGACTCAGCACGCGGGCCGGATGCCACACTGCTCGGTTGGGCCGGATGGTCACTCAGTGCAGTTGAACCCACTGCGCGTGTGAGCCGACTCGGCACGCGGGCCGGATGCCACACTGCGCGGTTGGGCAGGATGGTTGGCACCCGAGCCGGACGCCTCAATGTGTGTGCGTGCGTGCTGGACGCCGCAGTGCACATGTGAGCCGACTGGCCAGCTACATCCCTGCCAGATGCCACACGGTGCATCTGGGCCAAGTGACGGCGTCCCTGCCGGACGCCAAGCTTCCGGCTCAGGTGCCGCACTGTGCGGTTGGGCCGGATCCCGGCATCCGGGCCGGACGCTGAGCTTCCGGCCCAGTTGCGCACAGGGTATATATAGCTGCTGCCTGCCACCACCCAGGCAGTTGGACCTTGGCCTCACTGGGAGCCACATGGTGGTGTACAGTGAGAGACCTCTGTCTGACCAGCCCTATCCCCACCTATTGGTTATTCTAGATATACACTAAGATCTGTACTTTGTGAACACAAGGATTTGCCACACAATAAAGAGGATTATTCTTACTTGCTGGAGTCTGGTCATATGTTAGTAGTAACATCTACAATGGTTAATACTACAATTATGTAGGTTTTGTGACATAGAGGCCAAAGGAGATATTAGGGCAATTTGACATGTCGGAGTAGTATATATATATATAGGTTTTGTGATATAAAGGCAAGTTGCTATGTGAGGAGAGTGATTGTTATTTGAGGGAAATTCGGTATATATAGGTTTTGTGATTTAAAGGCCAGTTGATATGAATATTACATAGGTTTTGTGAGATAAAGGCCGGTTGATATGATCATTACATCTATAGGTTTTGTGATATAGAGGCTAGCTGATGTTGATACCATATAGGTTTTGTGAGATGAAGGCTTTTGTGGGATAAAGGCATTTTTTATGTGGGATAAAGGCTTTTGTGCTTTAATGCCAATTTTGTGGGATAAAGGCCCATGGTCAGCCTTTATCTAACAAAACTATAGTCTTTTGTGGGATAAAGGACATTTTGTGGGATAAAGGCCCCACATGGGGCCCCTATGGGCTTTTCCCAGATTTGAGATGGGTTGGCCCTGGTTAGGATCTATGTGGGGCCTAGGTGGGCTCCTTTAGTTGGGGAACACGTAATTGGGGGGGGGGGACGGACACACCACTTTTTTAGCTATAACCCTTCCATATTTCCCTGTTTATAAGCCCGGGCTTATGCTGATTTCAAGTGGTATATTGACCCGGCTTATAAACGGGGCAGGCTTATAATATTTTGCAAGGGGATTTTCTCTGAAATCCTATCATATTTTCTGATTGAGTTGAGTTTGAGTTTGATTAGCCTTTATTTCACATTTCAGTAAACTCAGTTTCAGTAAGTACATTTGTTCATTTTATATTCAACGCATTTGCAAATCAGGCAGGGTGCTTTTAGGAGTATGCATCCCATTTATGGCAGCAACCTTTACATCATTATCTCGTATGTCTCATTGCTGCTTTGTAACGAGTTAGTACAAAAAATATCTTATGACTAGACCATCAAAAGATAGATTTCACATTTTCATTTCATGGGATATCCAGGTGCAAAGTAACAATATTAGAGTATTTGTCGACATTTGGAGAGGAACAGGAGGAGAGTCAACTATTTTGACTACCGCCTTGGTGGCAATTGTTAAGAAGTGCGACGAAGTATGACAGTCCTATTAACACGGTTCCAGGTTATACACCTATTTTGACATCGCTACAGTTTCTTAATAGTTGTTATTCCCATACTAGCATATGTAGAATATCACCATACTCAGCTACCGGTAATATATACGTTTTGTATATCATAATCATGCACCTGCTATCTAAGTATCTTGAGATCTTAAATCGTGCAGAGGCCCTATAACTTACATTACGTATCTGGCTGTTCATAAACTTTTCATAAGACAGGTGATGATCTGAAACGACTACAAGATGTGTACAGCTGGGGACCTTATGTAGTCTTGTGCCGTTCAGCTTAATATCAACAAGTGTCTGTTTATGCTTGAAAATCATATACTTCGTTTTTTTTCACATTTACAGTCAACTTATTTTTGCTGCACCAGGTTGAGAATCTATCTATCAATGAACAAAGAGTGTGTAGTGTGTAGTCTGTAGCCAAAATGTGTGCTAAAATTGTCTACAGGAAAGTGTGTTTATAAGTGTGTTTACGTAACACACCCCAGCTAGCAACAAACGTTTTGCAAACGTTTGCAAACGTTTCGACCAGGTTTGAAGTAAAACGTTTGGAAAATGTTAAACCGAAACGTTTTTGTAGAATGTTTTCTAAATGTCTGGAAAACGTTTGAAAAAGGATTGGGAAAGGATTGAAAAAAAGATTGGAAAAGGTTTGCAAAAAGGTTTGGTCTGGTTTGATTGACCATCACTGTTGGCTGTGTCTCACGACCTTGGGCCAATGTTTTTGTCTCTGACTGGGTGCCAGCTCTGACCGGGTGCCAGCTCTGACCGGGTGCCAGCTCTGACCGGCCTAAATAAAAACGGGTTATTTAGGTCAGAAGATGATAAAAATGGACAACTAATGACTAGTTTAGAGCGTTATAACATCCATTAACCTTTTCAGACAAATTCTATCTACATCTGCCCTAAATAACCCGATTTTATTCAGGCCGGTCAGAGCTGCCACCCGGTCAGAGCTGCCACCCGGTCAGAGCTGCCACCCGGTCAGAGACAAAAACATTGGCCCAAGGTCGTGAGACACAGCCTGTTACATGTGCACTAAAAATCCTGAGGATCGAACCCAGGACCTTCAGATTGGTAGTCTCTCCTGCTTGAGCTAATGAGGCCGTTGGTAGAACCCGGCTCAAATAAGTTAGACCATCAATTCTACTTATTTAACTGAGCAGATACACTTCCAAAAGGTTACTCCCAAGTCCTTCCAAAGGAAGACTCTGGTAACTGCCATATGATCTTGAACTTGGGATTTTGCTGGGCTTGGGGAATCCCTGCTGGTAGCTTGTAACTAGTGAACAGGAACCAGAAATGAAACAATAAGTATGATGGTAAAACTACCATCATACATTCTGGTTCCTGTCCACTGATCATTTGTGGACAAGCCTCAACTATAGTTGATGCCATGGCAGGGTGCACGTTGACTATAATTATAGTCATCATAACTCTATGGGATTACACAAACCCCCGCCTTTAGGGAAAAGTCCTGCAAAAAGTCTTGTCCCCATATCTCACAATAATGATTTTTTACCGTCCTTAAACGGTCAATGGAGGGGGGGGGGGGGGTGGCAATAACGATTTGGGAGAAATCAAGATACCCTCGATAATGGGCTGGGCACATACTACTACCACCATGCTCAACGGAGCAGGGGCAGAGTGCTAGCCTCACATGCCAAAGACCCTGGGTTCAAGGCTCGGTTAGAAAAGAAAGATGTAATTTTGATATTAGTCAGAAATAAGCATATAGTTATAAAAAATGATTTTTAACTATAATGCTACTCATCTATAATACAGTAGGTTTAGCCTAGTGAAACCCATATAACTACTTATAGTAGGTTTGGTCAGATTTTATGCTAGATTCACTACATATTCATACCCACAGTTATGGTTATTTTTAAGGGAAAAAACGTAAAACAAACGTTCATATAGCGTTACAAACAAATGTTTGGCTGTAACGTTATAAAAACGTTATTCAGTGTCAACGTTTTTACGTAAAAAACACGTTCTAATCACGTTTTTGCAAACGTTTGCAAACCTACAAACGTTAAATCCTGGTAATGTAAACTTTTTTTTGTTTCTTATAGTGTACTCCATATAAAAACCCATGGAGACCTTAGCGCAGGTCTAGTCCAGGTCAATCCCAGGTAGAAAACATAGCATAAAAAAGCAATTTGAACTTGCATTTCAGAACTTGAATTGCTTACAAATGAACAATCGAGCAAGTAGTTCATGATAGATTAGATATTACATGTAAGCAATTCAAGTTCTGTGTCATTGTTCATATATATACTCCATAATAGACTCTCACTAGAAGTCATGTTACTTTGCAGATTATTTTGATTATGCAGTTTATAGATTAGCAACAAGACCCAGACTAATCAGGTCATATTCGATAAAATAATCAAGTATGATTGACCACTAGACTCAGATGCTCTATGTCAAGTTATTACTCAGTCTGCATTATTTAATTGCTTTCACAAAGTCTTTGTACGAGGGTAACCTCTGGACTCTGTGGTCAAGTTCCCACAATAGCACCACTCCTCTGCTGAGTGGGCTCTTTGAAAAGACAAACTTCTTCTGATGGGGACACTTGAGATGGACCTTGATGACCTTGATGTTGTCCCGTAGGTCTCTAGTGTGGTCAATGACGTGCTCTTGAGATCTTGATCTCTAGTACATGTAGGCGATTAGTTGTATGTTTCTGGAAGTCTGCAGGTAGGTCACATCCCAGTGGGCACACCATGAGGCTGCACCAGCTACTAGTCGTTGCTTGAGTTTACGAGTCACTCATGCAACCATCAACCTTTTTGAGCTAGATTGGCAAAATTCTGAGTAGTGCATATTAAGTTATTACTATCTGGTGATTACTAGATGTTCCATGACACAGCTTTATAAGGGCTGCATTTGTAGTGTCTAGTAAATGGTGTATAGCAGCCCCTATAAGTAGCTGCAAATTCAGGGTTGCAGATGCACTGACTATTAAGGGATGCTAATGCAAGGCTTACTAGTATCTGCATTTAAGGGACTACTAGTTGTTGCCTGACACAGCTAAAAAAAGGGCTGAATTTGCAGTACATAGTAGCCGGTGCAAAGCAACTATTATTAGTAACTGCAGATGCAGGGCTGCTGAAGCACTGAGTATTAAGGGCTGCAAATGCAGGGCTTACTAGTTGCTGCTTAAGAAAGGCTTATTAACTGTTGCCTAACTATAGCTCTTGCAGTGGCTAGTAAATGGTGCACAGCAGCTCTTATTAGTAGCTGCAAATGCAGGGCTGCTGAAGAACATGTGCTTTCAATATCCCCTATTATCACTCATTGTTTTCTCCTGAATGCACAGAAACCACACAATATTTTTCAATGAGACATGGTCATATCATGCTTTACCCCTCCAGTATTCTATATTTCATATGACCAACAGCTATCGCTGTCTAGATATTTCACAAAATACACATAATCCCAAGTTAGTCAATTGATAATTCTCCCGTGCTGTTTAAAGTAGTAAACTACAGGGCAGTTTATGGAATTTAGAAATTAAAAAATGTAATTTCTAATTCTAACCTGGACCCATGAGCGTAGAGTTCAACGTAGGGAAAAAAAAGAAAGGTTACCCCAAGGAGCTGCTGGTGGAGGCCAAAAAACAGGCCACCACCAAACGGAGAAGAGAACTTCTGAAAAAGAAGAAAAAAGACCTAAAAAAGGCAGAGGAAGAAAGAGTATTCCTAATTTCCACCTTCAGACCAAACTACAACAAACTGAACCAGATTGTAAAACGAAGGTGGGATGATCTGGGAGAGTCAAGCACCACTCGAGGCCTACAGCGAATGAAACTAGTTGTAGGCCACAGGCGACCCAAAAATCTGAAGGATTATTTGGTAAGGGCCAAGTGTGACTACCACCCAGAGGATGACATGGACGGGGGGGAGCCCCTACCCCCCCCCCCCCCCGACCAAACAAATGCATACACATACCCACAAAAAAACATCCGGTATGTGAGGTTTGTCCAAAAATGGACAAATTGGGCAAAATAAAAGTGACAGACAAATGCACAAAAGAAACAAAAACTAACATTTTCTGCGGAAGCAGCAACATTGTGTACTGCATTGAATGCAAATGCTGCAGCAAAAGGTACATTGGGGAGACCCAAAGAAGTCTCCACGACCGAATATCTGAGCACATCGCAGATGTGGAACACAAAAGATATTCAAAAAGTGAAGTGGCCTACCACTTCAACAGACCTGGACACAGTGACAAAGACATGAAAGTCTACATTCTAGAGTTCATCTATGAACACCCTCTGTCAAAACGGGCAAACAAGCTGAGAAAAACCATTGAATGGAAATGGGTACAGAGATTGAGGACACTGATCCCACTAGGGATGAACATAATGGAAAATCGCTATGGCTAGACTCACCCCGCCAAAAAAAGCCACATCATTTTTTTCCCTACGTTGAACCCTACGCTCATGGGTCCAGGTTAGAATTAGAAGTTATATTTTTTAATTTCTAAATTCCATAAACTGCCCTCTAGTTTACTACATAAAACAGCACGGGAGAATTATCAATTGAATGATTGATCAGAGTCGAAACCAGAAACTGCACATTCATGAATCAGTCAACTCCCATCTATATATTGGAAATAACCTACTGACCACAAAGTCACCAGGTCAATAAAATGTGACAAACAGTATTTGTGAAACAAATACAAGTATGAGATTGAAACATACTCACTTACTCTGCATACACCTGATGAAGCTGGGAACAGCTGAAACTCAATACAGAACTCACTCACTGGACAGTGTGACTCAAACATTGGTACTAAATATTCCCAGAGAATATTTAAAATTTACTATTTTTTCCTAAACCACTAGAAACAGAGACTTCTTATAGAAGATTCAACTAATAAATTTCATTATGGAATATTATTAGTCACAATTTCGAAATTGTTCTCTGCAGTAAAACCCAAACATAGGGACTAAATAAATTGTTGTTTGGCCTGAATAACAATTTCAACCAATGAGAGGGAGTCAAACTATGTCACAGGTGAGGTCGGTATCAAATAAGACTGGGGTCGGTCCTACCTGATTCAGTTCTGATTGAGTAGTGGCAGGGTGCACAAGTCCTCGTCAACACACCCAATAATCCCAAGTTAGTGTCGAAGTGACATGGTCCGATTTTTTCGATATTTTAAATCCTACTTAAATGTGTTCTAAATGTTAGTACAATATAATATTTAGAAAATAGAGGACAATACAATGTCATGTATGGTCAATAGGAGCCCATTTAGAGGGTCCAACGTGGCTCAGGTACAGTATTTTACAGTGTGTTTTGAATGGGGGAATTATAGCGTGCACTCCAAAAGTCTTAAATTGAGCATAAAACTGACAAATGACTGAATTCTAAGCTGAATTATGGGTAATAATGTTAAATAAAATAGGTAGGAGATGTAGTATGGCCATATTGAACATTTTTGTTCATTTTTAACGAAATCGATTTTTGAGCCCTAATCATCGGACCATGCCACTTTAATCCCCATAGACAACTGAAAATGAGGATTATAACTTGAATGGGTGTCTAAATATTAAAATCTATCAGTCCATGTGGTGCCTAATAACATATGTGTTAAATCATGAGCAGGATATTCCTCAGGATTTGGGTTAATTGGTGATTTTCCTTTAATATCCACCCAGGGCTGCAAACACTTTGTTATGCATAGCAATTTCCACAGACCTAGATATCCCTGATTAATGTAATAGAATCAATGCATGTGACATCATTTTTAATTTCTTCAAATACTTAATGAACAAATTGAGTTTTTTAATCAATGAAAATCACATAGTCAATGAGATTGGATGAGTTAAATAGATTTTGAATTCACCAGACCACTGTTGCCTAATATAGGCTAATAACTGTTGCTTTTGCAGTGGCTAATAAGCTCTTAGTAGCTGCAAAATGCAGGGCTGCAGAAGCACTGACTACTAAGGGCAGCTATTGCAGGGCTTACTAGCTGCTGCACAATAAAGGCCTATTGGGTGTTGCTGAGGCATAAATTAGTTGCCAGTAGGTGGCAGCAGTATTCCTTTTTTGAACTTTTATACTCTTTTAACTTTTTGATATCATTATATTAATGACATATACTAGTCATGTGTACCAAAATATGCTAAATATTTAAACATAGAACATACATCAATTGTTAAAATTTTAAATAAGCTTAGGCATGATTTATAACATAGATTACAACCAAATTTAATTGAGACACCATTAAATCACACGTTTGCCCAGGTTGACTACTAGTGTTGCATTAACCACCAAGTAGTCAACTACTAAGTGATGTATTTGAAGCTCATTATAGACTACTTAGCTTATCTACAGTGACTAATAACCACTGCATATGCAGCTTCTACCAATGTTTTTTTTGCATGGCTGCAGAAACCTAACTAGTAAGAGCTGCAAGGTGTTGTATTAGGCACTAAATTAGTCAGCTAGCAGGTGCTGCATTTGTAGTAACTGATAACCACTGCATAAGCAGCTACTACTAAGAGATTATTTTGCAGGGCTGCAAAAACCCAACTAGTAAGTGCTGCAAGGTGTTGCATTAGCCACCAAATTAGCCAGCTAGTAGGTGCTGCATTCACAGTTCTTAATAGTAGCTGCACTTGCAGTGACTAATAACCACTGAATAAGCAGCTACTACTAAGGGCTTATTTTGCAGGTCTGCAAAAACCCAACTAGTAAGCGCTGCAAGGTGTTGCATTAGCCACCAAATTAGCCAGCTAGTAAACGGTGCGCCCGTTGCAGGAAGATGGCTACTAAACGTTAAGTAGGTGGTGATGTGCCCACTGGGATAGTATCCGAGATGGCCCATACTTCATGGTCCGGGCCCGCAGTTTTCTCAAGTATAACCTTCTTATGGGCCCAGTTTGCCCACAGGAGTGTATGGGGTTGTTTTTAAGCAAATACATCTTTATCAATATTGTCATGTTATATGTCTTTGGAAAGGGAAAATTATGAGGAAGTCCACCATTCTGGTATGGTCTGGATCTATTTTCAACTGCGATACCTATGTTGTTGTTTTTCTTTAAAAAATTTTTAATAAATAATATTTATTCTGGGCCCACAGTATTAGGTGTGAGCCCGTAGATTTCTGAGGCTACAGGCCTGGGTGGTCCAGCGCTGAAAAATTTAGTGTCTACCCCGTGATGTGTTGAAATCAGTGCGCATGAAGTCACTTTAGCTAGGGGAGCCTCATTTTTACCAAGTTGATCTGCTTCTTCAATTGGGCAGCTAGAGTCATGTGGCTGTCAGCGTACATGTCCAAGTAGTTGAAGGTGCTGACCACCCTCAGTAGCTGACCATTCAGGGATAGATTCACACCAGTGAGGTCAAGTGCATGGTGTGTGATGCTTTGAAGAAAGACTCAGCCGTTCCTCTCGTCGCAATATTTGCCACTGTAATCACAGCTGTCCACCCAGATCACCCGAGCAAATCACCTAAGGCATTCCAAAGTGCAGGCCCATATACCTGGTCACAAATCTGTCTTTCCTATACATGTCAGGCCATCTCCACTCTATTGATTTACAAACAGGAAAGATTGGACCGCTACATTCTTTCACATCGACCTGATCTTCATTAAGGAATTTGGTTGAACCATGTTTGACATAGCTGGTGAATCTGCCTTCTTAAACAACACCCTCAGAAAAGTGAGAGTCATTGTCGCTAAAACTACCCTCACCGGAGAGTCAGGCAGTGCGACAATGACTCTCACTTTTCTGTGTGTGAACGACGGGAGTAAGGAGTTCACGGATGGCGATTCATAGAGATGGGATGCATGATGGCCTGCCTAAGAAATGGGTTAACCTTTTTCAAATTCTTTGAGACATGACCTTTTCAATCCATTGTTGAATTATGCATGCTTTGTACATTTTTCATGAGCCTGAACCTCCTGATGAGGAACTCCTTCAATATCAAGTTATGCCAATTATTGGTACTAATATTCTAACAAAATGGTTCATTTCTGTGTTGTGCCTCAACTTTGGATACTTAGGGAAAGCATATTTCATTGTCACGTAAGCATGGCCTTTTTATTGGTATAGAATACTAACACGGGAATGCCATATCTCCTCCTTATTTCTTTTTATTCCTCAGCCTTCTATTTTCTGGATTCTGGTGGTGAGCTTTCACTAATATGGTGTCCTGGTAATGATAATAAGACGAGACAGGTGAAATATATTGGAATTTTAATCCCGTATGAAGTATATTTGATATACGAGTAAAGGTACAAACAGGATACATGAACAAAGTAAGAGGCTCAACACACTTAGCCTGTAATGAATATGAATGTATAAAACGGTATGTATTACCGGTAATAGTAAACCCATGGAAACCCTTGAACATGGTAACATACAAGTGAATAGGATCCATGTCAGTCTTGTGAGGTGAAGGCCTAAGACGTTTGAGTTCTTTGTGTATGAGATATATTGAACCTGAGGTGTGGGATGGGTGGGAGACAAAAAACAAATAGACCTTGTTGATTCCCGAAGTAGGAGGGAAGTGGCGAGGGTCCGCTGGTTGCTGGTGTTTGTGTGTTAGTCCCTGAGCGTCCCGGTGGTGGGGCTAGTGTTAGTTCCCGCTACACCTTAATTGTTTCATTATCACGGCAATTCTAGCGTATTAGCGGTAATTAAGAAGATGGTGGAACTAGCAGGCCTTGGTTCAGTGTAAGCACAGTGTAATATTTTTCTTGTTATTTGCTTATGAGTTTAATATGCACATTTATCTGCCATTTCTTGTCATTCTATTAACGCCTATGTGTTCTATCATACTGTTCTTGGTATATAATATGTCATTATGGTAAAGACCTTTTTTTTTTAATTAAAGAAGGAATGAAATAAAGCTGAAACATATGGCTTCATGTCATCTTCGTGAGGGATGGCCATCTTGCGTTTTTGATGCATGCTTTCCATTGGATATCTTACAAGGTTTCAATCATAAATATGTCTATAAAAAGTTCTTTAAATCAAATTTCATTTTCATTTTAATGACTTTGATTATCACATTCTAAATTGGCTGACAGATGGTGATAGCATGGGCATTCTTGTTTGGATCAAGGGAAAAAAAAGTAGAGTGGATGTACCAAATAAATACCACACTATAGAATAGAGGCTTTATGCAACATAACTATAACCCGACTCTGGTTTTTAGTTGTAACGTATTTATTTCATAATGTGATTTCAAAATACAGTCTAAGTATCAAAAGTACAGGATTTTGGTTTCCAGTACTACTTTTTACGGAAATGCTCTTACAATACAGTACTGTCCCATTTAATGTCCATTATTCAACGTTTTGATATCTAAAAGTATTCTGTCCATATAGGCCCTAGTGGTCGGCAAGATATCAATGTTCTGACATATAGTTATCAAGTTTAGTAATGGCAAATGACACTACATTAAAATCAAAGTGTTTACAACATTGTTCTTTCTACATGTATCACACTTACGATTTCATGATGGCTGTGGTGTAAGTTATATCTGGATGTTAGTTGTTTATATGGTATGGTAAATATTTATGATTTTCAAAATGCCATAAAATATGCTAGCCTGTGCGGCAAATGCCAATTGACATCGTTCATATTACATAACATACAGGAGACACAATATTTGACAGCTCATCATATTATCCCAATGATATAGATATTGATGCAGAAAAGAGCACAAGCTTATTTATATTAGCCACACGACAGAACGCATTATACAGAATTTGCCACTAATAAAACACATGTGTCTAAATGTGACATGTTGAATATAAAACATCCAAGCCAATTAGACAACGACAAAAATAAAGGGTAGTTCTATCTATTACACCAGGTCATCATGATCTAAAAATAAGCCCACAGCCTTGTTGTTATACCTGAGAATACGCTACCCTCTTTTCACTCACACATTATACATCGATATCTACCCCTGTATAAATAGCCTCTACACAAGGCTCTATACTTTTACACATCTTCTCATAAAAATACATACCCATCGTCCTCGTAACCCCTTTTGCCATAACCTTTCTAAACAGAGTGTATAATGGTAATGATTTATAAATTACGATTTATAAAAAAAAAAAGTTGGCGACAGCTCCGTCAGCCTCCCATGATGCCGTGCGGCAGTTTCCATGGTCAGCGTCATCATGACGGCAGCGCCCCCTGGATGTAGGTCACAACATGAACCAGGAGTGTGGAAACACGTGACAGCGGCTCTTTAAACAACACTTTCAATGAGGTGTACAAAGTGTATATTATTTACTATTACTTTCATAGATTTTAACATTTAGCCTAGTATCATATTCTCTGTTACTTCTTGAGGAAAGTATCACAATTTGGTCTAATTTGTAATACGCTCTGCAGGTTTTTAAACCAGTCTATGCTGAACATTTAATTTTTCTATAAACTAAAGAATTTTTTTTCTAGATATGATATAAACCCCCTTTTCAGTTTCATGATTACACATTGCAAAGTTGCCATAAAGACTAGAAGATGACCATTTCCACACACCTGCTCCCTCAGAGAGCACCGCTGTCGCTGCCAGCCGGAAAAAAAATTACGACGAGGCGTCCGTCCAATAATCATTGAGGGTAAAGTAGAGACCATGCTGTGGTGGGTAAAGGTACATGGAGCCAAGCCAGGCCACTCCCCTCCTATCTCACCACACCCTCCACGGGCCGACAGAGAATAGGGGAGGGGGGAGGGTTGGCACCACACAGCATTTTGCCCATCCTCTTCTTTTAGGAGTGGAGAAACAAGAGTTGTGCGAACATTCTTCATAAGATGTTCCTGTGAATTACCTCGATTTACCCCCAAAACCAGCAACCTTTCCCATGATGTAAATTTTTTGACTTCAGTCCAAACGTGATCACTTTAGAAGTAAGCAAGGAATCTTCTTAAATTCTAAGCTTCTTGCTAAATTTATGATTATGGGATTATTGATATTGGTTAAAGATATTCACAGTTATACAAATCAGTTGATGACAGACGCCCCGCCTCATTAGGTAGACACCCGGGATACTGCACCACCTCCTGTAACCATGACCAAAGCAGACGACATTTTGTATAAAACCACCTTAGCCACTGGGTGACCTTTGCTGACATTGTTTAACCTCCACTGACATTGCATAACCTTCACTGACATTGTACAACCTGCACTGACATATTCTGGAGGTATTTAAGTATTCCTCACAGAGACATCTGTAATATGTACACGTCCATGTCTAACGTCCCTTCCTCATTCTAATAGGTACACAGACATGAATGAAGCTCGATGTATGTCACCCATACATCTAGACATAGTTATCGATTTTCCACCTCTTTTATATAATTGAAAGGTTCTGACATAACTGTCAAGTGTTAATTAGATTCTACCAAATTATTATGTATTCGGAGAGAAGAAAACCTGAAAGATGTCAGCTAAGATGCCACATTGGGGCCTATAGGTGGTAATTAGTTGTATAGTTCTGCCTTTAGTCACCAGGAGGAGTGGTGCGTTAGTTCCGGGTGTGGGGCTTAACCTCACCCGCCCCCAGCGCCCCCTCTCCGGGCAGGGCGCCACCCACCCCCGCCGCCACCAGCACCCATCAGGGGGTTGTAATCTGCAACATATAACAACAACAAAGAGTAAGAATCGGGCGATTACATCCATAAATTA
Organism: Harmothoe impar; assembly: GCA_947462335.1. Classification (NCBI taxonomy): domain Eukaryota; kingdom Metazoa; phylum Annelida; class Polychaeta; order Phyllodocida; family Polynoidae; genus Harmothoe; species Harmothoe impar. The sequence goes on from OX381717.1 coordinate 54,692,052, forward strand.
ATGGTATATTACAATAAGATCTTTTTAAAAAGGGTAAATATAAAGGTCAAAATCCAGGTGCTTAATAAAACATGGAAAAATATTATACCAATAAAAGGTGGGGTGTCAGGTCCAGTTTGGAGGAAATGACATGGGTCGGCACGGGTAAACGTGTTGTCACAACTTTGATATACCAATTGACAACATATCATGTTTGTAGGTACGTGGGCGATACCTTCCTGATCATCACTATTAAGTCTAGGTAGGGTTATTTTTCGTCGTCAGGTGTTGAAGCTAGAAATAACAGCAAGTGCTTTATCACACAGAGATGCCATCAGTTACTTCAATACCAGTCTCCACTGACATTGTACTTCAACCTGAGCTGAAGCTAGCTGAATAGCAAGTCTATTTGGATTCTCTGTATGAATAAGGAAATATCATACAGGTGAATGGCTTACCACTATAGATCTTCCCACCATATGTGGGACTAAAACTTAAAGTTTCCCCTGTATGTTTTGAAGCGCCATTGATAATTTTGCAACCCCTCAACCTACAATAGTGATCCAAGTATCAGGTTAAAGCTAAGATAAAAGGCTATATGACTCTTGCATTGTCACTCTCATATTTTGAAAATCATGTTACCGGTTGCCATGGAAACACTGACAACATATTCTGAAATCTTTGATTTTTTGCTACCTTTCATCATTCTGACAGCCATTAGACGAAACCTACTCACAGTGTGCACCTAGGAAGTCCACAAAAGGAGTAAAAACAAAATTCCCCTTCTTCTGAACCCATTTTGACAGTTCTAGCACCTTAACTTTGGAAAATATAAGCCTCTAAACAGATGTTCAGAATGAGGCAAACATGCTGTATGGCGGTGATTGGAAAGCATATATTAGAATCTACTGAACCGTTACATGCATGCAGCGACCTGGGAGTAGGGGTAAATCAAAGCTAGTCACTGGAGCTACAAGCCTAAAGCAGGGAGGGGGAACCAGTGTGAGGTTAGGGGCATGTATTGGTGGTCAAACTAAAATTCTATGTTCAACTATATGGAATCTGACCATTAGACCTACCAACAGGCTTTCAAGTGCTAAGTGTTGCCTCCTTTCAAAAAGTGTAAAAATATGGGTAACTAATTGTTACATTTTGCCTCATAACTCAAGCCATATCAGCCCATTTTTTCAACTTAATACAGTTTTGGGAAGCCAAAACAGTCTGCTTTCCAAACATTAAAAATATTGCAAAGTCTTTGCTTGATGCTTATGGTCTTAATATTCTATCTGTGACACATATATGATGCTTCTGAAAGTGGAAAATCTGACAGTATATAGGCCTGTTTAGACAAAATACCCCCTATTTCAGACTGTTCCAACCATCCGCTTAGCTGTAAAAATCAGAAATTGTCCTCAGTTCCCATCAATTAAGCTTAGAAATGATGTGTGGGACGTCTGCTGTATGATCAAAAAAGAAATGCCTCGCAAAAAAACATTCAAATTTATAATTTCCTTCATTGAATACACTTTAGTTGGTGAGTCCCAACTTTTTAAATGGGCATTATCACCACTCGCACTAAACCACATATAATAGACTGGAACAGTACTAGAATTGTGAGTGGGATACGCTCGGTGATTATGCTACTTTAAGAGGTTAAGACATATTAGGGCAGGGGCTACTTGAGTTCCTGATGACTGTGCATCCGTACATGGGTCTGGGCTGAGAGATTTCCCATCAACCTGTGTTTTATCTTACTTCACCCGTCCCCTGCTCCCTTTACCTACTCCAGTACACTCCACCAACCGACATTGCCCAAGCCATCGAAAGAACTAAGGATGGAACATTAAGGAAAGAAACTGTCCTATTGGTTGTCATATCTCAAGGCTCAAATACTTTGATCCTAGTTGCCCTTCATTCCCATGCCGCCCCCACATCACAGATATTTGCACCCAGGTACCCCGGACTGAGTCTACTTAGCGCTCTATCCTTCCGATGTTGACAAAATGAGCAGCACATACACTTATGTTAGAGAAGGTACCGATGATGAGGTAGCAGCAACTCAGTACCTGATTTAAGCCAAGGATGTAACATGAAGATTATAACCAAGAGCTATGTATAGTATCCTTACAGTGCATGAGCCCAGAAGAGACTTAATCATATCCGATTTGATGTCCTACAAACGGTCAGGGGTAATGCATAACTTATGTTATGCATTACCCCTGACCTCTGGTGACAGCCAGTATGACATTGAACTTGGATTTTGCTGGGTTTAGGCAGTCCCTGTAGTTAGCTTGGAACCAGCAATCAGTGAGCTTGGAACCAGCAATCAGGGACCATCATACATTCTGGTTCCTGTCCACTGGTTCCAAGCTACCAGCAGGGATTGCCCAAACCCAGCAAAATCCCAAGTTCAAGGTCATACTGGCTTTTACCAGAGCCTTCCTTCGGAAGGATTTGGGAACGAGGGTATTCCTCCAGCTGCTAGATACGGTACCTGAATCCTCCGTCCTCCGCACAGCAGCAGCCCCCCTTTACCCCCCGCGCGGTACGACTTTGTGTGGCGGGACGCTGGTTGGCGCGTCATGACGTGACATGGTCGTGTTTCCGCCGGGCGGGATGACAACAGGAAGTAGCGACCATCTTGCCTCCCTCTTACCTCGGCCCACTGAGGGCAGGAAGGCCACAGCTCAGCACATCAAGGAGGGCCGCACCCTCATCCCCTTCTCCCATACACCATACTATCAGCCAATAGCACCTCATTTCCCACAGTCGCCGCGGGCCACCACTTTGTACTTCTGTGTGCGGCCGCACTATCTCCAAGCAGAGGCGGCACTTGAACCTACCTGGGCGGAAGCAGCGGAGCTAAGATCTGTTTGGAGACAGAGAGTGGTGGTGTTTAGTGCGCAGGCGTTGTGCGCAGGATGGGGTGACCTCTGACGGGCGTGGTGTGTACTAAATGGCAGAGCGGATGTGGCCTGCCCCCACCACCACCAGGCGTGCTGATTAAAGGGGCCGCGAGTTATCCCGTAACAGCCCCGACTACTCTCTGAACTACAGCCAGTTACTGCTAACTGACCGCCATCTTGAGATGGAGGAATCCCCTTCTCTATAGCTGACCCCACCCACGAGTTTAAGGCTATGTATGAAGCTTGTCAGATGAGGTCATATAGCTATATGTTTGGCTACCCTCTGTGGTCAAGGAGAGAACTGCAGGAGCTTGTTCCTGCAAGTCTGTACACAGCCTCACATGTACACTGCGAACCAGCGAAATGACAGTAAATGCCTTATTCTAAATCTGAGGTTGTAGAAAAAGCTGATGCTGCTACAAATAAAGATGTCCTGATGCCCACCTAGCAATCTCATCCCTTTTAAAATTGTTCATTTATTTCCCTTGATTTGTCTCATAACATTTTCAAACGGCTATACTGTATTTTTCACCAAATGTCCATTAAAATTGCACTTGAAGGTAAATGCGATCACATTTAAAAGTGCTAGCCTAACCCGTATAGGCCACAGATTTGCATTCTAAAAAATTCGTCCCCCCCCCCCTCCTCCTTTCCCCGATGTTAATGATCCATGTGGCAAGGTGAAGCAATTTTCCAAACTGTATAAACCTTGTTGAGTGCAGCATGGGTGAGTTACTGGTGGTGCTGCATTCATGTATTTTACCAACAGAAGGTAGTGATGTAATGTGCCTTTTGGCATCATGATGCATGAATGCAACCGTGACAGGCCTAATCTCCAGGGTTGCATTCAAGGGTCATGCAGTCCCTCTAGGGAGTGTTTTACCTCATAAGAGTCGGCATGGCAAGTATATATGAAGCACTGGTGACTTTCTCAACAGGGCTATAGATGCAATAATCATTGTGAGAAAGGACGCAATGTATTAACACACTATGGGGCCCTTAAAGGGTTAACGTTTACATTATGGTAAGTGTACTAACCATTGTCCCTGAGCGGCTTCTTGGGTTTGGGTTTGCTGCCACTTGTTCCCGCTGTCGGCCCGTCCTGCAACAACAAAAGGCATTTTGTTACCGTCTAGTAAGGGAACTGTAGATTGTTACCTCACATCTACAATACCACACGCCTTATGGGGGATGCATGTACGGGGAGGTGCCTATCTAGTGTGTGGGGGTCCACAACCATATGTTTGTAACTCCATACACGCTGTGTGGACCTCCACTAAGGGTCTATAAGTATACCGACATTATAGCCTGAAGCGATTTATACAGATCCCGATAAACAATTATATATCATAAATCAAGATGTTTGCAATACATGTGCATAGACTAGAAAACAGCTTTGAGGTACCGAAAGGTCATTTGTGGAGGCGCCCAAATGATTTGCGGACAAAATATATGTCATCCGGCATAGTCCACCGTCTACCGTCTGGTCTTCTAACAGTAAAAAAAAGTTATCATCTTTCGAAAATAAAAAGTGCCACCAAAAGCAGTTTGAAAATTCACCAATCAGGGCCCAGCGAGTACCCACGTGATGCTGGCCAAATTCAGGCCAGTTTAAATACCAATTTGGGCGAAATTAAACAGATCTTCAGCAATCCCTGTAAATTGTCCTATCATTAACATGTGTTAGTATACAAAGAAGTTTCATTCGGAAACATTTTAACGCTTAGAATGAACTCGGACTAGTTACTAAACACTGCGTATCAATTTTGTTGCTAGACTCGCTCTACTAGTACCCTTTTCCGCTGCAAGGGCTCCAGATGGGACTGGTGGAACTGCTTCATTTAGATTGTTACATCCTGCAAGGCTGTACACAGAAACTGATTTGATTGGTCAACTCCTTAAGACAAGTTAGTCAAACAAGTCTTTTGCCCAGACTCTACTACTATCGAGTCGGGGCCTGAGACTGCTGCCTACATGGCAAGTCAGCACTTCTACAGACTGTATCAAGGCTGAAGTATTCATGCAGGATATCTAACAAAAGTTGGTGTCACCCTCTACTTTATCCTGTTAGAATAAAGAAATAAACAAACATACTCCATGATCGGGCTTGATTAAGGAACTTAGACAGCTGCTAATTATGCTACACAGGGTGATAGACAGTTTAATCGTGGACATACTAGGATAACACATAAGTGCGTGAGATTATGGGAAATTGCTTGTTGAATAATAGAGTAAGATATACGAAAAAACAACCGATTTTACGGAAGTAGCGCTAAATTCTTTGGGTTGTAGCTGTGCTATTTTCCCGACACTGTTATGCGAGTCTACGCTTTCATATAAACGTTGTCAGGTGGTGAATCATTAGAAAATGACCACTCCCTCAATGTATTACTTAATAATGCTTGACCGATAGGCTCTTGTATGTATCACTTTGGAATGGCAGATACAGCATGTATGTATCACATTGGGATGATAGACCCACAGACAAAGGGTTATATCCTACATATTTATATGGTATCCAGGGTTCTTTTAATCTTTCAAAATAGGAGGATAGAGCTTCTACTATATCATAAATAGGTGGCTATGAATGCGGGCATGTTGATGCGTGCATGTCCTAGAGGCCTGAATAGATCATCTAATGCTTCCTGCAGCAATGCCTCCAACATGTTGTTCAGACCAGTGAGACGAAAAAGGGGTAGCCTTTTCAGACATGGTTTACCTTTGTTTCAGCAGAACTCTGATCATGTTGTCTGGGAACAACATCACAAATATTTAACACAAAGGTATCTTTTAAGATGCACAAAACAATCCTCTCCCACTTAGCAGCTTAGTGGAAATCTGCTGATGCCACATCTGAGCTTTCATCGGTTGAAACTCAGAAAATTTTGTAGCTCAAAAGTCTTGCCACTTTTGTGTATACTATAGGGACCATGTGAAAGCCCCTATATATGTCAAGCAGGATGCAGGGTCATGGGCGGGCTGAGATATCTTACCCTATAAATAGCGTTGACTAGATCCTCTGTATACGTTGGCGTCATATTGCGGGCAGAATACTACAGCACTTGTACGCTTGTACTCTTGAGACCCACACACTAAGTACTTATCTTTAATAAACTTGATAAATTAGAAGCCATCAACCAATAGGCCCAGATTGTAATGGGTATATGTTGCACAGAATGAGAACCATTATGATCAGTCGGATCAAGTACGTTTGACTGCCAGATATACCGGTTCTTGAAATAAGGACCTTAAATGGGCATTTGATAAGAGCTTGACTGAACCTACAAGGATGTCCTGAAATCAATAGAATATCAGTAGTAAGGCCAAAAAAAAAAGAAGGTGTGTTTCAGGTTAGGCCAAAAAAAAAAAAAGTTGTGTTTCCGGTCACCCGACCCTACCTAGCAAAACAGGGCCGACCCTAATATTTTTTTGGACATTTTGGGGAAATTTAATTTTTTTAATTTAATTTTTTTTTTTAAATTTAATAAATTTTTTTAACTAAGAAGCTAGGTATATCTTATAGTTAGTGAAGAGGAATATACTAATTGTTAAAGCTAATTCATATCATCATTAGTTTATACTGGGTCTGGGTGCGAGTTATATTGAAGATGCAAGATATATGCTTGGATTTACAGTTTCCACGTATAAGGGAGTGTTCATTTATTAGTTACAGAGGGGGGGGCGTAAAAATGTCCGACCCCTCCTGAGGGGGGGGGGGCGTAAAAATTCTCACCCCTCTTGAGGGGGGGAGGGCGTAAAATATTTAGCCCCTTTTAAGCAAAAATTGCCCGTGCATTACTATAGTTCAAAGCGGGGTGGGCGAAAAATTTTCGGCACCTTCGGCGAGGGGGGGGGGGGGGCGAAACCTTCCACGCGCTCTCACGGAGGGGGGGGGCGTAAAAAATGTCCGTCCCTCCGTGTGAAATCTCACCACCCCCCCTCCCGTAACTAATAAATGAACACTCCCTAAGCCACCCCCCTTACTTTGACAACTTGTATAAGACACAGACGGGATCCGAAAGTTGTTGATTTGGTACTGTGGTAAACTTAGACCACCTCATTCTGAATTACAAACTTGAATCACAGGCTTTGACACAAATATGTTGGGGTGACGGCCGGGGGGGGGAACAAAAAACTTTTCTACAGGCCAAAAGGTACTCAAAAATTCAGAAATGGACTTTTTTTCCCCCTTTTTTGAAAATTTCTTCTTTTCGGATTCCGCCATCAACCAATTAATTCCTTTTTTATGAGTTCACTTTTGTCAGAGACTGGTTAAAAGTGAAATTGTCACTGGCTCCCCTTTACCAGCTACAAAATCCATTGCCGAAAAAAAATTCATACAGATAATAATGATAAATTTTGCTTGCTCACTCACACGATTTTTTCAAAAGTTAAATCCATTCTCCGTTGACCAAAGCGAGGAGGGTCAAAATATTTCCCAGGGGGCAGGGGCAAAAGAAAAAAAAAGAAGCATAAAAAATCCCTCTTTTGTAGTGTCTATTTGTCGGGCTAACAAATGAAGAAATATCCCCAATTTGAAAGGCCTAAGGGAGTGATCATTTTTTAACAACAGGGGTGGGGGGTGGTGGGTTTCCGCGCAGAGCACAGGAAATTTTTTGCACCCCCCCCCGGTCGAGGGGTCAACATTTTTTACCCCCACCCCCTTAGGGCCGAAAATTGGCTCGCGGGCAGGCCCTTTGAAGCATAGTAACACGCTGGCTTTTTGGCTCAAAACAGGTTAAATTATTTTGACCCCCCCTCAAGAGGGGTCCAGATTTTTTTGCACCCCCCCCCCCCGGTCAAGGGGTTCATATTTGTTCCCGTGTAAGATCGCGGGATCGCAAAAAAGTTTTCGGCAACACTGGCGTGCAATTCCCAGGCCCCATCAAAAAAAAAAAATTTAAAAAAAAAAAAAAAAATCCGACCCTACCTACCTAGCTTTTTTCATGATGTTACCGGAAACACACCTTTTTTTTTTTTGGCCTTACCCGACCCTACCTAGGAATACAGGGCCGACCCTAGAAATTTTTATCCAATTTTGAAAAAGTATTTATACTTTAAGTCATTTTAGGGCAATTTAAGAGTTGTTCTGATAATTCACGAGTCGAGGCGGTCGTCGGCGAGTCAGCATTAAAGTTCGCGAGTCAATTTCTAGGTCCTTTCCGGCCAAAGTAAAAAAAAAAAAGTTAAAAAAAAACTTGGCAAAAGGTGGGCAGACATAAATTCCGGACACATTGCAATCACATGATGAGTGTGGTTCTAAATACATTGATAACTGTTCATGTGAACATACCTGATGAATGCCTTACATGTTACCTTGCCACAACCCAAGAAACTGGAGAGTAGCACACAATAAAACATCAGTAAATTCTATTTTACTCTTGGTGTGTACCAACCCAAGTCTATAAACCATGTTTCTTAGCAGAGATGCCAAGCATAAAGACAATGTTCATTGAGTTATATTGTCAGTAAAACATATATGCATTATTCTACCAGATATTGACTTACATAGTATTGACCTTCTATGTTGCCCACTGGTTTTAAAATAAATGGCCCCCTTGATACTAGTGCCAGGATTACAAGATACTATTTTCAAGTGTGGGCATTCTGGACACCCTGAGCCCAGCCTATGTATAACCTGATGTCAACCACAACATGTATGGCCATCAGTGCACTGGTGGCCAATTGTTACAGCCATCCTACATAGCAAAGCCTTATACACGACTAAGGAATGGCCTTAGGCAGGTTTAAATTACATATAGAGTTGTATTATAGCGAAACACACTGGGAATGAGTCCAATAATATAGACCTCTCTAGTACAGATTATTCAGACTTAAATATGATTTTAAATTCTTCTTACATTCATGCATCCATTGAGGTTACACCTCATATCATATTTAACATTTAAAATCAAATCATTATACATGATCAAAAGTGCAATTGCAATCTTGAAGTGTGACTGATATCTAAAAAGGAATTGCTTGTGGTGCCATCTGGGGTTAAGTAAATGTGTGTATATTGCACACACTTTTAATACCTACCCAGATTTTACAAAAAAAAGTGTCCCATATTTTATTTTAAAAAGTGTGTAAGTGGGTTGAGAAAAGTGTGTTCATGCTTATAGCATGTGTAACATTTCAAAGTGTGTTAAATATACATGTGTGTTAGTCCTTTTCCATGTTCCCACAACACACCCAGTGTAGCTGCATACATAACCCAACTAATTATTCTTGGTTGATTCATCAAAGTCTGTTACGTATACTGGATCTGTTCCTCTGTGAAGCTTCATATTCAATTACGAATTTGATATGTAAGATTATAATATTGGATCTGCTCCTCTGTGAAGCTTCAACTTCAATTAAGAATATGATATATGTGGATAAGGAAAACTCCTTGTCTTTTTTCAAGGATGTTTTGTAAGATGTCCGGAATTGGGTACCAAATTGACACTTAATCAATCTAGTATAGCTGAACAGGCATTTCTCCCAGACCTAATGCACTTTTATAACCTTTGCCTTTCATATTCCATTATTTGTGCATTAACAGATAATTCCTAACAAACCAGACATCCTAGGCACCACACTATGGAATCTGCTGCAGAAGGATATATAGAGATGTATATTTATCCTGCCTGGTATTGATCTTGCCATATCATAATGTTTTACATTTCAAACATCAAAAACCTTACAAATATGCCCGGGACCACACTGTTAGAAGTAAGTAGTGCTCCTGTACAGCACATATACTGTACAGTAACAGCAAAATCTACTGTTACTGTACAGCAGAATTAATTGTAAGACCTATAGTTTCATGACAAGCCTAGCTGGGGATAGAAAAGTGGGGACCTTCCTATCACTGTCCCACGATGTAACTGAGTGAGCTATCGGGCAAGCTGGAGTAAGGCCTGCAGCATGGCTCTCATATCTAGATGATCAGATGGATGGGTTGGAGCTACGACTTTTGGGAAGGTTTGTAGACGTAAAGACGTGAAGGTTTACTTACGTTCCATAGACGTTTATGATTGTTTTTCGTTTTTTAATGTCATTTAGACAAAAATGTACGTAGGAAAAAGACCAGATTTGACCTATGAATAATGATTTCATATCTTAATTCTAAACAAAATTACATATATGTCTGTCACATCAACCTTATTCAAACCTGGTGGCATACAAAAATAGTTCTGATATCAAAACATCCATTTAAACTTGCCTATTTGAGTTCAAATAACAAACAAATAAGTACATTAAGGAAAAATACAATAGCATTTACACTTAGACAAAATGTTGATTGAGCAACCAAACTGGGAATCGAACTTGCCTCCTCCAGATGCCAAGTCCAGTGCTCTGCTACCTGATTGATTGATTGATTGATTGATTGATTTGTTTAACGTCCAGACGTACATCAAGTACCTCACGGGACATCTCAAGTTGGCAAGGAGTCATCCACAAATAGTGGTAGTCTGCCTTGCAGTAGTAGGACAGATATTTATATGCTGCTTGCCCAATACAGCAGTGACCGCATCTATGGATGAGCGAATCTATGAAATGAATGACCGCATCTATGAGGTGAGGGAGAAAACCGCTACCGGGGCACTTCCCCTACTCTTTTCGAAGGATAGCAAGTGTTCTTTTATTTGCCTGGTCCTACCCACCTGGGCTAGTACCATAGTAGGCAGGGTCAGACAAACCACGGCCTTTGATATCTCAGACGTGGTTCACTGAGGAGGAATCCCACACCAGACCACCAGCAAAAAGGCCCGGGCCCGCGCATATGGGCAGCGGTTGCCAAACAGCTTACGTGACTGATCACAGCAGTAAGGCACGAGACCCCTCAAGTTTTGTCGCCTTTTACGAATCCGGTATGCCCATTGGTATTGTGGAAGGCTCCCGATGTAGTTATTCTACTCCTTCATGCCCCCATCATGAAGGTCCCCACTAACACAGGGGGAGAGCTAGCAGGCCGATTGTATATTGCACCAGAATAAAGCTACTCATAATATCATATCAGAGAGATTAAGTGTGTGTGTGTATGTGCATAATGCAAGGAAAACAGTAGGGACCTTTAGCAACCACGTAAAAGCATATTAAACGCAGACGTAGCCTATTCCTTTAGCACTACTACGTCTGCATTTAATGGGCTATGTCGGGTTTGCTAAAGGTCCCTATTATCCTTACATGAGCATGAGAGTTCCCCATTCACTAGGGACCTCTAGCAACCACATAAAAGCTCATTAAACGCAGACGTAGCCTATGCCTTTAGCACTATTACCTCTCCGTTTAATGAGCTACGTCGGGTTTGCTACATCTGAAAGCATAACTATGAGGTTTATTCTCATATCATGTAACAGTCGTCCCGCTAGCTCAATTGGAAGAGCGTAGCACTAGTGATCTCAAGGTTCATGGATCGAATCTGTATGTGGCAATTTCTTTTTCATCCTTGTAACTTAAAATATGTCTGGGCTACGTATTTGTGTTTACAGGGATGGCTCTCATATTTGGCACCTTTAGCAACATGCAGACATTATTGTATAACACCTAAATTGTTTACTATACAATGAGATCTTTAGACAAGGCCCATAGAGAATGATGTTAAATTGCTTGTGACCATTTAGTGTGTAACACAATGAGAGGTGGCTAGACCAAGGACCAGGACCCCCGTGTACATAGCACAAAGAAAAGTGCTGTAGGTCTACGTACTGGATATACTCCTGGGGGTCGAGAGGCAATATCATTGATATAAGCCAAGGCCAAAGGCCGAGGCTTATTTCAATGATATTGACTCGAGACACCAGGAGTATATCCGACATACAGCCCGCTTTCATAGATTGATTATGTAGAATAGCCTGATTACAGCTCTTTTTCCACACATGTGCCTAGGAGGATATCCTGTATAACCCTCCTAGGAGGTTTTTGATCATCAAACATATCCTCTGTGTGTTCTCATAGAAATACAATGATCAGAGCACATGCTTGAAGAGTGTAGCCTCATTCTGATACAGCATAGCCATATATAAACTAACCATGAACCAATATTCACAGCTGGCCTCTGGGGGTCAAACTCCTTGAGTACATAATACTTCTGGTTTAGACTTCCTGACCCTGGGTACGGATCCCATGTAGAGCAGAATTTTTGATATGCCTGATACACATTTTTTGTTTCTTTGGCTACTCAGATATTTCAAGAAAAAAAAGAAAACAAAAAACAAAAAAAAATGGGAGCGCGGGGGTAGAGCCCCCGAATTATACAACAGCAGCACAAACTAAACAGCACTCTTAACTGTATCTAATGGGACAATACCTCACCAACAAAGGCCTAGTTAGCTAGTTGGCTTTTCTGATATTTCAAGGGAAAAAAAGTAAAGAAAAAAGAAAACGGGGGTCCGGGGCGGAGCCCCCGATTTATACAACAGCAGCATCAACTAAACAGCACTCTTTACATTGTCTAATGGGACAATCCCTCACCAAGATAGGCCCTAGTTAACAGGCACAAACACATGTGGCTGGGTGATGCTGCTGCTAGCATACAGGGTACTTCTGGTTGGGATTGGGGCCAATTGGGTTCGAACCCCTCAAAGATTTTAAATAACATTACTCATTGAGCTGAAAAGGCAGAAGCACTACATATACTATTGGCTGTTTAGTATCATTGCATGAGTCCCGGTGGAGCAGTGGGTTGGCTGTTGGGCTCAATGTTCTCAGGTTGTGGGTACGGATCCTGCTAGATACCCAGCCCTCAAAGAGAGAAAGAGCTCTTAAATATAATCACCTCCTAGGGGTGTATAACTCCTTACTGTGAGCTGCATCTACAGCAACAGAAATGTACATGTACAGCAACTGTGTGGTTAAATATCTCAAAAAACAAGCTAAGGACCCCCTCATTTTTTACTATTTTTTTTGAGAGAATATATACCTATGGGACATCTTGTATTAATATGGTGAAATCGTAGTTACTCTTAGCTTATACCCGACAGCCACCTTCAGTTACTCTAGATATCGTATGTGTAGTCCTTTGGGGTTCTGGCCATATCATAAATGGAGACTATAATACCATTCTTAAATGTGCGCATTACTTTACAAAGGAACAGAGGCAGAAGGGAGTCCTAGCTGCCTCAAGAATGACTCCCTTTTCTGACTCTCCCATTGGAGTTATATGACTCTCTTAGGGGTGAAGATGATGAAAATAACCCTGTGACGGCAGCATAACACCCAATACACATACACTTAAATGCTGACTTGTAGTTTATCCCAGATCAACACTAGGAGCTTGGGGAATGTTCACGAATGACATCCCCCAGTCGTTTAGACTGAGCTGAAAGCCCCCCATATCAACACTACTGTCAAAACCCCACGTGAAGGCCTAACTCCCGTATGGGCTGCAGCCCTTACCTTGATGGTGGTGACTAGTTCTTTAGTATACATTTAAAAAGTCACATTTAAGGAGCTTGGGGAAACATTCACAAATGGCATCACTCAGTTTCTACACTGCTATCTATGACTTTAAACCATGTCCAGGCACCCCTGCGTGCGACCCCTGGACCTTGTGCGATAGTTGGAGAGAGCGGCATGACATCAAAGCTGGGAATGAATGCATCCAAGACAATCCTGAGATAATCCTCTTCCCAAGAAAAAATTTAACACTGATAAGAGATGATCTCAGAAAAAACTATTTGTATCTTTAACCGGCTTTGTGTGGACATTTTTCCCAGTCTGGGGTGTCAAACGTGACTTTTCCAACAAGGTAGTGCCTACAGGATTTAAGGTTGGTCGCTACTTGTTGAATATGGACACACTGCGCAGGTCTCTGCGCATTTATGCTATATATAGCTTATTAATGCATCAGAATGAGCTTAAATATTAGAGAACCAGATATATATATATATATATATATACATGCTTACTACCGGTAAGCCATATTCGACATATATACATATTGTATTGCTTAGAATAACCAAGGGTATAAAATGTAACCATTTAATGCTCTGATAATTGCCATTTCACCGATTACTTGAGGCTTTAAGTATGAGATTTCGACTTTTTTTTTGTACTATTATTTAACTTTTAAGGCCCGAAACCCTAAAATTATGCATGGGACCCCCTATCAAAAATACTTTTATATGTTAGCAAATAACATGAACAATCTTTTGACAGAGTTAAAAAAAATTCTGTTGACTTTAAATACCATTTTAACCAATCAGCCTATAAATTTAAGACAATTCCTGAAACATTACATTGTTACCCAGAATGCAATGCCACACAACTATAAGATTATTTTTGCAGTAAACTAGTAAAGGGGAATATATTACCCCTTCACATGCGATGCTTCATATTCCTGTACATAACGGTCAATATGACAAAAAAGTTAAGGAAGTTTTCTTTCTTTTTCTTCATTTTTAGAGAAAGATGAAAATGCTTTTATTTTTCAAAATTACATATTAAAAAAAGTAGTTCGGGACCCTCTTTTTTCCTTTCATTTTCCGATTCTATATGATTTAAACTACCTCCAGGAGAAAATTGGAGAAATTCTGTTGACTTTGATCAAAGGGTAGCGACCAACCTTAAGAGCTGTAAAGTAGCCGGGTAGCTTTATACATGGTGGAGGATAGCTGCTGATTCAATGACGCGCCAAAAGGGATCCCTAACAAGCTCTACATTTACCACAGTCACCAGATCTAAGGGGATCCAACTAATCACATCTGGACTTGGTAAGTGTTAGGTGATACCATGCAGAGGGGATTAACTCACACTGGCTACTGGAGTACTTAATTTCTTTAGCAAATGATAATGTGTGTAGGAAAGTGCTGTGATGTCCAGTTGAGCGTATTGCTCATTTCCATATAAATATCTCGGCTAAATTCTTGAATCTGTGTCAATATTTTCCAATATGTCGCTCTTTATTGAATCTTAAGTATGTTGAACTTTAAATGACGAGAAAATGTATACAGATTCTCCCATGTTTTGTCATATAGCCCATATCTCTGTCTCTAGACTACAGCCTGTAATATATAACATACATAGTTCTTTAGATATTCTCTAGACAATGAAGGCAAATTACATCACCGATCCCACTGCTGGCAAAGAACCATCAGTGCACCATATTCTACAGATCTGGACAAGAAGGTCACCTCACTTATACTCCGATCTATATCAATAGTAGAATGACACAATAGCGTATAGCCATCTCCTTATGTGGAATTTGAATGAATTTGCAAAATTCGTTTGTCACTAAAAAAGTGGGGCTCGAACACACACATTCCATTTGTATAATAGGGGGATTTGGGGTCATTTGGTTAAACTGCCTTTTCTGAAGTTGTTTTGGTAGAAAATCTACGTACACGTTGAGCCTCTAAATATCTACGTCAAAAGAAGATCACCATTGTGTAGAGGAGGCCAAGGGCTTTCCAATAATTAAGTCAATCCTATAAGGCATTGAGTTCCCTTTAACATGGTGAGAGAGGTCGGAAAAATGTAATTTTTATCTTATCTCACCCAGTGGCAGCTTAGTCAATACTAAAACTAATTTGGAAGCTCAATGATATTTAATCATCTACCTGAATAAATTATAATCATAAGCTACAGGAAGCTAGATATGTAACAAGCTTGTACTAAGACACCCTTTGTTTTGAAAGTCACACTTGACTCATAAATGATGAAGCTAAAGAGATCTTTCTATCTCAGAAGTTGGATGGTTACCAGGGATGAAATAATGAAAGTTCCAGATAATTGTTACAAACATATTCATATGAAAATTGACTTAACATTTACACCCAGAAGTCATAACAAAATATTAATTTACCTCAATTCATTTGGAATCACCTACAGGTCTATATGTCTGATACTTGTAAAGATACATGAATCAGACCTGTCTGTTTGACGTAAATACACTCTAACCGTTTGACGTTAACTTACGTAGCAAAATATACGTAGATTGGACATTAAAAAAAACATGTAGATTTACGTCAGATTTTGTATTTGTGTTTGCTGGAATATAGCAGCCTGGAGGTGCCAGGTGCCTCTACAGCAGGCCGTCATTACACACCTGACGGCCTGCTGTAGACACCCTGCGGTGCGGCACACCTTAACGACAGCTCAGGGCTTTCATGTACTCGTCCCTGTTGTTGTCATGATCCTGAATCCAGCACCGGTGAGTAACTCAGCCATGCTGCTGTCATCCATTGTGCATGTCATACCGGGTTGATATGCTCCCAAAGGCTCCGCATGGTGCATGAATACAGTGATGGTGAGTTATTCGCCGGCACTGCATCGGTGCATCACAACAGGTGAACATAGACTTTGAGGCGTCATGTCGTCCTTACAGGGTTAAACATGGGGATACACCTACCAATTTGATCCACAAACACATCATCCTATAGAGGAAGAGGTGGGGTGCAGGGTGCCATAGGGCAGGACAAGCGACATAATTGTTATGGCTAAAGTTTCAAAAGTACCTCGATATTTTGAGAAGTGGTGTAATTGGCAATTGAGTGAATGGTTGATTTAAAGCAGCGATTGTTTCTTAGGACAACTATTTCTTACAAAAAGTCAGGAGGAAAGACAAAATACAATCTCGTTCTATAGGAAGCTTATAGTATAGGCCCTATGTATTATACTGATGGGGTCTAATACATAGATTATATATCTGCAATTGGAACCACATTACTTTAATTACTGCCGAGTGGCACACGTGGTGTATATATACAAAAAGACTGTAAATGTGAATGCTGACCACCTGCAAAGGTGAAGCTTGTACACAAAGACGTGTGATTAGCGCTGGTCTGTCTCAAACCTGAGAGACGTGGATCACCAGTCGACAAAGAAGACTACAAGTTAGTGGAACATGAACCGAATATTTCTTAAAAGTATTTGCACTGTAATATATTTATATATATTTCGTTCTGACCGTGTTGGCAGAACGTGTTCTACCTTTACATGATAACATGGTCAATAAATC
The DNA here is from genome assembly GCA_947462335.1 of Harmothoe impar. Lineage (NCBI taxonomy): Eukaryota > Metazoa > Annelida > Polychaeta > Phyllodocida > Polynoidae > Harmothoe > Harmothoe impar. Next base: position 54,708,885 of record OX381717.1, read on the forward strand.
TATTCAAAAAAGAATGTAATCATTATTTTGATCCTCTGCACTACCTGTGGCATGGTTAAGATGGCCAGTGTTCAGGCCCCCAGTAGACTGCCTCCTGCCACAGCCCAGACATCCAGCGATTTGCCATTCTCTTCACAGTAATCTCTCATTTATGCCTAATCAACTCAAATGAAAACATATTTGTGCATACCAATGGAAAGCTATGGTTTCCTTCTACATAGTGTGGGATTTGCTAGGAAGTGCGTGATACCTCTGCAGGCCCACATATTGGCCGTGTTCAGGTTGTGTGTGGGGCCTTAGCCACACGAGTCCAGGCCCTGGCACAGCCAGGGCTGGACATCATGGTACAGAAATATTGGCAATATACATGATTGTGTTCCTCACCCTGCCCCAAATAATTATAATACATGTAGTATTGTTTGTGCTACATACCAAATGCATTTTTGATGTAAATATCCTCCATACTGCTTCACAATTAAACATTCCTCTTCTGAGCTGGTGGTAAATATCCGCGGGTAAATATTTTGCTTTGTCAATAACATGGCTGAATTGTGACCTTTATGACAACTTCCTGTAGCTGGTTACCTGAGGTCATCTAGTGAGTAAACCTCATTTCAAATCCATTGGGAAAGTGCGGCAATTCCCTCTCCACAGAGGGCAGTATACTGACTGGCAATTTCACTGGATTACCTGGTGTCTATATAGAGAACAACATCCAGTCATGTGCCTCTCCATGGGTCCTTCGAATTTTGACCGTGTCACTGCGTCACTTTGTAGGTGGGGCCAGTGGGTCACTGCGTCACTTTTTATATAGGAACTCATAGAAAAATCTCTGTAGGTCGATTTTTATCCCAATTTTTCCTGTGTCTGTTGACTTTAAAAAAGGACTAAAACGGCTGTGTCGCTGTGTCGGCCGTGTCGATTTTTACCCATGTAGAGGCAAAGAATGTATGATTGGACACCAACACTCAATGCTCCCCGAGGGCACTTGACCCTAATTACCTACAATGCACTGGGTCAGGGTAACTTCCACTTCCAGGTAGTTCAGCCATGTTATAAACCCTGCCTTAGTATGATAACAATGTGAATACAAACACAACTCTATACTTCGGTTTGGGCGTGTTTATTATTATAAGTACACTTCCAGGCCACTCCAGTTACAACTGAAATGAAAAAATAAATTTCATAAACCAAACCGAACTGGTCACTGTTTGTGAGGCTTCTGTCAACCGACACTGTTTACAGTTGCTAGGAGACTGGACTCACTCCTCACACCAGGGGGAGTGTCACTATGTCCAGCAGTGTCCACCCGACACCCCAGGGGGCAGCATGGGGGGTTATCCAGTTGAGTTTATAGCGCCATAAAGCTCGGGCACTTTATGCCCACAATAAACCCTGCCTTAGTATGATAACAATGTGAATACAAACACAACTCTATACTTCGGTTTGGGCGTGTTTATTATTATAAGTACACTTCCAGGCCAACCACGCCAAACCGAAGGCAGAGTTAAGTCAGTCAGTTTGACACACCATAAGAGTATGCTGCAGGGTTTTCAAATATATCCTTCACTACGGACCGCTTCAATGATATTTTTGAGTCCAGTGTACGCGTCAGGTAAAAAAGGACGCTGACACTTTTCCAGTCACCTAGGTTTTTGATGTCCACTAGGCTTACACCGTTTTCTGCAAGTAGGCTGGCCCCACCTCTCCTCATCGAATGCGAGGACAGCAGTTCAAGACCATGACACACACACAATTCTGACAACTTTTTGGAGTACCAAGCATAGGTACCCCTTACCCATTTATGACCTTTCATATACCCAATTAACTGTGACCCTGAGTCAGGGTAGGAGACCATACATAATAACACCGAGATATATGCGTAGATACAGAAAATTGAACCCGGTATAGGAACAAACGGAATGTATAGGACCCTTTCATTGAAACAAATAGTTTTTGTTCTGCGTACAGACACACCTACCCCCCATGATTCCCAACCTACATCAGACTTTTTCACTGACATGTCCAACTCCACTAAGTTGGACTTTCTAAGTAGACCTCTGAAGGCTAACAAAATTGCCACCCAAAAAGCCACATCCTCTGACACCGACATGTCCAACCCCTTGAACAATACAATGAGATCCAATAGGGTAGCTGGTCTAGCCTGTTTGGTATTGTCCCCCAGTGTACGCTTGATGCCCCGTAAAGTGATCATCAACTCAAATTTATGCGGGTCCACATGTTTGACCCCCGCCATATCATGGAGAATCCATACCGCTCCCAGATACTGTTGGATCGATTTATAACACAACCGGTCTGCTAAGTGTACCACGTACAGCAAAATTATATCCAAAGAAGCCGGAATCGGTTCCAAAATACCCATTTCCTCACAGAAGGAAAAATAAGACTTCCATTGTGAAGATCTTGTGGACTTAGAGTTCTCCGACATCCATCTGGACTGATACAACTGCAGTTTCTTCCTCAGTGCGTTACCTGAAAACAGCACAGCCAGTCTGAGAATGATACCGGTAGTGATCCCTTACATTTTGGGTCAAATAGCCTGGATAAATAATCAGCTACGGTATTCTCCTTGGTCGAGATTCTCCTTGAAACCACATGAATATTATATAAGCAGCACCTCCAAAATAATTCTCTTAACCACCACATAGCACGAACACTTGTGGATCTACCTGTCAGGATCATGCTCTGGACCTGAGTGTTGTCGGTCCAGATGACTACCTTCTTGTCTCTCCACCACTCCCCCCACCTATCAATGGAAGCCAATACCGGCCATAGTTCCAAAATATTTATGTCTGCGTCAGGAACAATTTCAGAGGGACGCTCAGAGTAATGATGGTCCAAGAATTCCTTTGCATAATTCTGGTTGTCCATGTCAAAGGAACCCGCCAACCAATCCCCATCCCATCTGGACCCGAACCCTGTTTTGGAGGAGTCGGTCTGGACATGTATAGAACCCAATGCCCCTGTCCTTATCATGGTGGCCTTCCCATTAAACACTGTTATAAAGCTATCCCACCACTTTATATCATCCTCCAGCCAGTCTGGTAAATGTACCGTACGCTTGGATACCGGGATGTACTTGAGAAGATTAATAATCCTCCTTGAAAAGGTACGTCCCCCCCTCACCACCTGACTAGCGTGGGCCAAATGCCCACCCAGGACCTCTAAGTCCTTTCTACTGCACACCTTCATGCCTACAAAACTAGAAACTAACTTTGCAGTTTTCTCCAATTTATCTTTGGGTAATCTGATTTCCAACTTGACACTGTCCAACTCTAGGCCTAAGTATCTGCAAACCTGAGTAGGGCTAACCACCTTTTTCCAAGCAATGTGGAACCCCAAACTCCTCAAGAGTTCCACAAGCACTGCCTGCTTTGCCATACACTCCTCAAAAGTGTCACCCACTACCAAATAATCGTCCAAATATCCGAAAATTCTATTTACACCTCTTCTTTCCATACATCTTATTACAAACTCAGTTAACTGAGTAAAGATATACGGGGCACACTTCAACCCAAAACTCAAACTACAATCGGTGAAAAATTCATCCTGACCATCCAGGTTCCAGATGAACCCCTGCTTTGTCCTGTCCTGGACCCTGACTGGTACAGCCCTATAAGCTGAACTTATATCAATCACCGAAAAATAGCAATTTGGAGTCACAGACTCCAATATGTGATCCATTCTAACAAAAGAAAACTTTTCACATGTGGTATCCATAAAATCATTTATGCTTTTACCATCAACTCCCACTTCACCCCTACTGCAATCAGTGATAGGGCGGATAGACCCGTTAGGCTTATAGATAGCTCCCAGTGAATGGACACACTGAGGCTCCTTGTCCACTGTACACACCTTACCATCCAACAATTCTTGTCTAACAATGTCATTCATCTTGGACCTAGCATCACCTTTGAGAATAGAGTCATAGTTTGCCCTAGTATATGACCCCTTGTACCCATCGTCAACGATCTGGAAACCTTCTGTTACACCATTTAATAAGTAACCAGCATTGCAATCCACACCCCCGGGATGATTGTAACACTCGTCAAAAAAGACACAGGGATTTAACTGGGTAGGCGCACCCCCCAACAAATGATACTTCTTGCAGAAGGAACCGCACGGTCTGTTTACCTTTTCTCCACCGATCATGACTGAATCCACCACAACTGGTTTTACTGAGCCGCGGTTCCGACCGAGGAAACCGCTGCTAGCCGGCCACTCTGAAGTATCTACACTGTTTTCCCCCACAATCTGATCTAATTCCACCACATTACCATCAAAACAAGTATTTAATTCATGTAACTCACAAGCAATTGGAGAATTTCCGACCACCGAAGCGATGAAATGAGACCTTTCTGTACTAGCGTCGCCATCTTGAATGATGACGTCACTATCTCGCCCCGAACTCTCGTATGAACTCTCGCGGGGAAAGCCGCGAGAAACTGCGGGATTCAAGATGGCCGCGCCCACACTGGGTGTAAACACCCCACCGAAACCATCAAAAACACCTTGTTTATTTGCCGGATTACGAGTGACAAAGCCCGGGTTAGGCCTCTCACATGGTAAACAACCAGAAAAATTAGAAAGAGAGCTTGCTTCCGCACCGCCCACGACCTCTGCGCTGGAATTCTGGTGTCCACACTCCCGAAGGGAGCCACCGCAACTGTCAACAACAAACCCGGCCCCGCCCCCTTCCGATGGAAGTGGCGGTACATTCACCGAAACTGAGTCAAATACCACATGACATTCACCTGTCAACCCCTTTTTATCATGACATTCACCTGTCACTACCCCACCATCTGCGGAATAATTACCTAAATGGCTACCACCTACCTGCCTACGGTCTACCCTAGCCCTAAGCGCTCCTAATCTCTCACTGCAAAAATTAAGAGCCGCCTCATCCTATTCTTTACCCTGTGACCTACATTTTATGCAACTGTGGTCACCTGCCCCACAAATTTTGCAGACATGGGGAAATCTGCAATTGACAAACTTGCACCCGTATGCGCTGTTGAACTGGTTACAAGTAATTCTGCCACTCCCCATACCACCTGTATGCCCCTGGTTACCCTGACCCTGGTAGCCCTGGTTGTCATAACCTCCATAACCCCTGTTTGGGTTCCCCCCATAACCACCACCTCGCTGGTTGGAATAGCCTCCCCTATTCCTATTCCTATTCCTGCCTTGGTAGCCCTGGCCCCCCTGGCCCCCATGCCCTGCGGGATTTTCCCCATCCCCATACCCCCCAGAATTTCTGGCTAAGCCCTCTGGCCCTATGTTCCTCATCCAAAGTTCATGGTCACCATAGCAGAATGATTTTAACCCATGTATTTCCGCCCTGTCTCTCATGGCCATGTCATACCTTACCATACACCCATGGTCATAGACCTTGACCTTATCCAACAAGAATTTGATGTGTTTCCCATATAAATGGGTGTTGACCCCTAAGGCCCCAATTGCACTCTCCAACCCCATACTGGCGGAAATAACGTCATGTATAGAGGGTTTTTTGATGTTGTCAAAAGTCATGTGTGGTTCTAGGTCAAAAACTGTGTACCTACGTTTACTCGATTTTTCGGAGATGACGAATGTAGGCTGCTGTTGCTGGAACCCCCCCTGCTGTCCACCTTGAAGAAAACCTCGTAACTGAGCCAACAGCTGCTGCTGTTGTTGCGGTTGCTGCTGAGACGATGGCTGTTGATTATGCTGCCCTTGTAGTAGCTGTTGTATGGCGGAGAGTTGTTGGGGTTGCTGTTGTACCGATGAGGGTGCATACAGTAATCCTTGGGTTGGGTCACCTTGTAGCAGGTGAGAAGGAGTAAGGCCGCCCCGGCCCCCTACACCCAGGTGTGACGATGATGCACCTGTATTGCCACCCAACCTACTGCCCAGTATGTTACCCAACAGTCCCAACACCGAATCTCCACCTCCTGATGCTTGCGCCCCCGCACCTTCCTCCGTATTGTCCTCCTTGTCCTCCTCCAGGTTGTCCTTGTCCACCTGATCCTGAGGCACCTTGGGTGGGGTGGCACCTTTACCGGCACCCCCCCCCCCTACCGCCATGACACCTTGCCCGATGTTCATACCTGTCAGCCCCTCCACCAGGCCTGCGATTAGTGACATTTGCTGCTCCATAGTTTTCCGGGATTCCCGGCATTCCACCAGGAATTCTTGCATGAACCTGCCATCCATAGCAGCTAGCTCCTCCTTACCTCCAGGTGAGGCTTCACTACCGAGATAAACCGAACCGAACTGGTCACTGTTTGTGAGGCTTCTGTCAACCGACACTGTTTACAGTTGCTAGGAGACTGGACTCACTCCTCACACCAGGGGGAGGGTCACTATGTCCAGCAGTGTCCACCCGACACCCCAGGGGGCAGCATGGGGGGTTATCCAGTTGAGTTTATAGCGCCATAAAGCTCGGGCACTTTATGCCCACAGTAAACACTCCCAGAATTGCCTGCATTCAGGTGGAAAATACACTGTTTGTGGCTAACTGGGAGCATGGCACCATGTAAATGTTTGAGCCCAAGGAGGAGGAATACTTATTTGACACACTCATGAAGACAGTTAGTGAGTACATGCTTTTATTCAGAAGTGCAAGCCTATTCAAAAATTATCACCAGCAATTATACATAGTTGCTCACCAGCCAAGCTGTGCTTGGATGGTGGGCACTGGTTAGTGGGGCCTGAGCTGCCTGAGCTGCCTAACCAACTGAGGAGGTAATGGTTTGCAACTTTGGTCCAGCACACTTTTCAGCTATTCTGCAAGTGTCACTCGCATACCCATATCTTCTTTCGTCATGGGGCACCTTTAAATAAGTGCAGGGCACCACCTATTGTTATGGGGCACAGCAAATTCTAAGGTGTACCGACGAATTTGTTCTCCCTAAATTCGGCGCCATATTGTTTTGATTCACCTGCGAGTGCCCCACAGTATTCCCCCAGGTAAAAACTACTTTTGACGCCACCTAGCGAGTAGATTATACACTCTTGGATCAAAACAATATGGCCACTGCAGGAAATGAACCTATTGAGGTCATGCATACTTTCAGATCTCTACGATATTCTGTCTTAGATGAGCATGGACTATGGAGTTACATTGATAAAGAAAGAGTCTAAGAATAATCCCACCCCCTTATTACAATACTAAAGGTAAATCGGGACCACTCCCAGTAATGCAATGCGCGTACTCTCAAACCCAACTTTTTTCTCATCTTTCTTCCCATCCATCCCGATTTCAACACTTCCCTTTACTCTGCATTCAATGCCTGTTTAGTCCAGTATGCACCCAAGCCAAGAAATACATGAGCAAATAAATGTTATTCTGTTAATTCCCATTCGTGAACAACGACATAGCCTCAGCTTCGCGGAGCGGTGAGGCAATCCCACAAACCACTGCGCTGTGCCATGGCCCCGCGCAAGTTCGCGCCCGGCGCCATGTTGTTCTTGCTGCACACATATCTTTAGATAATGCAGTTTAATCTTGATAATACCCCGGTAGTCATTGACATGACCCATACATCCATCAATTGGTACGGACACGCTCCCACATTTTATCTGGGTTGTTTAAATCGCGGCAATGCCTACACAGCAAGATCGACGCCCCGTAGTTAGATCGTAGAGGCTCTCGACCTACCCGTAGTGCCCGTAGTAGGCCTAGGGGTGGCCCCATCCGATGCTGATGTCGAATCACATGGTGACGATGTAGATTTGGCAATTTACTGTTTTTTCCCATCCCAGCGCCGGCTTGCCCCTATCCTACCACCACTGTAGTAGCCTAGTAGGCCTACCGCATTGGAACAGCAGAGGGTAGGGCCTACATTACCAGCAGTAGTAGGCCTATATACTTTAGTAGGCCTATGCAATAGGCTAATGGTTGGGGCGGCCTATAGTGCCCACCCCAAGCCGGACCCCCATGGTAGCAAGATGAGTGTAGGCCCTATGGCTATGGAGGGCTATTGTGTGTAGGCCTATAAAGGCTATTGTAGGTAGATCTAGGTAAAACGAGGGACTCAAATCTTCTCCTTTTGTTCCTGTTCCATATAGCAAGATTCCTCTGGCTTTGTTGATAGATTTGGGAGGGGGCAAAATATAATTGTGTTTAATACTATAATACTATGGTAGATCTATAGGCCCTACACTTTCTAACCCCTCTCTGGGGGCAGGGGGCAGTGGGGGGTTGTAAAATGACCATTTACTTTACCTGAAAAAGAGATATCTTGATAGAGCACTTATTAACCTCCCCCAACCCATCAAACCCTGTCATCAATAACTTATTTTTTAAACAAGCAACGGGGGCGAATTCTTTTTTGCACGAATCACTACCTAAATTAGGGAGTGATCATTTTTTTAACAACAGGGGGGGGGGGGGGATTTGGACCCCTTGACTGGAGGGGGGGCAAAAAAAAGTGGACCCCTCTTGGGGGGGGGGGGCAAAATAATTTAACCTGTTTTGAGCCAAAAACATGAAAAATTCTGTGCGTTACTATACTTCAAAGGGCCCGCTCTGCGCGGAAACCCCCCACCCCCCCTGTTGTTAAAAAATGATCACTCCCTTAGGCGTGTAGGCCTACTCTTTCGCTACTTTTTCCACAATCCAGTGCCGAAGGCGCTGGTATTTATTGTAAAATGTCTCTAAATATATCGGTGGGCAATGTTGACACATGGCTGTGGAGGTAGGCTTCCTGAAGAGCTCCACAGCAAGCCTCGGTCTGGGAAAGGCTGCCATGTTCAAATGAAAAGTGCCAACACAGATACTGAGATAGTTCCTGTATTTCGAGGGGAAATTATATACTACATCATGACTCTAAGGGAAAAAATAGGCAGGGTTATACAGGAGTATGTAATAGTACCATATATGCAACCTCCATAAATTAGGATACTGTTATCACTTATTTAGAGACCATGCAAGTTGCAAGGATCAGCATTCAGTGTTTAGGCCCTAGGCTATGGGCAATCAGACCAAGCCCACATAATGACACTACCCCGGTAGTAACTGATAGCTGCCCTGGAACAGCTTGTACTCTAATCGATTTCTGCCAGAGGACATGTGTGCAGTCAATTCAGAAGTGAATGCATTGAATGCTAGAAGATAAGCCTTTATTATTAAATGTGTTTTGTTAAATATAGGACGCAATTGACTTACACCAGTAATCCTGTTTCAGTCCAGGGTATCCGGTTCATGGACCCTGTATCAGGGTTATTTGAAATTCTTGTATCAGATTATTTCTGGCCTTAGCACTGGTGTATGAATATGTATAGGGTAAACCGCCCCTGAGTGGCCCCCCTACAGGACAAGTACCTATAGTGGCCCATCTATACCTCTATACACCAGTCTTTATGGGTATTCAGTCTATACTAATATATTCTAGAGATCCTTGCCTACATGTCATTTTTTTACGGCTTGTAAATCGGACCATTATTAAGGTTTCTACAGCATAAAACAGAAAGTGTGAATATTTTCTGTAATGTTCTTCAGTAATCTACATATTAAAATGGTTAATATAATCGTAACATGTAGGGGGAACCTATTTATCATCATTGCCTGTACAAACACTTGCTTTATATTTTATTTTTAAACAGCAAGTTTGTCCTCCAATATCCGGGCCTGCAAAAATTGAGCCGGGCCTGCATAGAAAGAAATCTGCAGGACCGAATGTCCTGCATGGTGAAAAAGTTTTCGTATAGACTGATTATTTCTTCCTGATTTGTTAACACAGGTATGAAAGAAGAGACAATTACTTACCAATATCACAGTTTATATTCTCCATAGAGTATCCACAGTGTTTTCTACAGAGTGCCCAACATGACATGTTTGTGTGACATGTAGCCCTCTTTTCATTGAGAGCTTTCAAGAAAAAGACATTTCATACCTCAACAGTGTGCCTATAGTTTTCCAGTAAGATCCAAACTTTCACCTTGTTTTCCACGCATATTATCTTATCTTTAACATGCCATCTTCATTTGGTGAAACTCCTATATCAATTAGGTAGTGTTTACTGATTGATTGTCACCACTACAGGAGTACCTAAAGTGGCCCAGGGGCTCAACCATGAGTGGCCCACCAACAGTATAGGTTATACTATCTTAGGTGTAGGGTGAGATCTATTCTAAGATCCGAAATAATTGGATTCCCCCCCCCCCCTATGACCCAATAAACAAAAAGATGTTATATAATGTGGGAAAATGTCTTTTTCATTATTTTTGACTATAGAATTACAAAGCAATCAACCTGATTTCTGGTCCGAGAAAAACTGGTCCATTAAGTTTCGAACCCAGGATCTTTTGTGCGCTAGGCTAATACTGTACCTCTACCCTATTCTGGATACATGGTGTTAGATCTGCTGAAAGCTATACTTGTATGACATTGAGACTGTGAGAATATATAACTTGGGAATTCAGATCCAGGCCTTCTGTGATAAGGGACCTTATGTCTATGTTTTATGAGCTACGTCAGGATTGCTAAAGGTCCCTATTAAGATAGGTTAAATACCTTATAGCCACAGCTTAGTGCTGAGTGAACAAAAAGTGGGGGTACTTCTACACTCCCCACACTTGTCCAGCCTCCGTGGCTACATAGGCAGGGCTTAGAACTTTAGTGTGAGAGGTCCCTGGTTCTGGTCTCCCCACAATTGAGACCTTTAGCAACCATGCTGTAGCTCATAAAATGTTAACATTGTGAATACAAATGTTTTTCTGGTGAACCATATAACATAAAATAATTTAATACATAGAAAAGTTCCTGAATGTTAATTTTTTTTGTTCAGTGGTACACTATGCCCCCAGAAGCAGAAATGGGCATAATCCCTGGAGGTTAACAGAACAGAAGGCAGCCCCCAAGAGGGCAAGATAGAAGAGTAGGCTTAAAGCATATTCACAGGCTTGCTATTGAAACTAACAATGTGCATGAGGCTATATTTCAATATGTTTTAATGGAACATAACATTGTAACCACATTTACCAAGTTAAAGATGCATAAACAGATTTAATTGGTACAAGGTGGGCCAGTCATGGTACCAATTCAATGTCTAAAGGGTACCTTATTTTAATCAGCATTTTCGCAATGTATTACAGTCTGTACGAAATCCTGCCGGACACCGGCTATCACTGGCAAAAAGCCTGCCGGGCAGGCAGAAACGTGGCTAATGCTAAAGCCTGTAGTTAAGGCTTACCTGTAGCTGATTCCTGGTGACTTTTTGCTTTAAGCACAGTGCAAGGGCAAGGTCTTACCCCTACATATGCGCCTATCAACACTAAAGATTTCTTTATTTTATCAGTGGGGGGGGGGGGGTAAAAGTTATATGCGTATGTACGCATGGGGGGGGGGGGGGGTAGTCCAAATGCGTACATGGTGCAACAGGGGGGGTGGGGGGGTCTTTTTTGGCCCAAAATGTGCGTACGTAATTAATGGATGGCCCCTTATGCTGGTGTGAGTATTTGCCACAAGAGGGCAGCTTCAAAATTGCAAATGGCTACCAAAGGACACAAACTCTGGAGGGAACTTTGAATAAAGCCTGGATTATACTTCTTCTCATTTATTACAGCTGGATTATGTATGCTAAACTGAAGGAAACACACTAAGGAAACTTTGGCTGCAAGCATAACACCTGACAGTGAGTATCTCATTCAAAATAAAACTTTGGTTTGCCTCACTATAGACCTTCAATCTAGGTGAAGTCTACAGCTGTAATACAGCTGCTAGATACGTCGACTTAATGAATATGGGTGTGTGTCTTTTTACTAGGGTGTGGGGGTGACTCACATACGTGTAGAACATCTGTGTTTGTGCTGGGGGGTTTACCTCCCGCATGGCATTGTGAATGAGGGAATGGTAGGACTAAACCCTCGAAAAACAAGGGTAATATTTTGGTTATCGTGAGTGATTTAGCATCTAATGGTCTTTCTTTTTTGAATAATTAACACATTTGAATCGGACATAAAGCCCAATTTGTAGAAATAAAAGGGATATATAGATGGCTAGAGAGGGGACTATTTTTCTGCGTCATTGGAAAACCGGCAGTGCACAAAGAACCAAAATTTGGGAATTGTCTGCTTCAATTGAGTGACAAAACCAGTTTAAAGGCCTCCGACTGATACTTTAAAAAATCGCACCATGATATGTCAAACCCAAAGTCACACTCCCACGTGACCATTACGTGGTATGTTGTCACTCACAATCCACTCTATGCATTGTGGGTAGACCCCTGAAAGTAGTGCCTGGTTTTACAACAATCACAACAATAAGTATGCCGTACCTGCTTACCCCACAATGGCCCTATCTTAGTATGGCTTGTTGAACTGTACCCTATACCCCCCACCCTTCCCCGCACACCTCACCATAACCAAGTCTTGCTCCCAGGTGCTATATGATATGGGGATCAATCAAACCCACATTCCAACCGGGTTGCCTGTACAGTAAGTCACCCTATGATGGGGCACCTACTATAAGCAGTGACTACAAATGGGTTAATGACCCTTTACTGTACACACTCATACTGAGTTTAAGTTTGAGTTTAGATTTTTTATTTGGCACTAATAAATCGTATACTGTACTCAGTATACATACAGCCATATATGGGACAGCCACTTCACCACTGCCCAAGGATCTATGCATATCATTAACCACTAGTGGTTAGCTACCCACAATGCACAGAGTGAATTGTCAGTGTGAAGAAATGACATAGTTTCAACACATTGATGGCGAGTATGACCCAAAGTGATTCCATTAATACTGTTTACGTCTTTTAGATACTTGATTTCCAAAGTCCTGATGCAATTCCACAAAATTGAAGAGGTATAATTTTGCATCCCCGATTTCTACATCGACTTGGATGGAATACTCCCTCGGGCCGTGTGTAAATACCTATAGTCTAGGATTGAAATGAAGGACATCGTTGTATACATAAAAACCCTAGGCCAGTACAATGAGCCAGGGATCAGTAGAAGGGCACAAACTACTCGAGATTTGGCTCTCTACAGGGAATAATGCTTGCGATTCAAGTAGATTATGGACTGAGATTCATTCAGGAAACTTTGAATGTCAATAGAATGTCATATCTTTAAAAGATCCACACTCGACCACTATAAGTCTATGGCAGTGGTCATTTAGTAGATGGTGAGAGTTGGTGTGGGTGGAGAGCATAATTATATTGACATATTTGGCAGCTCTCTACAGATGCAATCTCTTCTATAATAATTGTATATCATCATACAATTTAGACTCATGAATTATGGTACTATAGAAGATTAAGTATCTCATTTGCTACAAGTCGACCCCAAGAATGAGGCGAGAAATAACTCTTTTCCGGAACATTCCCAAACACATATTACAAGACATATGTGTATAGTCCTACTATTATAGATATATGCAGTATCCATAATATGACTATTTCCGAGAATCGTTATTTGCCCACGCCAAGGCTGCGGTCCTAACTTATCGATAATGATGCCAAACAATAGACACAATTTGTGATATCCTGGTAGCACTCTCAGCTTATTCCTTTAACAACAGCATGATGCCTTAAGGTGCATCTTGAGATATTTTCATGATGCACCTGTGCAGCTACATTGCATTACAATACATTGGTGCATCATGCTGACTCTGTGGGACTGTATCAACCCTGTAGGATATATAATACTCATTTTCCATAGTGTATTAAAGGTACTGTGTTCTTCTTAAAGGGTAAGGCTACACAATGTCATCAGGTTATATTGGGACCATGGTATGTTGGTGAGCATGTACTAATGGGGTTAGATCTGGTTAGCACCCAGGCCTAGAACCAGAGGAAAATATCTGCAACTTGATTAGTGCACCATAAGTGAACCTGCGAGTTGATCTTGTTGTCCAAACACAGGATTCATGGTACATTTCATGAAAGCTGTTGCAATAACCTTATGCTAAAATATATGAATGAAATATTAATTTTCGAAATAATCGATTTGTTTGATTTTATCATACTTTGCACTAGATGGCTATACGTTGATGAACCTTCTATTCCGCCATGGATGAACCTTCTATTCTGGTGCAATGGCAACAATGGATTCATTGTATCACATCATAACATGGGAATGATACCGATTGAGCTCAGTTATATAATTCAATGCACATGTCCCACATTGCATTAAAAAATATATGATGACATCTAAGATTACATATAATAATATTACTATGAGGGTGAATATTCAGCCTCAGCAAACTTGGAATTGAAGATATTTATTGTTATTTTCCTATTTAGAATCTATAAAATTGTTAACGTCTATCGGAAAATAAATGCAAGCCTGTGTATGAAAAGCTGTGGTCACCCCGGAGGCATTGGTATATGTTAGAGTGGTACACACTCAATATTTATATGACAGAACCATGTAGGACTTGTGTGCGAACACACCATGTTCCCCCCAAGGGTTGAACTGCAGGCATAGAAGAGCCGGATACCTCACAAATAGGACACATTGAACTTTCGTTCAATTAATGTCCCTATATTCGTAGCATCACACTTTTATATGGTAGCTATCTATGATGCGACTAGTATTTGGAAGTAACATTCATGTGGCTAGTATTTATAGAGTAACATGTATCATGACGACAAATGTACATGGAGACTAGTACTTGTAAGGGACACATATTTGTGTTGTAAAGTAACTGTTACGGCATTATTGTACGGTAAGTATACAATACAGGTGTTCGTATGGTAACTGCAGGTTATCCCATAGAGGGAAGCACCACACCTGTTAAGGCTGGTTGATCCCCCCCCCCCACCCTACCACACCAGCATGTACCAAGACTGTCAACCATTTAAGGATGACACAGTACTTTGCTTTGTCTGATTTTTAAATGCCGCCTCGGAGAGACTATTTGTCCAGCGTACAATTTACACCATGTCGATCATTCAGAATGAGTGCATCAAGCCTGTCGGGTTGGTATGATGCATTCATGCCACTGCAGTGAGTAGACGCACAGGGCTGCATTCGTGCATCATGGTGACACAGGGCCTGCTACCTTAAAGCACTGTGCGGCCGTTGACGGGTTAATATGTGGGTTGTGGCCTGGTTGTTAATGAGCAGCTCCTCACCACTTAATGTCGGCCCTGAGCTGCTCTCTGCCCCCGGTGCCGCCCCCGAGCTGCTCCCCGCCCACTCACCAACCCGCGCTAAGTGCCGCACCAACACCAGCAGCCGCCAACTCACACTGCTCACCAGCAAACCACTCACACCTGCAACAATGCCTTCTGTTCTTATAGCAAAACCTACAATAAAATCATCCTTTGGTTAAACCCTTGGCTAAAAGAGGATTGATATCAATGAATTTTGATTTCCAAAATAACTTTTGAGTTTTCTCTAAATGTGCAACAACATCATCCTTTGATGGACTCATTGTCTCAGATGTCTGGAAAACAATTTATCAATCGTGGATTCTAAATTGTTTGGTTTGTTCAAGAAGGTAAACTCTCCAACTGTAAAGCCAATCGTTATCTGCATTGACTACATGTCTTCGTACCCAATGTTGTTGCTATTCGTGCTACTTATAGTTATACACGTACACGCTTACCTGTAACAATAAGGCGTTTAGCAGTCTTGTAGTGATACAGATGCTTTTGATTGCTTCATTGTATCAGGTTATTTGCCATGCAACAGCTTGTAGATCGTCTTGCCTGACAGATCACCTTCAGTAGGCCTAATGAAATTTGCGTAAATAAAAACTACACTATAATTTTGACGGACACATTTCTTTCATTCCGTTTCTCTAGTATATCTACATACAGCCTGTTGTCCATGTCTAAATCGGTTTATACAAACACTGGTCATAATAGTTTTATTATGCAGGTCCCGATGACTTTATCGTAATAAAATGTTATCATTCATGTACAACGCTTACAATCGCTAACTAGCGGGTGAAAATTTACTATGGAGACTGCTTTAATTGATTGATTGATTTGTTAAACTCCAAGTATACAATGACGCCTCTGGCTTATCTCAACTGAGTGAGGTAGCTATCCACAAAAAGTGGTAGCCTTGCCTCGCAGTAGGACAGATATTTATATGCTGCTTGCCCAATAAATTCGTGACTACATCTATAGATGACCAAATCTACAAAATGAATGACCAAATCTATGAGGTGAGGGAGAAAATGACTACCAGGGCACGCCCCTAACTTTTTTAGAAGGATAGCAAGTGTTCTTTTATTTGCCTGGTCCTACATACCTGGGCTACTGTGAAAGTACTTATTTTCACGGTTGTAAAAATGAAAATCGGCAATTTCGCGGGTATTTATTCCATACTTAAGCATATTTTTCATTTCCGCGAAAATCGTGAAAATATATACCCAGCGAAATATAGTACTTTCACAGTAGTACCACAGTAAGCAGGGCCAGACAAAACATAACCTTGATGTCTCAGACGTGTTTCACTGAGAATGGATCCCATACCAGACCACCAGCATGAAGGCCGGCCCGCCCATGTAGGCAGCAGCTGCCAACACAACTTCCTTAAGTGACTGATCATAGCCGTAAGACAAAGAAACCCCTCAAGTTTTGTTGCCTTGTGAAAATCCGGTATTATGGAAGGCTCCTAATTTAGTCATTCTACTCCTTCATGAAGGTCCCCACTAACACAGGGGTTCTATGGAGAAGGCGTGAATGAGCATGGGAATTACATCCCTCGGGAATCCCTTTTAATAGCAAATGTAAACTGGAACGAGTCCTAACAAACCCACAAGTGTTATACATCCTTGTTTGTACATGTACCATCATTCAAACAGGGCCCTGGGGATTAGATAGAAGAACATTAACGCTATCAGCTCTCTTAGATTAGGGCCGTAATCAGAGTGAGCGCGATTCTATTAACACAGCATTACCACAATTGCGTGCTACCCAGCTACCAATCCAGGAAGCAATCGTCAACAAGTACTCACGTTTCACTGGATAATTAGCTGCTGATGTGTAAGAATGGGTAAAAACCTTAATTATTCAGAATCACCAAAAAGCTTGTATATGTTCCACCGAACCTTTTTTTAGAACTTTCTAGGGGATGATTTTCTTAATTTGATGCATAAAATTTAATTTGTGGGAAAAAAATTGTCCCTTTTTTTTCAGCATGACAAAAAAAAGCTATAAAAGCCAAACTTAAATCTTCCCCTTACATCCCCTCCCCGCGGCTGCCCCCCCCCCCCCTTTATCGCCCATGATCCTACTCCACCCCTTGTGCCTTACCTTCCCCCCACTAAATCTCACCTCGCCTGGTCCTGTCACCATCACTTGTCCCGCTCCCACAGTCCACCATTACTCCTGTCACATGACCTGGCCGCCCGCACCACGTGACACCAAAGTGAGGGCTCCCTAGCAACAGGACGCCCTCCCGGGAGCCGTCACCTAGCAACAGCCGTCAGACGGCCTTCTGATTGGCTGATGGCCTTTGGTGGGCCCCCGCCGCTGACCGGGCTTTACTTGAGAAAGATTTCTGACTTTCTGGCCGCTTTTCTATCAGCTTCAGATTACCTCCTTGCCCCCACACACACATGCAACAACAACATTTGTTCCAGTCTCATGCAGACCCATAATGGGCCACAAGAGGGAGGGGTGGGTGGGTGGAAAGATGAGTGGGACGGGGCAGTTGGACCAGGTTGACATGTTAATGCTTATGGCTCAGTCTCACGACTATATAGGGAGGCTATGTACACAGAAATACCGGGGAAATTTGTAATATATAGTGTTATAATATATATGAACTTCCCCCCCCCCCGCATTTCTGTCTAAATAAGCCCCTTTTCAACTGTTTTAATCTTGCCGGTCAAAGACGTCACCCGGTCAAAGACGTCACCTGGTCAAAGACGATCCAATTGTTACAAAGTCATGAGACTGAGCCTTATATGCATACATCAGTCCAGAAAGGAGGTCTTTCCCTCCAATGAACGATATATGGACAGGATCAAGTATAGATGGTTTGGTGATACGTATAGTGTGTCTAGAGGTCAACAGGAGTACAGTATCTTTGTAAACCCAAAATTGACCACCAAAAAACTGTAAGAATATAAAGATTTCTTCAAAAATTGCATAAAGAAATGTAGGGTCGGCCCTGTTTAGATAGGGTCGGTCGGGTGACCTGAAACAAACCTCTTTTTTTGGCCTAATGATAGGCAACTAATTATGTTATGGAAATATTGTAAAAGACAGTCACCTAGTATTTGAGACTGAAAGCAGGTCCTCAGTCTAGATACAGTACAAGAATACACCAGTTTTCCAAATTCTCAGTATTTCACTATGAAAAATCACCCCTTTTCACCTGAAAACGCAGACATGCAAATTTACAAGAGTGTGACCCTTTAGAACCCAAGGATGATGTAGGGAAGTTTTGGAAGTGCAGGGACCGAGGTGTCGGGGTGTCCATCAGACACCGATATAAATATGTACAGCGGCCAGGGGACTAGCCCATAGAAGCGGCCCCTCTCGATATCTGATTTGAGCGAGGGCCCATTACAGCCCGGGGAAAGTTTACAGTCTTAGTTTACCCATATCTTAGTCTTACCTATACCCAATCCCACTACCCACAGTAATCAATTATGCATCAATTTAACCCACAATAAGGCTGAAAACAGCAAAAATGTGGAGGACCAGTCCCTCTCGACCAGGAATAATCCCAAAATAGAGCCACACCCACCCACCCTTTACCAGGTCCCCACCTACCTACGACTTGTCACTATAGAGACCAGCCAATCATCTGTAATTAAACAGACTCCCTTTGTTGTATCTCCTACTTTCCATCCAGACCCAATAGATTACCTCTAAAAGACCTCATTAAAAATGGATAACAATTATGACTTGACTGCACACCACACCTTTCTATTCCAGGGCGATGCACCCAATTCAATCAATTTTCAGGCGAGTCTGAAAAGTGAGTCTGAAAAACGAGCCTGATAATCAAGCCTGATCATCAAGCTTGATAATTGAGCCTGATAATCGAGCCTGATAATCAAACTTGAACCCCCCACACAAACACACTAAAGTCCACCAACCCCCATTCCCTCGCATACTAGCACTAAACCGACACTGTCCCACCTGACAATTAGTTCTGTGCCACCAAACTCATCTCATCTGCATAATGCATCACATAGATTCTACCTGCAGCCACTGATCTAATGTATTTGAAGCCTCCTCCTCGGCAGAACGCTTGAAATTTATCCCCCCCCCCCTTTGTATCAACCCCTCAAACACAGAAAGCTCCCATTGTTAATCAACAATGAATACTGTTTAAAGTTTGTAGCACTACATCTCCATGATACAAGAAAGTGTTTGGTTCATCTGATCTTTGCTTCTCAATGTCTATGTGTCTATTATCTTCCAAGTCAGATGGCAATTCAAGTGAGATAGCCAGAATCTGATTTCTCTCTTCCCCGTTTTTTGCTTAACCACTGAACCCCTCTTATGTCGATGAAAGATGGCACAAATTTATACCAACCATAGATTCAAAAGATAGAAATAAATTGTCAAAGATCGCAGCTCGATTGCACATGGAATAAAGAAGATATTTCTTGAAACAACCATTTGTCCCCTGATCTTGACTTTCCATATAATTATGTTGTGCTTTCATGTCTATGTCTGAATGTCATGAGTTCTCCTACATAAAAAAACACGTCTTAAAATGAAAATTAGGCATTGTATATTACTCTAGGGTAAGGAACCCTGAGTCAATAATGAATATGATCTGAGGCACTGCTGGCGCTCTCAGTTACAGGTACTGAACCTCTTTCTTTCATGGTCTTTCTGTACTGGGCCGTCAACCGGAAGTGATGTGACCAAACTGGAAGTAGTCCCAATGTAGAGACTAAACATCTGGTGGTAAATTTCTATGGGAACCTTCAATGCTGTTTAACTACATTTTACTCTTTCGAAAGGACTTTCTGTGCACGCACCATAACTCTCGTGGCCAGTGATGCTTATAATCCATGTGTGTAACACGGCTCATAGTTGTTCCTATACAAGGAGTCTTGAACACAGCTTAGCTTTTGTGTGGAATGATTTAGATGCAGAAGATAGAGTGATAAATTCTCTCGACAAATTTAAGGTTGAATTGTATAAATTTTTGGAACTGAATAAGCCAAAGTTCTCGGTATAGTATTAAAGGCTATTCTGTTCGGGCTGGTTCTCCCCCACCCCCCTTCTGGGAGACTTGTGCTTTAAGAATCTTACATAGTATATGATACATCGTTCTCCTGTCATAACCTTACTTCTTCTTATTTATTTGTTTGGTTTTTTTTTCTTGTGTGAAGGAGGAAATGTTTAATTCCACCGTTATCCATGTAGCTAAGTGTTGTAAGCTGAACGCATGTCCGAATATGTCCGGACTACAGTGTATATTGAATATAAAGGTACAGGCTGCTGCCCTCGAAATAGCTTAACAGCTAAAATGCAGCCCTTCTTAAATTGTCGTAAAGGTAATAGATTATATGTTAATACTAAGTGATAAAAGTGAGTGTACTTTAACAGAGCTAAGTTGACCTTGTCGTGTATGATAAAGTTAACAGAATCACTTATGGTACATTACATGGGATCATTTTGTATTCACATTGAGACGAAACAATCATGTCATAAGGCACTGAGTTGCTCTGAGTGTAAAAGTAAATAGACTTGTCATGAATGATAAGCAAGTTATCGACAAATAAAGATAAATCTACTCAAAAATGTTGACCCAGTGCTAATACCTGCGCTTATTACTGAGCTTTTTACATAAAAATATGTCTAGGTGCGTACGTACTCCAGTTACATATTCATAAAACCCAATATCTGACAAAGTTTAGTTCCCCCCCCCCCCCCGCATTAGGTGCATGGTCGGTTTTCTTGGGAGACCCTCAGCCCTGGCTTTGAAATATTTTTTTCATTCACACAGGGTGTTAGTGTCATCAGCTTAACCTTGGCTTGGCATGCCTGCTTTCACAAGATTGTTTTCCCCTCTGAGGGATGTAACTTCATAGTAAGGTAACCTGTAGAAGGGGCACTGTCTGCACATAGCTGACCTCCTTCTACACAAAAGGAATACAAATCTACCGTCTGACATTGTGCTCAATATCTTTATATCTGGGTCAGCCCTTCGGACGTTCTATATGTGCTATATACCACTCATATATAGGGCCATTCATAGACACACACAGATACACTTGTGATACTTGTTTATTATTAATTGTCATACCATAGATATTTGGTATTCATACACATCCACACTACTGCTTTATGGCGTACCCAATCTGACTCACATAGCAGCCACGGCTTCTAAGTGAGAACTAACCATATGCCCAACATATGGATAAGTAGTAAGCCTGATCCCTGCACTTCAGATATAAGGTGCACAGATGTAAGTCAGGTATCGACAAAATCTCTGAAAGGTACTCTAATTACACTGTTAGAAGTAAGTAGTGTTCCTGTACAGCAATTATTGGGGGCAACTTTGGTTCCAGCAAATTCTGCTGTAGACCTACAGTAGAATCTACTGTAGACTCTGACCTGAGTTTTAAAAGGGCTCACATATTCAACATCTTGGAGATTTGAACCCCCAGCTTCCAATCCATAGTCCCGAACCATGACCACTACACCAGTGAATCCTGCATGTCAGGTGCATTGAAACACCTCCTACCTATGTGTGAATGGTAAAGAGGTCAACACAGGATCCCTGGGGGCAATTTTAGAATTAGACTGTTCATGTCTTAAGGGTTGATGTGAAAATTACCCTATTGCAGTAATGTACTAATAAGTACTGAACTACCATTAGTTGGTGTGTAATCTTGATGGCCTATAGATGTTTTTCAAAGTAAATTTTACTATCTTTCCTGAAGATTGTAGAGATACATTGGTTTTATCCTCTGCATATTTTCAATAGTAACATTACAGTGTACCAAAATATATTATACTTTAGAATTGCATCAGGAGAACTGTAGTTTGTATTCAGTTTCCTGCCTCGACTGAAACTGCTGACCTTCAGACTACATCTCCCACTGCTCTGCCAACTGAGCTGGAGGGGAAATCACTTATTTGTAGCCTGCATCAATAGGCTTTTGAAAAGATCAAGTCATATTTGAGCCAGGCAGTGCTTGACTTTCAAGTGCTTTTGGCGACAGTGATGCTCACTTTCCTGAGCGTGTAGACACGTAATTACCACTCCCTCACATAGCCAGACACTTGGTCAGTGCATCCAACCCAGGCCCTAAGTGGCATGAACAAGCATTAAACATAAGTGATAGGTCCAACGGCCATTTGACAGACCTATGCCAGAATCTTTTGTGGCTGTGGAGAACCTGGTCATATCTTCATTCATCTTGCACCCACACCCACCCCTGTTGTTGGAAATAAAACATGACCAATCTATAAGGTATAGGAGGCCTCAAATCCTGAGCTTGACAATGACCATAAAGCACTTTACTAACATCGTCATCCCCACAGTGCATGTCAGGGCCTCATTAGGCCATTGTGATATCTCTAAAAATAAATCTGACTCAAGGCAATATCTCATGTTTGCATGAGATGACATTACAAGTCTTCATGTTCGTTTGTTGTCATTTTTAGCGCTTCATTGGTGCATCAGGTTCAGAACTGTAGTCGTGTATCAACTGCAAAGGGTCAGCATGCATCGTGTAGAACAAAAAGATACACTATGCTACCCTTCAAGAGTGACGTTGGACCCTATTAGGCACTAGCAAGATACTGGTGCTGCTACCAGGTGTTGCTCTGGTACCAATTGTATCCCCCTTGTCACCAGCAACCAGCTCAGCCAAATCTCAGGTCCGAGATTAGGGTAAAAACAGGGTGTGAGTATTGTGAGTGGGTTGTACTTGGGTATTCCTTATGTCACCTTCCCTCATAGAGCAATGGTTAGCATGGTGGATTCATGATGCAGAGGCCCTAAGCTCAAATCCCTGTCAAGTCATATCCTGGTGACCACACCATGAATTTTTCATTCTTATATATCAAATATATTTTTCTTTGATAGGCAGAAGTGAGTAACAACTTTGAAATGATATCAAAGAAATATCAATAGTCTTTGAACAATTTTTTTATTCCTATTTCTTCAAAGGAACTATATGTATATAAATAAGAAAGGGTATTGCTTGTTAATGGTATGGTGACAAGATGTGGCCTGGGAGGGATTTGAGCTTAGGTCCTCTGCATCATGAATCCACCATGCTAACCATTACTCTATGAGGGACAGGTGACATAAGTAAAGCCCCACTCACAATACTCACACCCTGATTGTACTCTAATCTCGGACATGAGATTTGGCTGAGCTGGTTGCTGGAGGGTACACTGGTACCAATCAACATGGCGCTGTACACAGGAAATCTTGCTAATGCGGAATTCTAGGGTATGCTGCTTCCGCGGAGAAGACTGTGTTTACTACTTCCATGGTCCCTGGCTAAGGTTGACCCATAAAATCGCATCACCTTACAAAACTAGCTGCTATTAATACCACTATGATTAACCGTTTCCTACTTACACACTGCCCGCTTTGGTCTGCAGCCTTGATATACAATAAAGGACCTTACATGCAGAACCTGATGTAAACACTGGCCACACAGTCTCACCTTGCCATATCTACCTCTTTTCACTAAGACAACCTTGCTCATTCATGCTTAGGGGCTTCTATGACTCAGGGTAATCCTTCCAAGAGCCCAGTGTAAGAAAAACATCCTACATCGTTGTTGTTTGTTTTCAAATTTTCTACATACCGACACTTATACAAGACCGGCGTTTATCTGTCACCAGAATATAGTTCATTAACTAGTTCACTAAGACCCCTGCACCTATTCGAGCACAGCATTTATATGTGCTAATACTATATTGGAGTACAGACTTGGTCTGAGGATTGCTGTATTCCATTTACCATAGTAGGATGTTGTGTTGTCTCGAAATAGTTAGGGTCATTAATAGGGCCCTGCAACACAGTACTTCTGTAGTTAATGATACAGGGTCTGAGCAGTACTGGTGAGTTACAGTTTGTCGCTGCATTGCTGCATCATGATCACAAATGGGCATGATGCCCTGAAGCTTGATGCAGTGGACTTAGCATAAATCTGCTAATTGAACTTAATATTCGGCAATGTTTTCTTTATATTTGGTACAAATATTATTGGCTTGACATTAGCGGCTCCAGTAATTCAGATAAATCAATCCAACGCCATGCCATGATGTCCTTGATAGCCACTCGGCTCTGGTGGACTGCAGGCTTAAAGGTGTCATGCCAACAACAACATCAAGGTGGCGGATGTCCCAGCTATTTCTGATTCTACCAATGGATATAGAAGGGGTGTGCCCAAAGGGATCTCACATGCAAGCATCAGATGCTATTACCTTCAGTCAGGTATATTTTGAGACTTGCCTGATGCGCTACTGATAAGGAGACACCCTTGACTGTCAAAAGATCAAAGTAGAGATCATGTTAAAGCTCTCAACTCGTGCTATAGGTTCTTGGCACCCCAAAAAAATCCAGGCAACCATTTTAAAGGCTTTTAAATATTTTTTAAAACATCTGTCATTTTTATGTCTGGTGTCTGCCATGTCGACACCAAACTTTGCTCGACCATCATGTTGTCATCATGACCGTCATGTCGACATGTACTTGTCCGTCATGTTGTCATGACCGCCATGTTGTCATCATGACCATCATGTTGACATGTTCTTGTCCGTCATGTTGTCATCATGACCACCATGTTGTCATCATCACCGCCATGTCGACATGTGCTTGTCTGTCATGTTGTCATCATGACCACCATGTTGTCATCATGACCGTCATGTCGACATGTGCTTGTCTGTCATGTTGTCATCATGACCATCATGTTGTCATCATGACCGTCATGTCGACATGTGCTTGTCTGTCATGTTGTCATCATGACCACCATGTTGTCATCATCACCGCCATGTCGACATGTGCTTGTCCATCATGTTGTCATCATGACCATCATGTTGTCATCATGACCGTCATGTCGACATGTGCTTGTCTGTCATGTTGTCATCATGACCACCATGTTGTCATCATGACCGCCATGGTGATATGTACTTGTCTGCCATGTCGACATGACCGTCATGTCGACATGTACTTGTCCGTCATGTTGTCATCATGACCGCAATGTTGTCATCATGACCATCATGTCGACATGTTCTTGAACATGTCCTTGTCCAGGCAACCATTATAAAGGCTTTTAAAAAAATGTATAACGTAATTTTTATGTCTGGTGTCCGCCATGTCGACACCAAATTTTGCTTGACCGTCATGTTGTCATCATGACCGTCATATCTATGATCATAGTAATCTGTAAGTGTTTCTTTATAGTCCGCGCTAAATGATTTATTCACAAAGCGGCCATGTCATCATCTGTCAGGATGGTTGACAGAGACGGCGGACACATAGATGACAACATGGCGGACACATAGATGACAACATGGCGGACACATAGATGACAACATGGCGGACACATAGATGACAACATGGCGGACACATAGCTGACAACATGGCGGACACATAGATGACAACATGGCGGACACATAGATGACAACATGGCGGACACATAGATGACAACATGGCGGACACATAGCTGACAACATGGCGGACACATAGCTGACAACATGGCGGACACATAGCTGACAACATGGCGGACACATAGATGACAACATGGCGGACACATGATAACATGGTGGCCAGCAACATGATGACATGGCGGACGCATGATAACATGGCAGTCAATATGATGATATGGTGGACATGGGCTTGCTAGAATGGCGGACCAGTACTGTGGGGGGGGGGGGGCAAGAGTCTGGCGGTCATGTGTCAGGGGGGGGGGGGGGGGGGGGGCACGAGTCAGGGTGGGGCCAGGAATCAGGGTTGTTGTTGTTGTATATTTTATTTGGCAAGAGAATTGTTGCACATAACTTTTTCATCGTAATGCCAAGACGGAGCACTATAATACTTTTATAGTGCTCCGTCTATTAATAGTGCTTTTATATAAAATTACAGAACAGTCACTCGTCAAGTTAATATATTCAGAGTCAAGATTCCCTTCCATGACAGTCTCTGGTATAATTAGCCAGTCTGGCGAATCCAACATGAGAAAGGTAATGGTACTGGCGAGTTACAGTTACCCACGAATACTTTATTGGCTTGACCTTCAGGTCTCAAGCCATCCACGTAAATCAATATAATGTCATGTAAGTTCCTTGATGGTCAATCAGTTCTGGTGGATTGCAGGCTTAAAGGTGTTATGCCAACTTCATAATTTATTCTTGGCCATCTATAAGAGAATCAGACACATCTGGTGCCTTTTGGGAGGTGCTATATAAACCTCTGGCTACCAGGTCTCTGACTTAGGCCATGTCCTTGACATAGTGATTGTTCTGGGGTTCACCAGTCGGGCAGGCATCTAGACCCCCAGGTGGGGTGGGATGCCCAAGGTCACCCAAGGTCACCAGGATGTCACGGGGCTCCACATACTTAGGCCAAAAATAGTTTGTGTTGTTCAACAGAATGCAGCCGCCTCCAACTAGATAATAAGCAACAGCATGGTGTAGGGTAGGTTCACCCCAAGTCGGCCATATACTTCAAGTAGGCCACCTCCCTCCAGAGCGGATAAAAAGCAACATGATGTTAAACCAAAAGTACCGATTAGTTGAATGTTATTCAACCAGATATACACTGTGTACCTGTCCATTCAACATCATATTGCTTTTTATACATCCTGGAGGGGGGGTGGGGTGGCCGTCTTTATGTATGTGGTCGACTTGGGGTAAACCTACCCTACCAAGGAAAGATTTACCCCATAAGTTCAATGCTAACAAAATCCATTCAAGACTTTCTGACCAAACGTAAAACACCTTTCTCCTTTACCTTCAGGATTGGAATGAAATTATCTTGCCCCTTTTTACACGTTTGATCCCTGCTGCAAACAGGATTTACAAAGGTTGTTTAGCAGCCTATCAGACTTTGCATGTCAAGATTTTAAAGCTTCATGATTGACTTTAAAGGGGTAGTCTCACTACTCGCATTTAACCACATAGTAGACTAGAACAGCACTAGAATTGTGAGTGGGAGACGCTTGGTGGATATGCCACTTTAAAGGCGCACTCAACCCAGGACCTAACCCTGCCGAGTTCTGTACGCAAATGACGTCGTGGGTTCAGTGCGCCTTTAAAGCAGCACTATCACACATAGTCTTCCTCGCACTGTCCTAGCCAACTAATGAATGCCGCATTATGTTTAAGAATAGTTTGTGAACCCAATGCCTGTGTAAGACTGTAAGGACTCGTGCATATAAGAACAACTCCTTCACGATAATTAGGGTAGGCCTCATTACATTCGAAGCCATTATTCAATTTTCCCGTGCATCATGATGCATTGTAGGGGCGTGGCAAGTAGGGAGGATCGAAAGGTATTTTGACCCTTTTTGACCCCTTTTTACTTGAACATTTTGGTTTGACCTTTTTTGTGGTTGGTCAAAAGTGGGCGGGGGGGGGGGGCATGTCCCCCTGTCCCCCCCCCCCGGTTGCCACGCCCCTGATCATTGATAATTGTGGCACTGCCGGGATACTCACCAGAGCTGCATTCATACATCATGACGCAGACTGTAGGAGGGCCATGCTGCAGGCACAAGTGGTCTCATCTTCTAGCTGTGAGTAATTATATCAGATAATGTTCGCGCCGTTTCAGATACTGGTACATACTGCTCATATTACTTATAAATGTCTTGTAAAGTGTGAATAGCAATATAAAGACTTGCTAAGATGGGATATGAGAGTAAGGGAGCGTTCATTATTTATGGCAGGGGGGGGGATGAGCTATTCGTAGGGGGGGCGGTTCATTTTAGGGTATTTTCGAGGGGGGGGGTTCATTTTAGGGTATTTCCGAGGGGGGGGCAGTTCATTTTGGAGTATTCATGTGGGGGGGGCACTTCATTTTTGGACATTTGTTTGGTTGAGTGCACTTCATTTTGATGTACCAATATGTAATAGAATGCAGCAAATGACCTCTAGACTCAAAATTTTCTAGAGAGACTCCAGTTCAAACCCCAACCCCCTGTAATACTGTTAATTCCCGCGTATTACCCGCATCTCGCGTATGACAAGCACCCTTAACTCAGGAGAATCATGTAACCCGGTTTTGGATCTGAAAATCTCCATTCTAGGACTGTTCTATAGTAATAAAAACCCTCAAATAACCCACACTCTATATAGGCATGTTTGGTATCAAATGAAAGCGGAGTTTGATTCGCATACAACCCCCGGGTAGGAGGCCCTACGCAGGAATTTATGGTAATTGTGGTGCTGTGCTGATGACAGTGGCATGTCGCCTAGGCTAAACCTCACTCCTAGGCTTCATCAAAATCAAAATTATATATGCAATTACGATTTCAACTCCAAAATACTAGAGTGTGTCACTACCTCTATTAGCTATAAAGTACCATTGTCAACTGCAGATCTTAATTGAGCACTAGTTTTGAGGGTTGGAAATATTGTTTAAGGTGCATCGATCTGATGCCATTTTCATTTACTGCGCCGTTTTCTGCACAGATGCATTCTCTAGTTTGACCATAGAACACCAGGGGACCTTTGTCTCATATTGGAACAAGTTAATATATGAGGTTGTCATAAAATGGCCAAAGATGTTGCCTGACCGGGGCGAGAACCATCAACCTTTGCATATTAAGGCATGTATCCTAGCACTGTGCTATAGGCATGCAGCTGGTTGAATTATGAACCAATGAGATAACTCCCTGGGCTTCACTGCGGAATTCTTAGGGGGCATTATGTAACAGCCTGTACCGATTGTGATTGTTATATCAGTGCTTATCTCGCTGGTTACACTAAAAAAATGACCTAATAGCCATAGTAGCTCATGTCTCCAATATAATTCTGACTGATGATCGGTCTGAATTGCTCATAAACAGAGTTTCCTAAAAGTAACCCTGTAGGCATTTTCCAAGAACACCACCACATAGTGACGTCATTTACACCTTTTGTGCATTCATATAGTATCAGAACAGCAGATTGTGAGCAAGCCCCCAAATAGACAAGGCAACTACAGATATGATCCTTAATATCTTTGTGCCAAAATGCATCATTTCAAGTCTAGAAATTCAATTTTGAAAGGTCTTTCCCTCCTGTCCAAATCATAAAGAACAGATAGCCTACAACAGACCTGAGCCTTGATATATTTTGTGCCAAACTCACCAGATTGGACCATTTCAATTCTAGAATTTCAGAATTTCACACATACCTTTCCCTCAGTAAAACAAGTTGCAGCTCCAATCATAGCTAGGCCCTAGAGGCTGGATAATGCACCATTTCAAATTTTCGAAAAATCTTCCCTTCAAAAACAAGGTTCCATCCAGCACCAATCATAGAGGATAAAGCAGAGTTGAACCTTAATATATTTTTGTTCCCAATGAATCTGAATGCACCATTTCAAGTCTAGACTTTCCAAATTTTTCCCAAACCCCCAAGTTGCACTGCTGTGCTTGGCATGCACTGCTCAGAAGGGCATAGGCCCCCCTACATTCACCAACTTCAGAAAATCGTGGACTTTTTTCCTTTATAGAAGTTCCATGTTTGTCTTCTATTGATGTAGCTATACCGTATCTATATCTAGATGTGTATTGTAGCTGTGAAAGGGAATTGTATGAGGGTCACATAGAGTAAATTTGTATTTAAAGACAATTCAGCCTGCTGTTTTCAGTGAAATAGCATCTCCCTGACTAGACCTATAAGTGGGCATGCGCTAAAGGGCGCATCATGAAAGATTTCCAAACAATTGGGGGAGGGGGATATGAACAATGTTTGTAGCAGGTTATGACCATTTGTTAAAGTTTACCTTGTTACACAATTGTTTGTGCTTTCCTTTAGTTGGGGGGGGGGCAGTTTATTTTACCATATTTCCGAGGGGGGGCGGTTCATTTTAGCACATTTCCGAGGTGGGGGGCAGTTCATTTTGGGGTATTCGCGAGGGGGGGACGGTTCATTTTGGGGTATTTGCCGAACGAGAATCTCATCCCCCCCCCTGCCATAAATAATGAACGCTCCCTAAGTAAAGTGTGGGCTTCAGATATCTATTTTTTGTTTTATGCATAAAATAGCCCATATTTTCTCATAGCCAGTGTGATTAAAGGTCATGCTATCGATGGTCTTGTGCTGTAATGCTCTTTTATCGGCCTGATGCATGAATGTAGGGTGTTCAGACTGTTTTTACAGAAAAGTTGCGTTTTTCATGCAGGAAAAATAGGTTGAATCTTAACTAAAAATATGATAGCATTTCATTTTATATCATTTATGTAGTAACAATTCTGTATACTTGGAGACGGTGCCATTGCATTATATAAACATGATAGCAGTGGATTCCGCCCTCCTAGTCCTACTGCTACCCTCAGGGGGGGGGGGGGGGGGGGGCTCTGCACCTCCACCACTCCATATACCCTCTCCTCCTCTATACCTACAGACATGCTAGTACTGGATCCCGCCCTCCTGCTACTACTACCACCACTCCATGTACCCCCCTCCTCTGGGGGTGGGGTGGGGCGGGGGTCATACCTCGCTACACTGCCCTGTATAGTGGACACGGCAGCCACTTGCTGACCTTCTACCTGGTCGCCCTTTTTGCAAAAACAATTCAGCAATACAATACAATACAGGTCAGTTATGTAATCCACCTACTTGACCGCCGCCTGCCAGACTTGCTGACTTGGCGTTCTGGCTCAACAACCCTGATTTTGCACAAACAAAACCACCCTAAATGAATAGTGATCTAAGGATCAAATTCTGTATTAAAATAATTAAAATATGAATTTAATGTTCAAACCATGTACTTCCGGTGAATCTTATCTACATGATGTATGAACAAATAGATGATATCTATTTGCAAAGTATGTATAAAATTCAAATCCCTAAAGTGTTAGTACAGAAAAATCTTCCCATTCAATTCAGTGCTATAACGGAGAAGTTACCCCATTTTTGCCACAAAACACTGAATATCACCAAAAACTTAATTGAAATGTGAACTTTTGAAAACTTGTCCAGATAGCTATACATGTTGTGCACACAATGATAACACTGAAAATCTCAAAATGAGTTAGCATCAATGTGCAATTTGATCACTTAGATGACCAAACAACCTAGATCCAGGATCAGACCTCAGTGACTAGTAAAGAAGGTGCCATTCTCTATAAAGATACAACACTATAAAGACCAATGGCAGAGAATGGCACCGTCTAACAATGCTGGAAGAATTGTAGCTCTAGCACTGTTAGAATTTTCCTTGCAGAAAGTAAGGGGTTTTAACAGGACAGGAGGACCCTGTCACCAGGCAGTGGATTGGGTTAGAAATATCCCTCCCCTTCTAGAGTATATAGCTGGTGGTGATCCAGGTGCAGTGGAGGGTGACTTGCATAGGGAATGTACTACTTCTCAGAAAGGATAGCTCCTCATATTTGTGTATTATGTTGACTTATTTTCATCGGTTTGTTTTGGCTTTTGGACAGTGGATACTAGACACATATAGAATTTAAATGTATGGTCTTTTACCCTCCTAATATTTAAAGGTGACTTGAATGTACTTTCGAAAAGATTTTACTGTAGCTCTGAATCTATGAGTCTGAGGAAAAGGTGTGACATCATTAAATGTAGGCAACAGCATGGTTTCCTACAAAGTGCTTCTGGAGAGCTATCGAATTTTCAGTACCAGAGGTGGGCTCTCCACAGGCAGCACACACTCCCCTATCCCCACTAATTCATTTAAATAGAATCACTACTCAACATGTACAAACCATTGCAGAAACTTCATATTGTGGAGACTGAAAGCATAGCTTTACATAAAGATATCCATGGTCATTGGGGTCAATTAGCCATAAATAGGGCATAAGTGTAAAGGGAGGAGAGATGAGGGGAAAGAGCTTATTGTCCGCTCTGTGGGAGACCACTGTGAACAGCCTGATGAATGCAGCCCTGTTGAGTAATTAGGGTAGACTGACCTAAAGGTAATCACGTACAATGAGATGTCCACCTTAATTATGTAGTTATTCGTGTATGGTGTTGTACTTATTTGTCCTTTTCTGGAAAGAATATCACTTAAAGTGTACTGTGATACACAAAAACAGAGCTTATCATGAATGAATGACTACAAAATTGAGGGGGTCATCTCATGGTACGTGGTTATCTTTAGGTCAGTCTACCCTAGCCAGTGTTTCATTCATGCGACATGGTGACCATACAGAGTTGAACCACTCAAAAAGGTTTGGCATTTCGCACCATATGCACACCTGGCGAGTCACTAGCCGGCAGAACTACTGCATCAAATTGATGTCTTTCAACAACCTTCAGAAAAAGGCAATGTATAACGTGTTTACATAAGACGAGGTCAATACAATCAACTTTATGTGGTTCGCATGGAAACCAAATTCTAATGACATTACCCCATTGATGGCGGCCGAGAATCAATAAAAGATACTGCTAAATGCTATTTAAAAATATGTGTCTTTTGTTTTGAATTCTCAAAAGGCAAAGTGCTATAGTGAAGGCTGGAGGCGGTGACGGGTTAGGGGGCAGCTGACAGTGAGTGTATAAATGTGCTGACATGGTGGGAGCCATGAGGCGTGTCAGCCCACACTGTGACACGGGAAGCACCAACTGCAGCACGGGTTATAGTACCCACCTGTGTGTGTCACTAAACACCACACTGACTCACAAGCAGACTCGCTCAACCAGTACATTTTTACGCCACAAGGGCTGCAAATGGGACTGGTGGAACTGCTATATTTAGATACTTCCTGTCAGGCTGTGCACAGTAATTGGTGTACAGGATTTGATTGGTCAACTCCTGAGGGCAAGTTAGTGAAACAAGTTTTTTTATATAATGAGTTTGCCCAGACTCTACTATTATAGAGTCGGGCCTGAAGCTGACTCACAAGGGGCTGGGGTCTCTTATCCCTTTAAGGATGGCCAGTCGCTAAAAGACGGCAGTTGTCATCATGACGGACCAATGCAGCCCTGGCGAGTAACTCACTGCAACCATTGCAACACCTTTCTGTACTTTGGTGTTTGGCGGGCACCCTCTTTTCAAGATTGTGGGTGTGCGCCTTGTGTTGAGCCCACCTTGAATTAGGGCCGTCCTTACTGTTGTTTGCCTATTCTGTATGTCTATGCTGATGTTACCTTGATGTAGGCCACCGTAAAACCTCGCGTACAAGCCAAACTCGCGTATAAGCCGCACCCGACTTCAGGCCATCAGAATGTGTCGATTTTAGTACTGTACCATAGTGGCAAAAACTCGCATATAAGCCGCACCGCGACCCTGGACTGATCCTATAAGCCGCACTAGCCATCTGAATGTGTCGATTTTAGTACTGTACCATAGTGGCAAAAACTCGCATATAAGCCGCACCCCAACCCTGGCCTGATCCTATAAGCCGCACTACCGATCGCGTACTAGCCTTGGCTTAGACGCGAGGTTTTACGGTATTCGGGCTATGCTGGTGTTACCTTGGTGTAGTGTATTCAGGCTATGCTGGTGTTACCTTGGTGTAGTGTATTCGGGCTATGCTGGTGTTACCTTGGTGTAGTGTATTCGGGCTATGCTGGTGTTACCTTGGTGTAGTGTATTCGGGCTATGCTGGTGTTACCTTGGTGTAGTGTATTCGGGCTATGCTGGTGTTACCTTGGTGTAGTGTATTCGGGCTATGCTGGTGTTACCTTGGTGTAGTGTATTCGGGCTATGCTGGTGTTACCTTGGTGTAGTGTATTCGGGCTATGCTGGTGTTACCTTGGTGTAGTGTATTCGGGCTATGCTGGTGTTACCTTGGTGTAGTGTATTCGGGCTATTCTGGTGTTACCTTGGTGTAGTGTATTCGGGCTATTCTGGTGTTACCTTGGTGTAGTGTATTCGGGCTATTCTGGTGTTACCTTGGTGTAGTGTATTCGGGCTATGCTGGTGTTACCTTGGTGTAGTGTATTCGGGCTATGCTGGTGTTACCTTGGTGTAGTGTATTCGGGCTATGCTGGTACTCACCTGCAACAGGAAGGCAGAACAAACATTAGACATTACATCATCGACAACTAGTAACTGGTGTGTAACCCAAAGGTAGTGCATTCATGCTCATAAAAGGAAGAGGTGCTACTCTTAAAGGGTCTATTCTTACTACCAGTCCCTTGTAGTGCTGCAGCATTGGAGAGCCAGGAGCATCATTTCTGGCGACACCTATCGCCAAAAGAGACTAAAATATGCCATATACCACTGGAAAGCTCTGATCATGGGCTTTTCCGATATGAGTAAAATGAAGTTGTGAACAATCCAAGATGGCCGCCAAAATCGAAGATGGCCACCAAAATATCAGAATTCTATATCCTGTGACCTGGATATGGCTTAGAATACTATGCAACTACCCCCCCCCTAAATTGTACCCAAGGAATTCAATGATTCTATTGGATTGTTGCTAATATAGCTGGTTGTTTAGCAACAGATATTCTAATTGTCTATCTGCCAGACATTCTAATTGTTTATCTGCCTATAACATATTTCCATAATGGTCCTAAGGTTGATTATAATCATACCTACCCCCCCCCCCCGCCTAAACTGGACCCAAGGAACTCAATGGTTCTATTGATTTGTTGCTAATACAACTGGTTGCCTAGCAATGTCTGTTATTAACATTTATCCCCATAACAACACATATTTCTGTGGTGTGAGGTAGATAAAGAAACATAATGGCTGTTGCTAAGCTAGCAGTTATAGCAGCTAGCTACCTATGCATAGCCCCTGAGAGCCCTTGAGCTTCTTATGTTGGGGGGTAGGTATTGTAATAAAACGTGGTGCCATGGGGACCTTTCCAGCGGCTCTTTGGACCCTCCCAGTAGCTATGGGAACCCCTTCGGCGGCGCTGTGGACCCTGCAAGCAGCTTTGTGGACCCCTTCAGTGACTCTCGGGACCCCTTTAGTGGCTCTGTGAACCCTTCCAGCGGTTCTTGTAGTGCTTACAGTTAGTAGCGGTTCCAGCAGCCAGAGGACCCTTCCAGTAGCCCTGGAGACCCCTTCAGGGACTCTGGGGACCCTTTCAGCAGCTCTGGGGAACCCTTCAGCAGGTCTCCGATTTTGTTGTGTATTAAAGTACCATTATAAGAGGCAATTAACCTTGCCATGCAGTACCCTAGTAATTATCCTTCTCAGTCTTGCTAGCTTCAGACTTCGACCAGTGACAGTAAATTACCCAGTAACTCTGCCACGATGCTAGCCCATTCCTTGAAGAAGGGAATAGCTCTAATCTTGTCCCCCATTTTGACAGGCATTTCCACCAAAATGTGGGTTTTCGGATACCTGTTTTGGAGTACAGAACACCACTTACCAGCTCACTGCTGGTTCTGGGCCTAACAGCGACAAGCTCTTTCACCAATCAGAAATGTCCTGATATTACAAATGTATGCGAGTGTGAAGGGACCAATGTATGCCATTGACTTATCTATAAGATGTTTATAGGATCAGGCTTACAATTGCCAAAAAACAGATAACGAACCTAATGAATTGCCAACATGATCATTCCAGCTTATCTCTGAATTTGTACCAACTCCTCATGACAAAGTACTCCAGTTGGTGCCATGACTAAATATTATGTCGAAGAGTGCACACGGCAAATAAGGTAAGTCAATGTTGCTAACACTACTCATTCCAGTGCGACTTCTCACTCCCTCATGCACAAAAATGAGTAGTTTTGTAATCTTAACTCGATCTGTTTACAGTGTGTAATTATACAACGGTATCAGAGGCAGTGGCGTAGGGAAAAAAAGGGGGGGGGGTACATCTAATCACATCTAACTTTATGGTGAAGGTTGTCTGCTGATATGATTGATTGATTGATTTGTTTAACATCCAGATGTACATCAAGTACCTCAGGGGACATATCTCAAGTTGGCAAGGAGCCAGCCACAAATAGTGGTAGTCTGCCTTGCAGTAGTAGGACAGATATTTATATGCTGCTTGCCCAATACAGCAGTGACCGCATCTATGAGGTGAGGGAGAAAACCGCTACTGGGGCACGTCCCCTACTCTTTTCGAAGGATAGCAAGTGTTCTTTTATTTGCCTGGCCCTACATACCTGGGCTAGTACCATAGTAGGCAGGGCCAGACAAACCACGGCCTTTGATATCTCAGACGTGGTTCACTGAGGAGGGATCCCACACCAGACCACCAGCAAGAAGGCCAAGTCACCACAAGCCTCACATTTTCCGCTGGTGTCATTAGAAAGTCAAATGACCGTTTCTGTTTCACCGTGTTTCAACATGCGGGCAATGTAAATAGTTTTCACCCCAGTGCAACTCTTGCTCACTTCTCGTGTTTGGCGAAACTTGCCTCAATGTTTTACGATGAACTCTCGTGCCATCCAATATGTTGCGTCTGAACGTCTATGAAGGTCCATTTGTCCAGCATTTGCCCATATTCGAAGTTTTAAGTCAGATGAATTGTAATTTCGATAAGGTAGAGGAAAAATGTTAATGAACAAAGAGAAAAACAAGACATTTTGGTCCAAAATATCATTTGTCTCCACTGTTTTGGTCTTAAGCCTTAAATCCCATTGTGCCCATTTTAGAGGGTAGTCATTTAACAGTACAGTTCCATAGTAATGAAAGATAGAAATACATTGTCAAAGATCACAGCTCATTATTACTCTGGGTTAAGAACCCTGAGTCAATTACGAAAAAATGGTAACACTTGGCATCTGTGCTCTAATATGCTGAGGCCGCACCTTGCTTTAATGGCAGCATAGCTATCAGTTTCAGCATACACAGACGTTACAGTAATTGGCGGTAATACCCTGAGGCCGCTACCTCCCACCCCCGCCACAAGCTATCAATTACCACCCGCTGACGCCACCTATATGTCTTACCATAACTGCCCTTTAAAGGGGCATTCTCACCACTCGCACTAACCACATAGCAGACTAGAAAGTACTAGAATTGTCAGTGGGAAACGCTCGGTGAGAATGCCACTTTAAGTGCACCTGTACTTTATTTCCAGATCCGTTTTAAATGTGTGTACTAAAGTACCAAAGTGTCTCTCTATCTATATGGTATGTAATGAATCCTGACCAAAGGATACTTATCTTAACTAAATACTTCAGTAGAGAACTTGGCTTTTTGTATTAGTCCCAGTATTGTATGTCTGTGCAAGATGACATTGACCTGCCTGAGGTCTGGTTTCTGTGATCTTTTATACCTCCTTGTGTTGTAAATTTTGTATTTTTCTGGCGGACTGACCTTAACTATGATTTGATATGGTTGTGGTCTCATCCCCATGCGCTTATTACAGGGACCTGCGCTTATATGAGGCATTTAAAGAGATTCCAATGATTCCTGCACTCTATTGAGACCCTTGCACTTAAGAGTGACAACTACAGCCTACACCACCTGGTCATCATTTCCATACTGCTGACCCTCATGCTATGCATTATCTTGTTACAACATTATGTGGCACTGTTGCTTCAAAATACGTGGCTGAGGGTCAGCCTCTCTCGGTGGAGCTACCTTGATGACTGGGAGTTATCTCAGCCAGACCAGACCCTGGTCTCCTTAGTTACCTGTGTGATGTCATCACTTCAGATGTGGATATCCTGAATGCAACATGAATGTAATTAGTAAACTGTGTAACATATTTCTAGCATAGACACAATGCCTACTCGGTGTATAAAACCTCGTCTTGACCCTGTGGGGCAGTGGGTATATGGAAGAACCGTGTCCAGGTGTAGTCTATCTAACACATACAAACTCGGAGGCCATGGTACCATGGTCAAACCCTGTCGGATATCGTCATCCTCCCGACTGCAGACGCTATGTGGCACTATGGTATCATGGTGTTTCATGCTTTAATTGACACAGGCATTAAGAGGGAGTCCTCTTGCCTCTCCACCCCTTCTTGTTTTAAACGCAGGGCATACACCATGCAATCCGTACACATGTTAATAAAGAAAATAGGAAGAGAGGAAATTCGGCACAATCATTGTCACTAGGCATCTGGACGACTTTCCCACTACATCTAGGTCGGGTTGGCAGTGCAGCCTCGTTCTGAACAGCTGCGTCTTGTCACACTACCCTTCCCAAAATGCCATTTTCCACATCATGTGACCAGGCAGACAGGCCCCGGATGGTGGCTGTAGTCTATGGGAGCGTCTCCTGTGCCACCTGCACTCTGCTCCGCATGCTGTTTGGTGCACAGGGTATAGGGGTTGTAGCAGAGGTAACCAGTGTTACAGTAAACCAGTAAACAGTTATCATACCAATACTGGAGGTGTGCCTCACTATACTGGGAGTGTCACTACATTGCTATTGCTGAACTGGTCAGACAGCCCTATTATATATAGGTACAGAGATGTAAGTCGGATATCAACAAAGTCCCTGAAAAGGTACTCGATTACCCTTAAACCGCTATTTGCAGGGTATATATTAACAGTGGAGTGATCTTTGAAATCCCTATTTTCAGGGAAATCCCTGACCACTTACATCTTTGTAGGTAGTCCATAGTCCTAAAATTGTATGACATCCTTCCTCTAAATCATAGTTACAATGAAAAACACCTAGAGGGGGGTACTTATCGATTTACATTGGATGTCATGACGTCACTTCTATAGGGCGTCTCCTAATTACATCGGCTTTTTAACCCTCTAAGGGCTGTAGAGTGCAATACATAGGCTAACATTTGTCCGAGGGCAGAGTGGTATTGAAATAAATAAATGGATTATTATATGCATTATTATCTGAACTAAAATACGTGCCGGTAACAGCCAGGGGTAATGTGGCACTGATATCAATAGGCGCCCACGTCACTGCAGTCTATAGTTCAGTTCTCAATGCTCCTCGTAATTTAGGCTAATTATATGAGTAGACTGCAGAGAGTGCCAAAAGGGACTGTTTTTGGTCATGTATCTTTAGCTACGTAATATTAGGTCAATAACCCGGGAGGCATTGGCCTTCTTGTAGCCACATCTAGTTTGTGTAGATTATATACCGTAAATTCCCGCGTATAATTCGCACCTCGCGTATAAACGGCACCCCGACTTTAAAACCCTAAAACCCGCATCTGGGGTCTTAAAATCGCCGTTTTAGTACTGCACTATACTTGTAAAAACCCTCGTATTACCCCCACCTAGACTTTGAGAATATTGTATAATCCACACTGGAGGTTTGGTTTGCGTATAACCCGTGTTGCATTTTCTTGAAGGAGAAATAGGTCGGAAATAATCTGGTAGATCATGGCATCAATCTGTTTTTGTATGTTATGATAAAGGAATTTTGGATTTTTATAGTCAAAATCCCACCATATCCTTAAGCGAACGGTCCCGTGGTCAGGGCTAGTTGCACTGATAAAATCAAAGCATCTAAAGTTGTCAAATAGTCGTCTTATAAGAAGACTTTAGAGAATTCTTTGTGACAGTCATAAAATAAACAAGTTAATGGTTGTCCATCTGAGGACCTACCAGGTTACCCCCCCCCCCCCCCCCACAAGACAACACTAGGCTCGTCAGCTCAGGCGATGGCGCACTCCAAGTGACAAGTTTTGGGTTGTCAAATTCACGATCCTGGATAGGATAACCCTTTAACAGCCGCATACTGCTATAAATGTGCTTCATACCTTTTGTCAACATGATGTATGAATGTAGCCCTGGTGAGTATATTTGTGGAGCCTGCAGTCAACCATCATGCTAACCCTTTAGAAATTTTAGGGCTGGCGCAGTGACAAATCTGGAGCTGGCTAACATTGGGCTTTGGGTTGGCAAATGCCAGGTGGGTCTTCTATCTGACAACTCAAACTAGAAGACACACTTCCTTAGAAGAGTCTGCGGATGGGTTTACCTTTTTCAGTGTGCGACTCTGTCAGTCTGCTGTAACATTGGTGCTGCAGTCACCCACACACCCTGACCTCACATAGAGGGTGTATCAAATACTTCCTCCAGCACCGACCTGCCCCTTGTGCACCGACCACCCACCCACCTACTCAGACACAGCAACATAAAGTGGGTGTTACAACTCCACTAACCCTAACCTTCTTCTGATCATTTTCGAAATGTTATGATGTTTAAATCTTACTTGAACCAAAATTGTAAATAAAAATGCTCAACGTCTGTCTTATCTTACTTAACATTATTAAACATCTTATTTGAAACATGGTACTTGTTTGGCTGGGCCTTACCTATATGAAGATAGTGCCTCTCCATGGGTCCTTCGAATTTTGACAGTATCACTGCGTCACTTTTTAGGGGGTGACAGTGTGTCACTGCGTCACTTTTTATGTATATAGGAACTCATAGAAAAATCTCTGTAGGTCGATTTTTGTCTCAATTTCTTTCTGTGTCTGTCGATTTTTAAAAAGGCCTAAAACGGCCGTGTCGCCGTGTCGGCCGTGTCGATTTTTACCCATGCAGAGGCACAAGATAGATATGATTGCTTGTGACATGTGGCCATCTTAGCTCTGATCTCACCAGGAAGGGTTGGGGGCGGGGGGCAGGGAGTGTCAGGTAGCGCGGGTGGTGCCGCTCCTGAATCTACTCTCTCAACACGACCAAGCTAGATCTAACAGTGCCTCCCACAGGCCCCATCTTCCCACACACTGGTCTCCAACCGCAGCCTCCCATGGCTGGCGGGACAACAGGCAGAGGTAACAGGAGCTATCAAGGTGACCAGTTGCATAACAAAATTAAATCTCGCCTCCCTGGAGAAATAGCCCCCACCCCCCCCCCCCCCCCCATGCAGTATCTACGTGAATGCATGTATCCTAAAGCTTACAGTCCCTCTACAGCTGCCCCAACCCCCAGTATTTAGGCGTACTCTCATATCGCCTAAATCCCCCCTTTCATCCTACAAACACCACAAACATGCTGCAAGTATGCCTACTTCATGACCCCTAAAACTGCCCCTATAGTACAAACGTTGCCTACCTGCAGTATTTAGGAGCCGGTGCGGTCTAACACGGCCAGGTGAGTTGCTCCAAGTTGCTCACGCTAGGAGCCGCCCACACAATCCCCTCAGCTAATCACAGCGCCGCTCACTCCTCAGACGGCCTCTGATTGGCGGGGGATTGTGCATGCTAATGAGACACCTCCCCCGCCGCCTAGCGGCATAAAAGTGCAGCGCCGCGAGGGAGTCGTTCATTCCAGCAGAGAAAGACGCAGGAGACAAACTGAGAACAAGGAACGTGAGCAACAACAAGAGCAACAACAGTACCACAGCACAGAGGATCGTGTTGATAGCAACAACAACAACTGGTGCACCACTAACACGCCGGGAACTTACTGCCTCTCACAGTAACAGGAGAAAGGTGAGTCCAGCGTCTCTTTCACAGGTCAAAAGTCGTCTACTATAAAAGTCGACGTTGTCTGCTCTCTAAGGAAACGCTGACATTACAAAAACTTGGGATATATTGAAGAAGTACGTATGCCGTTTATAAGAACCTGAAAATGTTGGTCAATGCAATCAAATTGAGCAGTTCTAAGGCGAGAAAATCAGATTCCTGAAAGTTGGCCGAAAGTTCTGTCCTCTGATATGAATGTGGTCTGCGCAAGTGAGACCTCTCTGACATGCCCGCCATGTTCATTTATTCATCTCCTCTTGGTTCTCAAAGAGATGACACTATCATGCTCTCCGAGAATTCAGCATCGAATCAACATTCCATGAGGGACCTGATGATCATTGGCCTTTTGCGTACATGGAAATGAATATTGGCAACAGTAGAGGCAACGTGGGATCGCTGCACGGGTCATACCTTTATTGCTGTACTTGGCGGGAAGGCTTTATAGATTGATTTGGTATAGGCTATTGCAAAGGAATTACAAATTGTCCATACATATACAGCAGTGCACTCCGGTTTAGGTGGCCAAATTTACTACATTGAAGTCCTATTCCTTATATATAGCCACTTATTTCTGCAATGGACCGTTGCCATTTAAGTTCTACTGCCGAATTGTATATCAATACGACTGTCCAACGATACTTACTAAGATTATATTCCCTAAATATTTTCCCTTTCCACAACAATCATATTTCAGGAATACAGTGATATCTAAGGCTAAGGGTCATGGTGGTTGTGGTGAGAAATTATACCCCGCAACCTTTACCGAGGCCATGGTTCTTTTATGTGCCTTACTGCACGGACATATTATGAGAAGGGCAGGCCTTTGACATGTAGTTTCTCAGCACAGCTAACAAAGCCAATGATGTGCAACCTTTATACAACTCTACTCCTTGAACAGAGGGAGGGGAGGTGGGAAAAGAATGCCATGTGGGTGTAAAGGGACAGTAGGCAGTAATCATACAGTCTAGGAGACGGTTTACCTTTTAATGACTAATCCATTCTCCATCTACTTCACTGTGCAGGGTGCCTTGTCGTATTATAAAGGAGCACAACTATATAGTATAGTAATGTGAGTGTATATATGTATTCAGACATGCATATGACTATAAAGTAGTCTCATTCTTGCCCTTTCACAATATGTGTTTTTCTTCTTTTAATAAATAGACCACTGGCAGTGAATTTACTTAGGGGTTGATATAATAAATGCACTGTAACTCAAAAAGTCACAGCATCTGATAAAGTAGCTGCTTCGGATGTTCAATCCCTGACATTGCATTTGATTTATTAAAGGAATCGTCATGCGGTATGATATACTATGGCCATATTGGATTGAGGGGGGGGGGGGCTTACCGAGGAGTTGGTTCAGGAAGGGGAAACTGTAGATCCTGCGTTATAATATTCATATGTACATATTGAATAATGGAAGTTAAATTTGAATCCTTTACTAGATACATCCACTCTTTGATGGGTTTGAACTAATGGCATTGTTCACTGACGCACGCCTACTTACAAAACACCACAGAAATACGCCACATTAAATGGTAACCTACAGTTAATTATGGATTACCATTGTTCAGCCCAATTCCCATATGAGTTATAATGTCATGGTAAAATGGTTAATGCACCTTTCATCGCCCACATTACACCATGCTATGATTTCTGACAGGATGTCAAAGGAAATAGTTTTATCAGCCGTTAACGTTTAAACCCTTTGTTGCCTGAGTGATAGCAATAGTTTGTTGTCATGATGCACCAACGAAGTGCCAGCGAACAGCATGCCAGCATTGCATGGCGCATCATTCTGACCCTTCTGCAGGGTCGTCATGATGATGATGCATTCATGTAGTTAGCACTGGCTAGTT
Source organism: Harmothoe impar (assembly GCA_947462335.1). NCBI lineage: Eukaryota > Metazoa > Annelida > Polychaeta > Phyllodocida > Polynoidae > Harmothoe > Harmothoe impar. The sequence goes on from OX381717.1 coordinate 54,752,105, forward strand.
ACTGACCTGTGCAGCATGAATGCATCATGGCGATAAAGGGCACAGCATAGCGTAAAGGGGTTAATTTCCAGTAAATTAAAAGTATAAATACAGAGATGTGATATCAATTGTGATATCAATTGTGATATCAATTGTCAATTGTGTAGTATTAAATGTCTGAGTGGTCATGAATATGGGAACCACACTATACTACAAGACTTTGTGCTAAATAATTCAGGGGCGGATCCAGGGGGGCTGGGGGTCCGGACTCCCCCATTTTGGAAAAAAAAAATTTTTAATGGTAATCAGTTTATACGAAAACGTGCCGGACACCGGCTATAGCCGTCTAAAAACGCGCTGGTCCGGCAGAAAGTCTGTGTCTGCCGGTCCCAATGACTGGCTGTGATCCTGGGCTACATGCCAGTTTTTACGGCTTGTAAATCGGACCATTATTAAGGTTTCTGGAGAGTTAACTAGAAAGCCATAACATTATGTAAAAAACACAAAAGTTTACAAATTATGATTATTAAAATGATTTAGATATACCAGTAACCTCTATTGAACATCATATCCTATGTCAATTCTTGCTTTTTACTACATTTCTAAATACAAATATTTCCAGGGGTATCCGGGCCTGCAAATATTAAGCCGCGCCTGCAGTTTTACTAATCTGCAGGACCGAATGTCCTGCAAGGCGAAAAACGTTTTGTATAGACTGGGTAATTTGATGCGGCGCGTCAATTTTCGGTACTTTGGTGTTTGGTGGACCCCCCCCCCCCTCCCCTTTTTCAAATTCCTGGGTCCGCCCCTGAAATATAGGCCTATGTAGGGTTAGAATGGTAGTAAATCTGATAGTATTTCAAACAAAAGACGCTCTGATATACATTTATTAGTCGTCAGTCTACGTGGTGAATATTTTAATTTTGGAGCACTTTCTAAAGTTTCTACTATGATGTAGATACCAAGTATTAAGCCGATACATGCCCGTATAGTGCCATGTTGGGTGGCGGAATCTTTTTTTAAACGCTAAATCAACGTTAAACCAATTGGTTAGATCAACATTGATTTTATTCCATATTCTGAACGTTTATCAAACTTATCTTACAGTTATCTGGAGAATTTCATCTCCTAACTGTATTCTAATTTTGAGCTAAGGTTTTTTAAATAATGCTTTCCTCAAAACCTTATATCAACCTTGAAACAATGACCAGATAACCACTAGGGAACCATAAATGAGCGTTATTCAAGGTTGAATCAACGTTTCTTGTTTAATACCTAGGAGGACTAATGTCTGGATAGTGGCGAAGTAGACACACACCCCATATTAATCAGTGATAGCTTCAAGCCCATAGCTTCTATATTCAATAACTCTATCCCATTATGGGCAGCATAGTGCTTTAATGCAGCACGAGGTTTTTTTTCGTGTTTCTTTTTTTTTTTGGGGGGGGGGAGGGATGATGTAGAAATACAGTGTCGGTGAGTTACTCGCAGGCACTGTGCCGGTGCATCAGGACTACACATGACCGTGAAGCCTTGAGGCATCACGCTGTCCTCACATGGTTAACTGCAGCATGAAGATGGCCCTACAAGAGTACACCCAATATTGGCGTCCTAAATGGTGCTACTCTGCCGCCCAGATTGGTGTTACACAGCGGCCACCTGGTTCTGTCTGATATCCACCAGGGGGCGCACAGGGGCCTGCAGCCTGACGCCATTCTGTCAGAGCGCCACTCTGAAGGCCTCTCTGTGCGGGCCCCATCTCTAGTATAGGTTATCACTCTCCGAGCACGTTCTTAGTTTAGGCTCAGAACGAGTGGTATACTAGCTGGTATAAGTTATCATACAAAAAATAACATACATAAGTTGCCGCTAGCTAAACATGTCCAGAGGCGCACAGAGGGAACAGTCCTCCGTTGATATCTACTCAGAATGACATGAAGATCCACAAGCTTGTCCCAACCCCCTTTAAATAGCAGATGCCCACAGAGATTGTCATAAAGATGACACAGTGGCAGGCAGGCTCATGCATCATGAGACCGTGAGGGAGACAAAAACATATACTTCTATCTATATGCTAAGACGACGCTAATGTATATAATGTATGGCCCTGAATGAAGTCAGACGTCTTAATGTAGAGTTTAAATAGGTTAAAACGTCATAGAAAGTCAACCATTAAGCATTACATACTGGAGCAATGTTGTACTAGTTATATGAGAGTACATTATCCAATTATAAGTAATGCTTTATACATTAGGCCGGGACATTATGGTAACAGGTAAGAAAGGTGTAATAACATAGGCGTGTAGGGTGGGTGTGGGGTAAGTAACATCGGGGTACTGATGTGTATAGATATATCATATCACACTCAGGTTATTATTTGGGCCCTTTAACGCCTACATAGTGCTTTAATGTACTCAGCCCTTTCTCTTTATGATACATCAACGCAGCCCTTGTGAGTTACTCGCCAGGGGTGCGGCTTATATGAGAGTTAGGCTCATACGCCCCTACAAGCACAGCTTTGGTACACTGTTGGAGAGATACCTATTTGGGAGGGTCTTCTAGCAGCTGGCTACTTTGAGTAGTCCATTGAAGAAGGAGATTCTCAGTTAGTGGTAGTGACCCCGTTCAACGAGGTTGTTAATAAACATAGTACCATCCTAAGAGTAAACCCAATATTTGCTGCCGACGTGGCCCCATGCTCTCTCCACCATCCATACACAGATAATCTGTATATAGGCTCCAGAACTGGCTGACAAATCAGTCAATAGTGCCTAACTTAGTCAGTCATTTTCTGGCTCCTTATACGACCAACCTAGGTTAGTTAAGGTATCCGGTCCTTAACATCGTAAAACCATTTGGGAGGGTCTAGCTACTTTTGAATAGACTACCGGTAATATATATTCATATTCTTTGGGAATAAAATATATTGATTCATGAGAATGCATTCAAGAAATCGGCCATATCTGATTGTTCCAACTCGATATACAACCCACCATACAACCTATATTTAGGCTTGAAATCTATTCTAAGTGAGAGAACTATCACTGGGGCTATGCTGTAAAAATGGGTGCCCATTGAGGTGCTCCCCTGACTGGGAGAGGGGCCTCTGTGTAGATGTGGGCGGCTCATGTGTTCCCCTGGTCAGGGACAGAGGTCTGCAGCTCACGGCGGCAGGTAACCTTGGTAGTGACCTGCGGTGACCAAACTAGCATAAGAAGCACTATTACCGCCTACTCCTCCACCAAGGTACCAGGTATGGGGTAGCCTGCTATACTGACATCTCTAGTGTCTGTAGCAATCTAACATAAAGCTGGACGAGGTTGTGGCAGGGATTTCCTTATTTTCCCTAAGATGGCACTGGTAACACAGGTTTCAGCCTGCCGGTCCGGCAGAGAGACTGCTCCTGCTGGTCCGGATGTCAGGCTGTAATCCAGAGATCCCTGCCTATATGCCATTTTTTACGGCTTGTAAATCGTACCATTATCAAGGTTTCTACAGTATAAAGCAGAAAGCTTGAATATTTTCTCTAATGTTCTTCAGTAATTTATATATTAAAAGGATGAATATTACTGTAGCATACTGAGGAACCCTATTCATGTAATACTATCAGGATGAACACTTGCTTTATACTTAAATCTTTAAGATCGCAAGCCAATATCCGGGCGTGCAAGAATAAAGCCAGGCCTGCAAAAAGATATTTCTGCAGGACCAAATGTCCTGCAGCGTGAAAAAGTTTTTGCATAGACTGGTTTAGGGCCTGTTATACGGACGTCAAAACGTCGCTGCATCTGCCTTCAGAGATGTGTTACACATTGGAGGCATATGCCTTCAAAGTTAGAACGTGTCTGATTTCAACTGCAAGTCATTTTAAAGGTAAATGCCTTCAGAATTATTGACGTCCGTGTAACAGCTCCTTTAAAAGGTCATGGCGGACGTCCCTGGTGACCGCTGAAGCGCCCATTGGATAAGGATTTCTATTGTGGGTGTTGTTTATACTCAGTTTTGTCCTTCCAGAATAGAAAAGTTGTGAAAATACAGTCATCCATTTACAGACCCTAGTTATAAAACAATGTGTACTGCAGATACAAGAATAATATGTGGGGAAAGTGCACCTTTATTGCCTATGTGGAAAACTGCCTTTGATAGAAAACAATCTGTTTCTTCTCAACTTAATTTTAGATTTTCCTTTGCTAACGCGATAAATGTTCATTTTGTTACTTGGAAGGCTCTGAAATCTCCAACAAAAGTTATCTCCATGTGGCTGGCATTTGATATCTTCTGCAAGAAAAGTTCATATTCAATGCTTGGGAGACCACTCTTCATGTGCAAGGCTCTCCGTTTCTAACTTTTATGTTCAGAGGGTAACAAAAAAAAAGCCTTTACTACGGTATACAGTTATTCGGACGCAATCAGGTGTAGATTCTAGAAGTCATTAGTTCTACCCAAACACAAATAATCCAAATGGTTATGTGATTTCCTTCCAAGCGGGCAGAAGCCGCATCCCCTCTGAGTGGTGGCCTGGTCGGATCTCTAGGTCACGTGGAAGTAAATGGCGCCAGTCAGATGGTACTCTGGTCTGCATTGAAGGGAGTTCTGGCTGCTGACTGGGTTATAGTTTGAAAGCAAAAAAATCACAGGTGTTCCCAAATGCCTTCTGGACAGATTAGCAATGCTATGTAAAGGGTTGGGGAATTTCTAAGGCATACAAAAAATGATGTGGCCAAAGGTTGATTTTAGGCCCAAAACAGGGTAAAATGGGACTACCAGTGGATAAAAGTGACTTTCTTGAGATTGTCATGGTCATGCCCATTATACAGGCTGATTGTGTGAGGGATTGTTTAAAAAGGCTAAGGCTAAGACTATGGTCAAGAAACCTTGTGGATGGCTGATTGTGTGCTTATGCTTTATAGAAACATATAGGAATAATAATTATGTCCGCGTGACCTATAAACTGCTGCGCTCTCGCTATGCGACACACAGATGGTCACGTAACTCGCAAGGGATCTAAAGTGCCATTTGGAGTCAATCTCACTGACTCAGAGCGACTATAGCTACCACTGAGAGATCCAACCCCATAGTCCCTTGTGTAATGACAGTTACAAAGTTACATATCTGTCGCCGTTTTAACCACTCATTCGGTCCACGCCAGTACCCCAGATCTTGCCCTTATGACCGACAATTCAAATCTTAGAAACACTGTTATCATTCAGCGCCCAAGCAGGACCAGTGCCTCTAATAGCAGGTGTTGGTGCACGCATTAACAATTAACAAGCTGCTCCGCCTACACTATTTATATGACTGACATCAGCTACACCCTAGTGTGTCTACTTGGTCCTTGTTTCTCTGGCGGATCTCTCCTTACAAGTGGTGATGTACGTGTAATTACCACTGCAGTGGACACCAGAGCGCCATTTACCCATGTGCAACTCAAACTGATTAGGGGCCATTCATAAATGACGTCACACTGGAGGGGGTGGGTGGGTGTTGGTCCCAGTGTGACAAAGTGTGACAGGGGGGTGGGGGGTGTCAAGCACAGTGTGACGTCACACTTTGGAAAATACAAATAAAACCTATTTTAAAACGTAAAGCTTTAATAGAACAGTTAGGGCCTAAGGTTAAGCTTGTTGCAGATTGGAGATTCTATCAGCTTATTTTATTGGCTCCAATTAGTGTCAAGTCAGCCATCATGTATACATCCCAGTCATACAAGCCTATGTTATGTGTGTCTCAATCACAATACAGGCGTACATCCATCTGATAGTTTGTAAGCACCATCCATTGTCTAAAACATAGCAGCCTGCATCCCTTGGAAATTGTTATTGGACCCGTGACTTTGCATGTCCTAATGTACAGGATAAGCTTTCCAAAATAATGTGCAAGGAACCCTAGTAGCAAACACGGTGTGGTCCCGGACAGGGCCAGACCGTGTTTGCAAGTGTGGCCCAGAGTGGGCTAACCGATGGGCGCCCGTCGGTTTAGGGCACTGGGCTTTGGTGTGGCCCCAAGCGGGCTGCCCAAATTGGGCTCAGATCTGGTTTTGGATGGGCTGCCTGAGCTGGGCTTAGATCGGGTTTTGGACGGGCTGCCCACTTTGGGCAAAACTACTACTAAGGGAGTGGTCATCCCCCTCTCAAGGTCTCAAGGGGGGGGGGGTGGGCAGAAAGATTTCCGCATGCTCGTACTAAAATCCACCTACCACCCCCCTCCCCTTGTTCAATAATGACAATTCACTAAACTTATGAATACTCATGTGAATATGTTATTGTGAATTGTCACTTTTAGTGAATTATATGCTATTACAGCAAAAATGATTACCACCGATTTAAAAAGACTTGCATAATTTTACTGATGGCTGCGCACGAGATTGGGCCAATATGAAATTCCGGGTGCACTCTTTAACTGGGTGTGATATTTGACAAGTGTGATAGAAATCCCACTGGTATTATATTCAAATCATAACACATGTATGGTCTTCTATAGTAGAACTCTAACATGATACCTAACTCATGCATCGGGGGGGGGGGGGGTGTCTGCACATTTGTGACATAATTTTCGAGGGGGTGTTGGCTGATGTGTGACAAAGTGTGACAGGGGGGTGGTGGGTCTTGAAAATGGCCAAAATCAGTGTGACGTCATTTATGGATGGCCCCTAACCTGAAACAAACCTTTTTTTTTATTTGGCCTCATTTTTAGATTTGATTTCTTCATGGATAAAACATAAGTTAACAAACCAGTGGTTCATGTGATGTCCTTTACAAAGGTCTGCCCCGATGGCTTACCTGGTAGAACAGAGGACTGCAGGCTGGAGGGTTTGTGCTCCTGGGTTCAAAGCCCAATACGAGCATGGTTTTAAAAGAGAAACGGTTCTCATAACCTCCTGTCTGACTTGACCTAGTTCATATAACCTCCTGAGGAGGTTATACACATAACCTCCTGAGGAGGTTATGTGAACTAGATCGCTCCACCCAGGCTGTTCCAGGTCAGCTGGTGGTCTGAGAGAGGAGAATATGCCATATAACCTATAGTAAGAGCAATAGACCAAACACCCAGGTGGAGTATAAATGTAGTCTAACCTGTCTACAGTAGTTAACCCTTTATGGGCAGAATGCCGTTTTATCATCGCTTGGCAAGCTTGACACATTGAACAAAGAGAAAGCAGTACACTGTGGTGATAACAATAGTTCATTCTGGCCACCATTCCACCAAAAAGAGATTGCTGTTTTTCAGACTCATTTATAAATATAGTGAATTATCAGCCTCGCCCTGTAGCTCTGCTAATAACACCATTCATAAACTCGTCTGATAAAAATAGTTGTATTTGAAACTTGTATGGCACTGTGTATTTAGTACACTATGGATGTGTGTCATGAGATCTCATAGCCCTATGCCGTTTTACTGCACTGCGTCGGTGCAAAATACCAATAAATGTCTCGAGGCATAAGGCCATCCTTTGAAGCTGAAACTAGCTACAAACCGTTGAGTTAAGCGCAAGGTCTCAAAAGACCACTGGTCCCAAATAAGCACGGCGGCGAGAGTGTCTCGTAGGGTTTTATAGTGTCTCGTAAGCATTAAGTGGGATCTCCAACAAGTACTTACCTTGTGTAAGCGCCGGGGGTAAACGAAATACCTCGCCAAACTAAAAAGCGATTTAGGCTATATATCTCAGCGGTAAGGTATAGGTAACGATCCGAAGTGGGTAAAAGCCTGCATCAATCACCTTTCAAATATGAAGTGCAATAGAGCTCAGAAGAATTTACATTTGTAACCTTTTCAAAAGTGACCCACAACTTCGAAATGAGGCACAAGTCACAATATGTGAAAACTATGTTAGCCACGTATTCGGGTAGAAAATTAAAGCCTGAAATATCTTAAATTAAAAGAAAAATTACGTTTAACATTATGTCATGCTGAGGAAAGCCAGTTTAATTTAAGACAGGACAATAATAAAAAAAGTTAAATACGTGGCCCTGACATGTACATCTCATACATTTCCTGAATGCTATTGTACCGGTAGTGCTTTTTCTCTCTATTAATATCAATATAAACATTCTGATGTTGTTACCACGGTAAGCATACATATTCTATTTGCCGTTATAAAAGAAATATTTCCATCAAAATCAATATGACCGGAACGATGACTTATTGATGAAATAGGGGTTTAAGAGTGAAATTCAGTCTGGATACTTTTGATATCAATATATTAACATTTATTTTTCAAAAAGGAAGTCATGAAATTATCAAATGACATTTTCAAACATTTTTACCATTCCATTTTGCGGGGCCTTTAATATCTAGATTGCGAAAAAATGTGATGTGTGCCTCATTTTGTAAGAATGGGTCACATTTCGTCAAAGTATAATACATTGCATGCCTAAGTTTATAAGTGGGAGTGGCTCTATATATATCTATATCTGTATATATGGCTTCATATATATATTGTCACTTAAAAGCGAAGTGAAATATACAGAAGATAATTACTGACTAAGTAGAAAGTCTGTCTTGCAGACAAATGCAAAAACCATCAGCGGGCAACAGTTGAAAGCCCTTAGGGGCCATCCATAAATGACGTCACACTAATTTGGGCCATTTTTAAGACCCACCCTACCCCCTGTCACACTTTGTCACACATCAGCCAACACCCCCTCGAAAATTATGTCACAAATGTGCAGACACCCCCCCACCCATGCATAAGTTAGGTATCGTGTCAGAGTTGTCCTTTTAGAAGATCATATATGCATTATGATTAAGCAATAGAATATCATGTATATGAGTGTGGTCCACTAAATTCAGCACAACGACCTGGGCCTTTTTGGTAGGCAGGGATACCAAGTTACCCACCCCCAAAATCGTGTTTGTTACTATTTTTACATCCCAAAATCATAACAATATTTTCTTGAAATCGTAACAAAAATCGTAACAGTAGTATGTTTTGGTGAATGCTCCCAGGGATTGTACTTTATGCTCCATATATAATATGATAATTAAGTGGGTGTCACTAGCAGTTTTCAGAAGAAGGGTATCAAATAGGTTTATTTCCATTTCTCTTCTTTTCCTCTACCCATTTTCATAACCCTTGCTTCAAAGTGGAGGGATATATCCCCCCTGCAACATGCAAGGAATGATCTTAATGCACACCTAAAAAATTCCAAAAATCGTAATTTGTCAGCAGAAATCGTAATGGTCGTAATTGGGGTCAAAAATCGTAAAATCACGAAAAAATCGTAACACTTGGCATCCCTGGGTAGGGATGTCATTGACATGCCATTTTTGTCAATTCCGATTATCGCAATTTTTGCTCTTGATTTTCCATTTTTTGTCGATGTCTAAATATAGAAGGACACAGCATAAAACAATTAAATATGTATTTTACTAGATGTGAATAAGTGAATTTGGTGCATGACATACAACATCCTTTTCTATCCAGAGACCACAAATTTTCATGGCCAGGGACTGACATAAGTTTTTAGGATTAACTGTTGGCCTTTTTAAAATTAATTGTTAAGCACTATTATGCTTATTTTTGGGTGTGTATTTCATTTTGAATGATCTATGACATCCCTACTTTTTGGGCTTAGTGACATGCAACACGGGGAATGTAAAAGTTAGTGGTATGGGACATGGCATTTTCTTAAAAACAACACGGTGAAAAAAAAATTGACAGGGGAAATTGACCCCCATGTATTGAATGTATGCTTAACCATGTGCTTCTTCTAAAAGGTTTATTACAGGTGTCTCACAAGACTGGGCCAATGTGAAAGTCTTTGACCAGGTGCAATCTTTGACCTGGTGCAATCTTTGACTGGGTGCAATCTTTGACTGGCTTGATAAAAAACACTTTATTTAGGGCAGTAGAATATATAAGTGGGCTGAAATGTTAATGAATGTTATAACACTTTAAATTAGTAATTTTATTCCACCTAAGTATTTATGTGCCCTAAATAAACTAAGACTGAAAGGCTAACACTGTGCATACAATAAACTGTTTTTCATCAAGCCTGTCAAAGATTTCAGCCAGTCAAAGATTGCATCTGGTCAAAGACTTTCACATTGGCCTTATCTCACGGGACACTGCCATCAGTAAAATTATGTCCTTCTAAATGGGTGGTGATGGGTTTTACTGTAATCTCCTATATTCACTAGAATAGTGGCCACGGTGACAATAACACATTCACATGAATATTTATGAGTTTAGTTTTGAGTTTGGTATCATCCTGTGACTCCTGGAGGCCAGTAACACATTAAAGCTTTACGTTATAAGATAGATTTTCCAAAGTGTGACGTCACATTTGGCTTGACACCCCCCCACCCCCCTGTCACACTTTGTCACACTCGGACCAACACCCACCCACCCCCTCTAGTGTGACGTCATTTATGGACGGCCCCTTACCATCCTCATTGAAAGTGATGGCTGTTTTTAAAGGGAAAATGTTTTAATCCTTTAAAGACGGCATATTTCATTTGGGCAACGTTTCTCATCATGATTGATCAACGCAGTGCCAGCGAGTAACTGGTGGCAACTGCATTAGTGCATAATGTAAACCTTCAGGGGTGCTGAAACCCTGTAGGGGTCAGTATGAGACATACATGCAGTACTGCTTTCGTGCATCTGACGGCAAAGGCATTGCACAGTGCGGCCCTTAAAGGGTTAATGGTATTTGTTACAACAAGAAACGACATCCCAACACCACTTTGCAACGCAGATAACGATTTTTACAAATTAACTCCGATTCAACGATCTTTATGTTAATTCCCGCTATCCTGAATTCAGTTGAACAGAAACAGATGGAAATACTCAGAAAATATTCGATCATTTGAATAGGAAAATCAACACCAAAAACTTGATGACGCCTTAACAAATCGACATCTTTCTGTCCTCTGCCTCAATAAATGTTGAGTCCGGGTGGTTAACCCTTAAAGAGCCCGTGTTGTGTAATGCAGTATGATGTTGGTCACGATACATGAATGCAGCCCTGTGGAAGAACTCACCAATGCTGCATTCAAGCATTGTGCTACAGTCCCTCCAGGTCGGCTCTATGCATGCAGCCCAAGTAGACACACCAGGGAGGCATCCGTACACCACGGCCACCAATGGCACCACATATTGAACCAGTATGCGGCCCTTAACGGGTTGACGTCATTAAGGACACGTCATATTGATCAGCATCCACGTCAATAACCATGACGCACCCACTGACCGCTCCAACAGGGGATCATCCCTGGTTATCCCCTCCCACCATAATTATAATAGCCTCCTTGATATCGATTTGCAGCAGTATAAAGATACATCGCATATGACTTAAATAGAGGGCGACCTCGTTCAGGATTCCTGCCCTGTCGAGCCTCGATTTTGTAAATCAACATCACTGCATAAATATATCTCATTGGCATGTACTCTGGTTAGAAAATTATCTTATAAAAATGAACAGTTTACAAACTCAAACTCACTCCAACATTTACTAGATGTACCTCGAATTCCTCACTTGGCCATTGAACTGGCCTCATATATTCCATTATATTTGGACTTGGATCCTCGAAAACTTGGCTTCCCCAGACATGTTTCCTTGCATTTTCCAAATTCAAGGAGGTGAGGGCTGACCGAACTAGTCCAGGGGCGTGGCAACCGGGGGGGACGGGGGGGACATGTCCCCCCCCACTTTTGACCAACCCCAAAAAAGGTCAAACGAAAAAGGTCAAGTCAAAGGGGCCAAAAAGGGTCAAAATACCCCTTAGTCCCCCTTACTTTGAAACTGCTTGCCACGCCCCTGAACTAGCACAGTGCTATAACCAAAGTACTGCATTCAAGCATCATGCCGACCCTATGCAGTTGATACATACATGTAGGATCAGTATGATGTATAAATTCCTGAATCATGACTACAAATGACATAGCACATCTAAGCAGTGTGCTGCCCTTAGGGGGTTTACAAAACAGTACCTGAACAAGTTACCAGAGAAGACGACTTCTGTGCCGGGATTGGTTGTTTCATAATTCTTGGGGGACTTTGGAATGATCTCGGTCCTTTCGAAACGATCAGCAAAACTGTGTTGACAAAGAGGGAGCCGATTCAATAATTATTTATTGGTTTATTTGGAGTCTTTTTGAAAACCCATCCCGTACCTCTGTCACTAGTGTCAATTCAGCCCACAGTGACAATGCTGGTTTAAAAGGGAACTCTTGTATAAGGTATTCTTACATACGTGTGTAACTTGTCTCCAAGACTTGCATGTTCCCCAAGAGACACGTATACCTCAATGCAGGGCCATACAGTTAAGATTACATGCCCTGTACTATGTAACCTTAAACCTTAGGAACAGCACCATGCCATAAGGAACTTTATTGCCAGGATGCACAAATCAGAGATGCCACTCAGTCACTGACAAAAAGTAGGAAATCTAACAACTTTGGTTCATTTTCTGTAAGAACTCAACAAAAATTCCAGCAGAAAAGTAGGAAGCCCTGCAAAAGTAGGAAAAGTGGCATCTGTGACAAATGCAGCCCCGACAGGGATCAAGGACCGACAGGTTATTCACAAGGGCGGTGTCGGTACATCAGGACGACAAAGTACATTAGGGCATGGTGCTGTCCTTACAGAGTTAGTGACTTCTCTATATCACAAAGTTACATCCTACAGAACGTGCCAGCCCGCCTCCAATGTGTATATTGTTGTCTACAAGTTACGATAGGGAGTACATCTCAGCGATGCTGACAAGAAAGTAAAGTTCTTAGGTATCATGTGTGTTGGCCCATTGTGGAGCGGCTTGACAGACAGCAGGTCTGGAACTGAACAATGGGACTATACACATGTCATGCTACCCTCAGACCTTATCTAAAACACTGAGACAAAGTTATACCTCAAGAAGCAGCGCCATCTTACCACTACAGGTACATTATGTACATTATGAAATAGCTTGTTGATAAGGCCAATTAATACTATCTGAGTTTGAGACAAGATGTTTCGAATATCAGGGAAGGAAGGTCTGATATTTTCATCTTGTAGAAGAATCTCGAAATGTGCAGATATTTAGGAACAAATAAAAACCGAGTATTGATTCCTTAAATACAGGGACGCAGGAGTAAGTGCTGTACAGCAATATGTACATCTGATGGCAAAAACAGCCAAGGTTAGGTAGAACAAAAAGGGCACCTTACAGCCTTTTAGCCCTTTGAGGGTCGCATAGTGCTTTTATGCGCTATGCTATATGTCGCTATGATTCCTGAATGTGGACTGGGGAGCAACCTGTCAGTGCTGCATTCAAGCATCATGCCGACCGTCAGGGTTGATACAACCCCAAAGGGTCGGAATGATGCATACATCTATCCAGTCCTGCCAAGTATAGACTTACCAAAGCTGTATTCATGCAGTATGACGACAAAGGGCATACATATGCCACATGAAGCACTGTGCGGGCCTTACAGGGTTAGTAATAGAGACGGCACAGTGCAGGTATGGGTAGGCCTACCTCGGAGTGAGTGTACAAAGAGCTGTTTGTCTGCAGCAACTTGCCGGTCGGTGAGAAGGCACCGGCCGGCCACCCTATGCACTCCTGTAGGCACTATCACAGATAAACCTTCTACACAGAGTGTAGGCCTTTTTTAAACATGATAATAATTATTTTGAATTGGAGATGTGTCTATTAATTTGTTGATAACAGTCTCTGACATGGCCCATGCGACAAGGCTAGGATGTAACACAACCTCAAAATCATGAGTGACACATCTAATAAGATGTCATTCATATCCCTCGTGTCTCTATTTTGACACATTTATGAATCATCTCAGGTTTATCCCTGCAACACGACACAGACGGCAGTAAAGTGCGCTGCTCAGCTTGTACATTGTTAGAGGCGTCATTTAACACCCTTATGGCCACCGTCCACTGGACTCTAATCTGCCGAAGTTACGAAGGAAATGTACGGGATTTATCGGCCGAAGTTGCCCAGTGGACGGTGGCCATCATGAGGGGTTTCAGGTTTTAAGTTACCTGATCGACATATCACACACCTCACGCTTGAAACGACAAAACAGCATGCGTCAGTTTATTATAGACTCCGGCTGTCTTTCAGATGCACATGTGTACACATAGGGTGAAACAAATTATAGGTGGACAGTTGTAAAAACAGCCTCTACACAATATGGGAACTGCCAAAGGACACATAAATAAGGGGTGTGGCACGGGGCAGAGCAACATGTGTGTTGTGGGACACGCAGATGTATATGTAACTAAAAGGGAAGGACAGGCAAATCCCTTTTTCTCCAGGATCGCATTTCTCTATATTTGTCCTGGAGGCTGTTTCACCTCTACACTGTAAGAAGTTGTTGTTCGTGAACAGCAAAATTTGCTGTAAATGTACAGTACTTTAGCTGTAAAGAATAAGACAGCAAATTTTACTGTACATGTACAATTCTGTCACCGTAGATGCAGGTTATGGTAGTGACTTGTAGATCTACAGCACTTTTCCCTGTAATATGTACACGAAAGGTCGTGGGATCGATCCTTGGTCTAGCCACCTCTCATTAGGGATCTTTAGGAACAAGGCTGTAGCTTATTCAATACAGGCATGGCAGAGGAAGCTTATATCCCAATATGACCATTATGATTTGTAACACCGGCTCTGTGGCACAACGGATCAGGGCCTGTCTCCAACACTGCAGGTCTTGAGTTCAATCCTTTGTCGAGCCATTTCTCTTGTTTTACCTACATCCACCTAAAATTCATTTTTCCCTCACATGGATGATTAAAAGTATCACCAGCACTGGGAGGCAAACCCCAGACCTTTACAAATTATAATCAATCAGTTGAGAAAAAGAGTAGAGATATATCCCAATATGAATGTTTAGAACACCAGCTCTGTGGCGCAACGGATCAGGGCCCGTCTCCAATATCACAGGTCATGAGTTCAATCCTTGGTTCAGCCACTTCTCTTGTTTTACCTACATCCACCTAAAATTAGTTTTTCCCTCACATAATTGATTAAAAATATCACCAGCACTGGGAGGCGAACCCAGGACCTTCAATTAATGCTGCTGTACAGTAAAAGTCGATTTTGCTGTTACTATACTACAGTATATGTGCTGTAAATACACATAAGCTGACTTGCTGTAGGTCTACAGCACAATCTACTGGAACCAAAGCATTTGCAAAGATCCACAAATGTCTGTTATTTGAGGTGAAACAGCCTCCTGCAGCTGTATTTGACTAAAGGGGACAGAGACGTTAGTGCGTTATGTGTCTTTCTTCAACCACTGGATTAAATGTGTTTTTTGAAAGTACCGAGCCTTCTGCAAGAGAAGCCTTTAACAGGATATCCTGAAACAGATGCCTGTAAAGTGGATTTTACCAAAACAGTTTCTTTCCTCCTAAACCACTGTCTCCATGCACATAGCTGGTCATACAAAACGTGTGGGACATAAACAGATCCCTTGGATAGGCACTTGGAAATATTTTTAAAGCATGTAGATTTCGGATTTTATGATCACATATGCTAGGCCACACTGAATCCTGTTCAGAACACTTTTGATTATGCTCCTATGATGTGTATAACCGGAGAATCGAAATGTACTATAGAAATGTACAGGGGAAGCTTTCAGAAATTGGCACCAGAAATAGCAAGCCATCTTTCTCCTACTAATACCAAACACTCTAACCCTATATTTTCAGGATACATTATATTTGGCATAATCTGTATAGATGATATCTCATGATCTATATCTGACCTTCTATTGACCTCAGTTTGGGGTGCCAGGGTATACTTAGTATGGTCAGAAGACTGACTTCTAGGATGGTAGCATGGTCCCCCATGGATAGCTGGTGACATGGTGTGGTAATGGTCAGAACCAACTGAGAGGCGGAGAGACTAAAACCCTTTGAGTGATATTGGTAGTGCCACTTATTGCCTTACTATTGTACCAATTCCTTCAATCTGGTAACTTCTCTACTTGATTGTATTAGTTCAGAAATGTACCTCATGTGCAAAAGCATCCAGATGTACCTGCAATATGATGACTCCATTTCATCAAGAGGGTATTTCTAATGTTATTGGATTCAAGAACACTTTGAACATTAGAATGATGGTTATGGCCCATCTAATCCATAATGGGAAACTTTAATATCCATCATGTAGGGGAAGCTATAGAAAACCCTTTGGGATTTCTTGAAAGAGGCTATAAAATGATATATGACCAATTAACTTACAGAGGAAGGGGGGCTGTATGTTAATTCTAAGGGGCTGCTAATATTTCAATGAAATTTCGTGGGTGAAAGATCAACCTAATTTCTGCAAAAGTGCCATTTCATCACTATTTGATGAGTGTCATCTAAAAGACAACTAGCGAATGCCCACAACCAAGGACCATAGGATGCACTTTTGCAAATTCTTCTATTGTCCATAGAAGCTGAACAGTAAAAAATAATGCATAGGGTCACCTCAGTTGCACTGTCATAAGGGGGCCAATTTTAGAGTGCCTGCTGTGACTGCTACTTTGAGGGCAGTGGTGCGGTTCTTCCAAGTGCCTACCTTGGACGTTCATGCAATAACAAATGGAGGCGCCTACCGGGAAGAAGGTCATTAAAGGGGCAGATCTCTGAGAGTGGAGGAGAGTGGATCATTTAGTGCATGTAGTAGTAGTGGTCTGCACGGATCACTAGCCACCCCTGTGGTTATAATTACCTTGAACCAGTGGACCCAGCCTGGTCAGGTGAAATTGGTAGGGGGACCATGAATCAGGCTTGGCTTGGTATGAAACATTCTATAAAACCAGGATAAAGCTATCATGACATCCTTAAATTAATCATTGAACTAGGCTTCTAGGGATACACAATGCAGAAAGGAATCCTTGTGTATTTAAGTGTTTATTTTTAACCGAATCCATGGGATGTGGTCTATTCAAGGGGTAGTATACCGTTTTCTGTGGACACACAAGTGGTAGTCTAGACAGTTATAGTACACTGGTGGGTATCAATAGTACTGTATACTACCACTGGCATAGTCTAACTGCTGGTCACACCAGTGCAACTTATGTAGAGCAGTGAATTGCTGGAAGGGAACAACCAGCATCCTATTTCTTGGTTGCCTGAGCCATTATTTTTGGGGTACTTTGCTAGGGAATACGATCCTACAGGGCTGGGACATGCCTGGCTCTCAGGGATTGTGCTTGGGCGATTCTAAATTTAACTGAGGTGTTTTATAAACTCAACAACCCTGCCAGAGGATTTCATGATTTGGTTTAAGAAGTCTTAGCCTTTAAGGAGCAGGGCTGTTTTAACAGATGGAATTCACCATTGGGAATTAGAATTCAAGAACGCTGGAGGACGGGGGGGACATATACAAACATGTAATGTACAGTTATGATCAATGTATTTTCCATGTTCTTGTCCATGTCGAACGTGTTTTTTTACGGCCTGCGTTATTTGCTGATTATGCATTCCTACAAAGTACACTTGGTGTTCTCCTCATGTATTGATGTGGACACTGGTGTGTGTGGGAGGGGCGGGCTGACAGGTGGGCCATCATCATACCAACCACATGGCTTTGATACATTCCCAAATGGCCGGCATGATGCACTAATTGAGTGCATTGGTGCATCATGACGAGAGATGGACATGACGCCTCATGACAGGGTAGCAAACAGACGGATGACACACACATGGCTTGCTCTCTCACATTCTGCCTGCTCACATAATATTACTTCATTCCAACGCAGAAGTTTGAGACCACACCTACAGCGGCTTCACCTATCCCTTTTCGGTAACCTGATAGAGCTAAGAGCTAATAGGCTGGGTACAAGCTTGTCCCTGTAAATGTCTGTTACTTAGAAACAAGGCACCAATGAGGCTGTGTCTTATCAGTGATGATAACCGCACCCAGCAACATTTTAAATGGCGGCCCCACTGGGTATAACTCTACAGCCCTATAGTGTGGTCCTTGTCTGTAGCCTCACACCACTTACACCCAGCTCCTTTATCTAGAGTGCACATACTGCACTCCACCCGGGTCACTCATCTCAATGTGGCTTATCTAAAGATATCTCTTTGAATGTGTGCCCATCCATTCAGTATTACCACATCACTGAGTTATATACTTCATGTTGATCTGTGCCTTCAAAGGTTATCATTCTGCTTGCTCCCTCTCCTGTATTGAATCCACATACCTGTGTGGGAAGGGTGTTCCATTAACTGCACACAGAGAACCTCTGACAGCTTTAGCTTCATAAGTGTGTGGGTGCTACTCACAGAGCACTACTATTGTCTCACAGGCTTCTTCTAGCAGTACCACCAACTTAAAGTGAAACATACAAGTTCACATCAGGAGAGTTCCCCCACTCTTATAAGCTCCCTCTGATATAAAGCTGATACGAAGTTGAAACCCTTAAGACTCCACCTTTTACTTGTAGCTCGACAGTCAACAGTTGTCATTGATTTGAGGGCAAGAAAGCAGTCTCCAGCAGGAAATAAAAGATATTGATTATTCAACCATAATATTTAGTCTTTTCCTTGGCAGAGCACATAAAGCCGTGTACACAGAAGGTGCAGGAGGCAGAAGGGCCTGGAGCCGGCCACATACCTTCAAGCATTTGATTTACTTTAAGCGCTCTATCTGTGAATAATGATAAAGTGAAGTATCATCTTTTCCAAAAAGAAAAGAAAAGCTGCATTGTGCATAAATAACCGCAAATTTCACGAGGTATGTGTCCGACTCATGGTGAATCTACTCCACTGTAAATTTCGGACACATACATTACTGATTATACTTGACATGTTGCTACACTCTCTTTATACGTCCTTATGTCACAGTCCACTAACGCCATACCCTGTAGTAGGTATAACGAGGACTATAGATACCCATTCCCAAGAGAAAAGCCCCAAGCCATTTCTTGTTTAAAAGTAAACCTACATTAGGGCAGGTTTACAGGGCTATTTGAATCATGAATCTTGCGATAAGAATATATTATCAACGTTCATTTTGGTTTACATTTTGCTTCCATTACAATGTTATTAACAGTCAGTACGTAAGTAGCACCCATGTGAGTCATTTACTTGTATTGGGATTCTAGAACACACATGGAGGGATGATGAGTGTTTTCCGTCCTTGTCTGAAAACACTCATAGACTGGTTTTTTTCACTCAAAGGGCGATAACAAAGGGGCCCTTTGCTATCTTAACACTCGCACCAATACCAACATCAAGTATTATTGCAATAAAGCGCCGGGTATCAAAAGAGCACCACTCTTATATAATATTATAAGCACCGGGGTAGAAGGGTCGTGAATGGGTTCTTAACGACTAAAATTGGATTCTGAATAAGCGCATGTATTGTCAAGTTGATGACCGCCCTAGCGCCATATGGCAATGGTACGGTATTCTCCATTCATTAGTTCTATACAATGTATAGTCACCGATGTTACATATGAAAAGGATTATAAATTACACCGTTGGATGAAACAACCTGACGCGCTCTCCACTTTAGGGCTTTCAGTATAACCTGTTATTTGTTCCACCCACCACCATATGCCCTTCCCCCGGATACCTATCGTCACCTACAATTATACGCTTGCCCCTTTAACCCTTTAGAGACAGCATGCTACTAAAATATTATACTAGTTAGCATGATGTAAAGATGCACCCCCGGCGAGTAACTCGCCGGTGCTGTATTTGGTGCATCATGCCAACTCTTAGGGAGTGTTTCAGACCGGTATGTGGTCAGCTTAGTGCTTGGATGCAGCCCTGGTGAGTTACTCGCCAGGGCTGCATTCATGCATCATGACGACTAAGGGTATGATGCATTGATGCATCGTGCCATCCTTAAAGTGTTAAACTGCTGCAATCCGTTTAACATCTTGATGCCGGGATCGACATAACCGTCACTAACGACCCTGTAATGAGCGTTAATGACGCGGCCGGCCCGCTGTTAGCGCCCCCCCCCCCCCCCCGCCCCCTGGTGGAGGCGGCTCCCACTAAAGGGTGGCAGCTGGGGTCAGGTAAAACACGCACCATGCCGCCTTATGGAGGATAACACGGGGGGCGGCACACCTTAGTTTTTGCCCCTGTGATTCTCACAATCCTAACGATATCCACACATAAGTACTCTCTCATTGAGCACTACCAGCGTTCTAGAGGCCTGTTTAGTTACCATTTTATATCATCGGGTCCTTTTGCATTGACAGGGCCTACAGGCAATGTGACTACTGCATCAGATGAACACTGCCCATGTCTCAGTCTTGACGTAAGATTGCGATACGTCGCTGATCTGTTGATTTATTACACAGTATTATAATGGACATATATAAGTGGCAGCAGACAGGTCAGTCAAGTCGCCCACTGTGGTATTACTGCTTCTATAACTTCTGGTTGTGGCAGGGATCATAGATTAATATCAGATGAAGAGTCGGTGACACACAGAGATCACGACACGTCAGCAGCCATGCATTGGGGATACTACGTACAAGGACACATGGACCATCCTTTCTGATTGGCTGCTCACAATGGATACATGGGGGGACCATGTCTGAACAGTGTGAGCAGCCACACAGAAAGGATGACCCGCGGCGCCCGTTTAGGGCTCCCTTTCTGAGTGGCAGCTGACATGTGTAGGGCTGAGCCCCATCTCTGTGGGTATTAATCACCGCATGCTTTCATACTGCCCTCAGTTCTTCATCTGCCCGCCAGGGGGGGCACAACAAAGCTAACTTATTTCCTACAGGGACGCTGGGAGTGTCACATGACTTCCGGCCTAAGCCCCGCCCCCAGGCGTGCCCTGACCTATGGCCCGGAAGCTATAGCACTCCCGTCATCCTTTACGGCGCATTTACCCACAATGCCGCCTTGTGCTGACAGGAAACGCCCATGGTAATCTGAAAATGGCAGTAGGGGGAGAGAACAAATGAAACGGAACCTGGACAGTCTTTTGGAGCAGGGGGCTGACTGGTAAAAGTCGGATTGCTCTTAATGCATCTGGAATAATGTGATTTGGCTGGTGTTTCTTTATCTATCCCTTTCATGTTAATCCTTTTCTTATTTCCGTTCTATTTCTTCTGTTCCTACTCCAGAAGGGAGTGGTCATTATTTAACCGTAACAACGGGAGAGGGGGGGTGTTGGATTTTGTGGAAGCCCCATCCCCTCAAATCCATCGATCTTCATTATGTTACTGTGTGACCATTGACCCCCATATGTCACCATGTGACGTGACGTTGCGCTCCACAACTGAAACTTACAAAAACATTCTATAAACAGGTGGTACCATTGGTTTCCTATAACCCCCACATGTTGTTAGATAATGATCACTCCCTATTATCCCTCCGTTGTCATCCCACACTGGAACACATTACTACGAGTAATTCTACATACAAAAAAGTTTATATTGCTTGTAAGAAGAACGTTACATATGAAAAGGATTATAAAAACGTTAAAAGGGCCACTGACAAGGGGATATTTTCCAAGAATATTCCGTATAGAACCGGTTACATGTGTGTTATTAGCCATTGTGTACCGATTCTAAGGGTTAGTTGGTACATACCGAGATTTGGACTGAAGCAGTGGTTGTGCAACAAAAGAAATGCCGTTAGCTGGGCTTTTAAACCCTTTATTTTAAGGACGGCCTGATGCATCAAGGCGTCATGTTCATCGGTCGTCCTTAACAATATCAAAGATCACAGGTTTCCACTGCTCTGTTATGGCAGAGAGAGAACCCAGGAAGTGATAAAACCGGCACAGGATATTTTGGATTTATTGCTTCCATCTGTTAGATATGTTTTCTTAATGACACCCTACATCTTTCTTAATTAAACTTCTTCGAGCATTGACTATAACTTGAGTAACCTCATGTTGAAGAGTGGAATAGCCCCATCAATCACCATTCCACATCAATTATCGACAGAGGAGGACAATATATCATATCAATAATGCATTAGACTAAGATTCCTCCTTGCACTGCTATAGGCTATATTGTCCCAGCGATGATGCAGAATGTTCCTCTTCCGACTTGCTGTCTATATGAGTAGTGTTAACCCTCTGAATACGGCATGATACCATGTTTATCATCAGCTAAATTGGCGCATCATGCCAATCCATCGGCAGTGTATCAGTATTGTGTGATATGATGCATTGATGCAACAATGAAAAATTAATTACCAGGTCTACATTCATACATCATGATGACAAAGGGCATCGAACATGAAATTAATATGCGCGTCTTGAAGGGTAATGGCCTGACAAACCACTCTGCACTGTTAAAAATTACCATTGATTATACAGAGATCCACCGTTAAATTTAACGGTGCATCACTGTTACCAAATATTATGCTGCGGCATCGTCGACTCAATTGCTTTTACAGTGAACCATTACGGTAAAGCACTATTATTTCTTTTACACTGAAATTCCAATGTATAGGAAGTTCAATCTTTTCTAACTAGGTGGCAACCTAGTTCCAGAGGAGACTTCCCTGAAGCTTCAACTATGAAAAGTGGGCTGAATCTGTTAAAAATTAAATAGTTCTCCATTACCTTTATCAATACACTATCAACATTCTGGTCTAAACCTAAGCTTGATTGAATATTCATAATGAATAGATAAGTATCCTTTGTGTGACACCGGCAAGTAATTCTGATACCATAGACACCTATTGTGTGGCAATGAGAAATGCTTAATAACAATCCTAAAATACTTCTGATTATAGATTGTAATTGTAATGTGATATGAGACATGTATCTATGTCTTATAGTGGTTAATTCATGATAATTATGAATTCCACTCAAAAACAGTCTTTATGAGTTGGACATTCATCCAAATCAGATATGGGGGGTAATTGTAGTACAATAGCTAATTCATCATCCTTAGCCATTGTTTAAAAATAACGGTGAAAGCCGTATATAATTACGGTGACTTCCAAAAAACGGTGACCCTAAAATAAACAGTGAAAGCTTGGCATCCATTGTTGCCAGTGAATCACCGTTTTTTCTACGGAGGATTTTTAACAGTGTGCATATTCTACGCTTGGTTACTGGCGGCTTTGCAGAGCATGGACAATGGCCATTCACTCCACATTAACAAGCGTATCAGCAAGACTTGATTAACTTGATTATGCAGAGTTTGGGCGTCGTGCATACACCAGTATTTGGGGGTCATTTCATTGCTCATTCATTTCCTGAATGTCACATATTCCATGCGCTCTCTGACTCCCTTTTATATATCATATGCCCCAGGTGTCCGTAATTCTAACACCCACACTGCAGATAAAATATATCTTTAAAAACACAAATAAAGAAAATGTATTTCAAGGAAGTATTAGATGTAATATATCAATAGAGTTTTTGGGGTTCATCTTTCCTCCTAGAAAATGAGTAGCCCGCCTTGTTGACACCAGGAGGTGTATGTGTGTCACGTGACACTATTCTCAGTAACACAGTGTTGTAACGGCTGTCATACCTTTATACATGTGGGGCTGTTATCCAGAATGACCTGTACACACTCGAATACGGGATAGCTCTCCCAGGTGAGAGGACAAACGTTTAGAGCGTTATCTTAATCTTAAATCTTAAATCTTAATACCTTAATTCAGTGTGTTATTTTGTGGCAGCAGTGTTTAGTATTGAGACACTGTCAGTAATCTTAATCCAGGATGATTTAAGATCGAATTAAGATAGTTTAAGAGTTAAAGTTAAGACGAGAAAAGAAGAAAAAAAAACGGGGGCTGGGGGGCAGTGCCTCCCATTACATACTAGATAACTAGCCTAGCCTACCATGGACTGTGGAGATAGTTTAAGATGGGATTAATATAGTTTCAGAGTTAAAGTTAAGACAAGTCAGATCATCTTAATCATTCAATTAAGATAACGCGACCTCTTAGTTCAACTTCAGGTTCTAAAGTTAAGACAAATAAGATCATCTTAATAGTCTGATTAAGATAACGCTCTAAATGTTTGTCCTCTCACCTGGCAGAGCTATCCCGTACGTGCTGTACACACCGCCCACCACACTGAAACATCTCTATGGATGTTATAAAGTACAGCCAGAAATAGAGCCTCAGACAACTCCCTTGCAAGATGCCAACGGTATTGGGTATAGAGTATACAGAGTGTTATGAGATCTCGAGGTAATTTGTAAAGTAAGATGGCTGCTCGCTTGGTGTGTAATGAGATCACAATGTCCTCATAATACAGGGGGAGTCAATCAATCATTTTGTGACAACTCTAAAGACATTACTGCCCGTGCCAATACCAATGTTACTGTGTCAAACTAGGTCTGTATACATGTAGTAGCGTCACCCCATACCCTGTGCGCCTTTAGATAAGACATTGTAGGGGCCTATAGGAGATGGGCATAAGGGGAAAGATGTAGTTTGTGTGGGCTGAATCATCTGTAATCAGTGCTATAATCTCCCTGCACCCAGAGAAATCCAATACCTGCTACCCTAGAATAGGCCAGTGGCAGGATGGGCGCTAGACCTATCAATACTTCCCCAGTATCACTCCATAATTATAATGACAGAAGTGCTATACTTGCTGGTCGAAAAGAAGTAGGAAAGTTCAGTCCAACCTCCATGGAAAATTAACATTATTCAAAAGCGGTAGGATCACGGAGCGTGTCCCATTCACATGTTTCGTACTGTTCTCGTATAATACATATGTGGTTAAGTGTGAGTGGTGATATTGCCCCTCTAATACAGACATTTTAGAGAAAAAGTAGGAATTCCCGCAAAGGTAGGATAAGGTGCCAGCCCTGTGTTAGCCGTATGGCCCATCGTCGAGTGCACGCTATGATAGACCCATAACAGACCGGTGCCACTCCCTGTAATGGCCGCGCCGCCACAATTAGGGTCGGCTTCCTCTTCTAATTGGGAGCCGGCCTCCTGTTACAACTGTATTATTTTCACCCATTCTACACGTATCGAAATCACATTTCTAGAGGACCCACTCCCCACTACCTAAATGTAGACATTATTAAACATGTCTATTTATAAATTCAACTAAATCTAGACATTATTAAACATGTCTATTTATAATATGATGTGTTGGTATAACCCTGCAATGCCCCTGGCGGTGAGATCATTATGGGTCATATCTAATGTTAGAATAATTTGTAGCGGCCCATTAAATTAATTTTGTATCATCAGGCACTATTAATAAACCTGTCGAGTAAGTTGTCCTGAGTAGGCTACTGTATAATATACATCTGCCCTCTTCCTCAACCACCTGTGTCCTCATGAGCGGGACTTTCCCTTTCCTTTCCTCATACTACTACTCAGATCTTACACCAGTATAACCGGGCCCATACACACCTTCCCTGATACTACTTTTCAGATCCTCTTAGACTAATTCAACCAGACCCATATACACTTTTCTATATACTACTCCGATCTCCCTAAGCCTGACCCAAACACATTTCTAAATACCACTCACATATTCATATACGTGCACAGCCTGGCCAGGACACGCATTTCCATATACTACTCAGGTCTTCTTACACTAGTACATGTGCACAGCCTAGCCAAGACACACTTAGCCATATACACTACTCACATCTTCCTGAGCTACAAAGACTAGCCTGACCTAAACACACATTTCCCTATACTACGTGTAATACTCCAGTATGGTGCGCTTCCATCAGAGACCAGTGTGGATGCCCCAAGTCCATCCCATAATACAGAGGATGCTGTGATGTCATACAGCAATGTGCAGCGTCATCAGAGAGCCCCTAAAGCCCATACCGACTTATTAGGGGAGGATATGTCGGATATGACGGTCTGGTCTGCTATTATGTGACGTCATCCAACACTGTCATTGGCAACATAATCTATAAGCACCCCCGCACAACCCAGTCATTACCCTTTAAGGGCGGCAGGTGGCCTTACAGCAACACGTGACGTTATGATGCACAGATGCTGGTTGGTTACTCGCGCTAACTCACTGGTACTGTATTGGAGGCATCATGCCGACCCTTCAGGCGTATATCAACCCTGTACGGTCGGCATGGTGCATAGATGCGGCAGTCGCGAGATACCAGGGCTGCATTCATGCATCATGGTGGCAAATAGGATAGCATATCAAACCACTCTGTGGCCCATGGCTAAGTATGGATTTTGCGGAAGTTGTTCTGTTAACGGGAACAGTACTGGGTAACGCCCAGTGGGGTGTTGCGTAACCGTTATATAGTGGGCGCTTATGGAACCATGAATGGGAAGTTCTGTCCAAGATGCTTCTACTGAGGTGACTTGTCTATACCGGGTAGTCCACTGTAGGGACACTCTTCCATACAGGAGGTGTGAAACATTAATAACTCATCTCACACTCCACAGCCCGGTGACAACGGGTCGGTTACTGCGACATTTCATGTCCCAAAACCAAAAGGAATCACCTATATTCTACTTTACAGATTTCAAAACTACTATTTTCTATACTCGAGGCACTTTCCAATATATTCAGTGAATGCATACCTATATGTATGTGTGTGATTGAGTACCACTTAACTTTGTTGAAAAGTCATTCATTGATGAATTACCATCAAAGACTAGAGGCGGTTACTATTTTCGATGGGTTATGGTGAGGGGTGATGCCGTGGGTGGACCCATGAGCGATAATAGGGCGCAGTGTCCACTTCATTAGCGCTAGTAAGGAGCTGAGCATGGAGCCTTGACAGGTGAACTCTGGCATCATCGATACATCATCAACAAGAATCGCCGGTGATAAGTGGCAACGTTTGTATGCCATACTGTAGCCTATAGCTTCTTTGTATGCTTTCTATGTATCCTAAGGTATTGCATGAACACAACCTGGGCAACTGTTGGCATATTTGTGCGTGCTTTTTGTGAACAATACAGTTTATGGGCGTAAGGAGCCAAGAGCCCAGTGGATCCCCCGGGTGAGGTCCCCATTTACTATGTGGCTGGTTGAGGTTAGATCACAGATAAGACATACAATGGGTATAATCTGTGAACAGGCTTGTACCAGTCTTACCGGCTCTCATTAACTTGCCGTTGCATCCAGCGTACATCTAGACTCCTATCAGCTATTCATATCCCTTCGGGTGGTTTCAGGGGTGTGCCCCCCCCCCCCACGTTTGACCAACCTTAAAAAAGGTCAAACCTAAAGCCGAAAAAAGCCGAAAGAGGAAAAACATTGACCAGGAAGCCCCCTTACGTCCGCCAGTTTGAAACTGCTTGGCTCTCTTTGTTATAAATATTTTGAAACAACGCAATGCTTACATCTATTGTCAAAGGTGGTGCCTTCACCTCCGGCAATCAAAGCGAATAGAGGAGAAAAATGCCAATGTTTCTATGCTGACATTACTAAATGTATATGCTACACTGTAGGGTAGAGATGAGACTATTATTCAACGGCTAAAAGGGGCTCAACCTTCACAGTAATCTACTGTTTAATCAGTTTATATTACATTACATATTACATTAATAATGCTGAATGATTTTCAATCTATATGTATCTTTATCAGATATCACTTTTCCTTCAACTTCTGTTTCCCACTTTTGTTACTCAGGGTAAAGATGCTTGACAATAAGAATGAGAATACACACTTGAGTTGTTAATATACTATACCTTCCGCAACTAATGTAGCCTTACCCAAACACCATTTTCCCTATACTACTCACATCTTCATGAACGTGTATAGCCTGGCCCAGGAACACTTATCGGTATACTACTTAAATCAGCACATGAAATCGTAGAGTTTCCCTATACTACTCACATTTCCCTGAACGTGTATGGCCTGGCCCAAACA
Source organism: Harmothoe impar (assembly GCA_947462335.1). Taxonomy (NCBI): domain Eukaryota; kingdom Metazoa; phylum Annelida; class Polychaeta; order Phyllodocida; family Polynoidae; genus Harmothoe; species Harmothoe impar. Next base: position 54,779,808 of record OX381717.1, read on the forward strand.
CTTTTCCCTATACTACTCATATCTCCTAGACTATTTTCGCCTCATCTATAAAGACCTCCCCTCATGTATTTTCTCAGATTAACTTTCTAAGAAATCAATGGATATTATAGGGTTCATGTTCAAATGTGTTGTTTGTCTTCAGATTTGTGGTGTAGGCTACAGCAATTTCACGCTTTGAGCTGGAACCACTTTCTTCAAAACTGCCTAGTGTGGTTTCATTACATCTCAATAACGGCTTATCATTTGAAGGAAATCTGAAAATACTACCTCTGAATTAGTCAATACAATTTGCTTAGTCAGGAAAGATTTATTCATATGTCAATTCAAAAACACATCGACTTGATTCGCAGAGTAAATACTTTTCAGGAAAACTGAGATGGCGACCGATGTGTAGATTTTGAAATCCCTCCCGATTCACAAATGAATTTAAGTCAAGACGGGGCGGCGGGTCAAACAAAGACATGGAATCGACTTTGATTATCTTTAACTCCTCTTTGTTTTGAGGGGTCGGGTTTCAGATTTTAATGAGGGACGAAGACGCAAGTACACCATACCGATGTCCGACGTGCTTGGGAGGGCATGGATCACATGACCTGCCACCCACACACGTGATACAATCACTAGGTTGTCATGGTTACCGGATACAATGTGCATCTGCTGAGTAGGGGAGTAGGGGAGGGTGTGCGTGTGTCGGTATAGATGTATAGATCCCCTCTTCATGTACATATAGTTATATCAACACAAGTAAATGTTATCTCTGAGAGGGCTAAGGGAGGAGACATGACAGCGTACTGACCTACCAATACATAGCATTAATCTATTACTAGTAACTACTAGTAACTACTAAAACAATACTATATCTATGGGGGCTATATATTTTTAACAAAAATATATTAACATCTCACCCCATTTTGACAACCAATTTAAAGTATCATTAAGGAGAAGCTTGAGCCATCTTCTGCACTTGATACTGTGGTTCCTGGTGGACTTTATGGTAGACAGATGCGCCTCAATAAGATGAGAGCTGACCACAGCACGTGTGTGTGTGCGCGCCTCACTAAGAGACTTACATATAGTTAATTACCCCTTGCAGTTTTACCAATTAGACTGGCCTCTGTCGGCCCTGCCAGACCCTGTCTCCTGGTATACCGACAGGTGGCTATAATGAGGCGGGGGTGGATCGGGTAAAGGGCTACATGCCTCGGATTACTACAATGTCCTCGGATTATTACCTGAGCAGCAGTTAGTGGCGACCTTTCCCGCCTAATCTTGGTCATCTCAAGTGACTTGCGTCCTATATTAGTACTGTTAACCAAAGGTGGACTGTACAATAGGGTAGCTAACCAAAGTAATTAGTTACGATGTCTCCCAGATACTCCCCGTATCGAATTCTTCCCTGTACTATTGTATTTCACTCACGTAAATCTATGCGCTATTACCTAACCAAATGAATAAAAGAAAAGTTTAGCCTATCGTTTATTACTGAATAAAATGGATTTTACCTTTCCAGTCTATCATTCATTACCGAAGCATATGAATGACTATTGCTGCTATTGGTTATTCTGTTAGAATGTTTCAAACCTAGATACTACTTATATATGTCTAGTTTATTAACAGTGGCCTGTATGTTTCTGGTTGCAGACTCCAAGCACCCCCCTACCGCCAGCATGCAGTCGCTGGTCGCCACCCTCCTGGTCACCCTGCTCTGTGGGCTCACCTTGACCGCCTCCATCAGCGGGGAGCCCGAGCGCAGCCCCGGTAACGGCCTCAACCCCTACATGCAGATGTCCGGTAAGAGTGCCCCCTCACAAGAAGCCTACGTAGCATGGATGCGCTACATGCTGCGCCAAAAGCAACAAGCGGCCGAGGCTGAGAAGCGCATGTCCGACTTTAGCATGCCCTACATGAAGTACCGGCAGGACAAGAGGAATAACGGCATCTGGGTCTGGATGCCCGCCCAGGGATACGTCTCCGTACCACACACACAGGACGAGGAGAAGGACGCCGCCTCCAAGCCCGGCAAGATCATGCGCTACGGAAAGTAGAGCCTGACCGAACTACTTTAGCAGTTTGAAGTGAATGAAATGCAGGATTTTAGAAGGGAGGGTGGGCTGGGTTTCTAGACATACAATACATGAGAGGAAGGGAATTTCTCATTTGTTGTATGGGGAATTGATTTTTATATATTCATTTCCTCTAATTTGAGTAGATTTGATAGGGAGTTCTGAGTGCAGGGGATCAACTGTAATGTCACTACGCAGAGAATATCAATCTGAATGAGCAACCAAAGAGAAGCAGGGATATTATCTTTTGTACTTGTAAATAGACAGTATCGATGTTTCACTACGGCCATTTGACGGTCGCCAAAACCAGGGTCATCGAAGCTTCATTCAATGCAAAGATTATTCACGAACTACTACGGAGAGATATGAACTTGTTTCAAACAAATAGTACCAGTGCCAGTCACCAGGGGGCTGGTACCAAACAGGTTCAGACCCTTGACACTTGTGAAGCTAGCAGTAACAAGGGCTGACCAGTGCGCAGCCTCCAGAGAACATGTACAGCCACAGCCTCACACCCACACCCACACCCAGCATCATGGCAGTAGGCTGACTTTATGTTTAAACAAACCTGCACCACTTGTTTCTTAATGTCCCTCACAACACAAAGCTTGATACTAAACACCGCAAACTGACAAACACTGTGTACCGCAAACTCTATGTGACTCACTCCAGCTACTTTGGGGGCATGTTCTTTACCATTATACATTGTTTAGTTTTGAGGAGGGGCCTCATTGTGGGGCTCTGACCTTGATTCCTTATTTAGTTGATGTGATAGCTGATTTTCACTGACCGCCTTTATACTATGTTGTCATGACAACCTGTGATGTGTGGTTACCATGGATACCTGGCTTCCCACCGCTGTGACCAGGCCCAACAAGAATAAACTTCTATTTTCTATAAACCTGCAACGTGTCAATTTGTTTCTACATTTCGGTTCTAAGTGTAATGGAAAATAAGGCCAAAAAAAAAGTTTGTTTCAGGTAACATGGCAAGAATATGTAGGGTCGGTAGGTCGGATTTTTGTTTTTTACTTTTTTTTTTTAACATGAAAGTATTAGGCCGCCTTTCAGAAGACCCTAAAATTTACCAAAAAATGGTAAAAATACAAATATTTCTTCAAAATTGCATAAAAAAACGTAGGGTCGGACCTGTTTTGATAGGGTCGGTCGGGTGACCTGAAACAACCCCCTTTTTTTTGGCCTAAGTAAAAATCCTAATGGACTATAATTCCATGTATTATATGAATATGTCCATAAAAAAGTATGTTTTTACGAATGCACATACATGCAGTACAATCGAACACTAGATATTTTCTCATAAGGCATATAGTTCAGGCATTGAATGATAGAAGATGAGACATAAACACAATCCTGCCAACACATTTGACTCAACGGTGTTTTCAAGAGAAGAGATAAATGCTGAATTTCTTGACGCAATACATACATATGATACGACATGGATTCATAGAAGTATGGCTATGGCTTTTGATTTATAAGAGGCTTTTACAATTGGAGATGATAATCTTGTGCAAGGATTGCTTACCATGTAAGTGTAGATGGGATGTTAAAGTAACCCAATAAATAAAATATCACATCACAATACTTAATGCTTCTGTAAGATGTAACTTAGTTCATAAAAAGGAACTGTATCATCTTCCTGCTAAAAGGAAAATGAACTATATCATCTTCCTACTGCATGGGTTGATGCACTTCGGGGTTTATTCGCCAGAGTTGCATTCATAGCATATGCAGCCTTTAAAAGTTTAATGATAAAATGTGTTGTACCGTGTGTTTGTTAGGTAATGGCTCTGGGCCGCTCTATCTCATTTCTTCTCAATAAAATCAAAGAACGTTTTTCAAAATGTCGTGAAATATACCTAAAGACCAACATTGTGATGTGGGCTTATCTAAAGGCCACCGCAAACGGCATGTTCCGATCAGATGTCTCAATCATCTGATCGGATCAGAGCATATCAAACATGTTTGATATGCTCTGATCCGATCAGTGGGAGTCCCGCAAACACCGATTTTCCTTGGTTACTGATCGAGACAGCTGCTTCAAACACATCGTTTGCGGTGGCCTTAACATACTATATCTTTTGTGCTTCTTCTCTCTCAGTAAGCTTTACAAAAAAGAAATCGTCTACAGATAAAAATTGTTCATTATATTAAGACATCAATCGTTTCTATACCAACAGAATAGAAACGTGTTGAATGTATCTGTACACCAACATAATGCAAGAATGAAAGTGGCTTATTGAAAATGAAAACAGAATTATCAAAATGGAGGCTCCTGAGTAGAGGACTTGAAAATAGTTTTAACCCGTTGAAATCCAAGAAACCCTAAACGGGACATTAATCGGTGGTTGTGTGCCGTGCTTAATGTAGACTGAGTGGGCGGTAGTAACAAGATGGGGGGGGGGATTGGATGTGTCCCTAAGTATGTTAACACATGTACACAGCCTATGGCTATTACTCACAGCTGCTACCCACACCACCTTTATAAAACACATAACACATAACGCCCAGTGCTAACTCATGTCTATTACTGCGCTGGGTTACATTGGACCCTTTATGGGCCGCATAGTGCTTTTGATACATCATCCCCTGTGTCGGCATAATCCACAAATGCACCCCGGCAAGTGTACTCACTAGAGTTGCATTCATGCATCATGCTGACCCTTGGGTAACCTGACTGCCGGCCTGGTTGTACTCTCGTTCCCAAATCCTTCCAAAGGAAGGCTCTGGTAACTGCCAAATGTTGGGATTTTGCTGGGTCTAGGCAACCCCTGCTGGTAGCTTGGAACCAGCGAACAGGAACAGGAAATGGAACCAGAAAGGCTGATGGTAAAACTACCTAAAACTACCATCATACATTCTGGTTCCATTTCCTGTTCCTGTTCACTGGTTCCAGCCTACCAGCAGGGGTTGCCCAGACCCAGCAAAATCCCAAGTGCAAGGTCATTTGGCTGTCCCCAGAGCCTTCCTTCGGAAGGATTTGGGAACGAGAGTAGCCTGGTTGTAGCCCGCTCCGCTCTTATATAGTGGAGGGAACCGCAGCACATGCAGGTCTACAGTGTAACCCTTGGGAGGTGTATCAACCCCATAAGGACTGCATTCATCCAGCTTGACACCAAAGAGCACAGCACATTGAATCACTCTGCTGTCAGTAAAGGGTTAAAGGAGCCTTGTCGGCCGCCCCCCATCTAGGGCTGGGTGGTAGGCCTGCTAACATGACGGGGCTGTAACACCAGCTGTTACACACCTGTAAGCCGACACCTTAACACCTGGGGCCGGGTGGGGTGGTTACTCTACACCCGACATAACAACCGACATCTTCACCAGTTTACTGGCCTTCAAGACCACACTTTGAGATGGGTCTATGCACAGGCTGTAACTGAGTCCTGCTACCATTGTATTGTGTATGTATAGTGTATGGAAAGGTCTGACACTCCTAGTCCCCGGTCATCTATACACTTGAGGCGGCAGCACTGTACATGGGATTGTAGGTAGACTGTGGCACCATCTAGTTGAAAGGTAGGAACTACAAATCTCTGTACTTCAGATGGTGCCACTGTCTACCTACAATCCCATGTACAGTGCTGCCGCCTCAAGTGTATAGATGACCGGGGACTAGGAGTGTCAAACCTTTACATACACTATACATACACAATACCATGGCAGCAGGACTCAGTTACAGCCTGTGGGTCTATGTCCTACACCCACGGCAGGTGTATGGGGCCTGTGTTGCCTATTCCGCATTAGCTAGATGACCTGTGTAGAGCGCCATGTTTATTGGTACCAGTGTATATCCTCTAACCTCCAGCAACCAGCTCAGCCAAATCTCATGTCCGAGATTAGGGTACAAACAGGATGTGAGTATTGTGAGTGGGTTGGACCTGGACATTCCTTATGTCACCTGTCTTTCATAGAGTAGTGGTTAGCATGGTGGATTCATGATGCAGAGGCCGAAGCTCAAATCTCTGTCAAGTAATATATTGGTGACCACTCCCTAGATTTATATTCTTATATATCAAATATGTTTTGCTTTGATAGGTAGAAGTGAGGTAAAACCTTGAAATTATATCAAAGAAATATAAAAAGTGTTTGGACAAAATTTGTATTCCTATTTCTTCAAAGGAACTGTATATATATATATATATATATATATATATATATATATATATATATATATATATATATATATATATATATATATATATATATATATATATATATATATACATATATATATACAAGAAATGGTATTGGTTGTTAATAGGATGCTCACCAAGATATGACTTGACAGGGATTTGAGTCATTTGACCCACTCACAATACTTACACCATGTTTGTACCCTAATCTCGGACATACGATTTGCCTGGGCTGGTTGCTGGTGACCAGGGGGATACAATTGGTACCAGAGCAACAAATGGTGACGCCACCAGTATCTCGCTAGTGCCTAATACTACCTGAACACTGAATGCCCATTCCCCTTATGGGGGCTCTATATATGCTATAACTCTAGGATGACAATGGGCTGGCATCCTTCCACCATGACGCTATACGCTATAACTGTATTCTAATTTGTGATGGTTATGTACACGGCACTATGAAATACGCCTGCGTATTTTACCTATTCATTTGTTAAAGTCATGGTAATTATTGTATCATTTTCTGCTGAAATTCAGCAACTATCTCTGCTAACACTTTGTATCTGAAGATGGCGGTCTGGACCAGACTAAGGTTTGTTGTGGAACTCTCCAGGAAGCCTACCTCATATAGAAAGCTGCACCCTAAAGCCCACCAAAATATTTACGATAAATGTGGGAACATGATTGCATTCTCTAGCTCTTCCTTAACTAATTCCACTCCCTCAGTGCATTTTAATCTCTCACGGAAAATATAAGTATTTCTGTTAGGATCCACGAGTGTATAATTAAATCTCCAGATGGCATATAAGGTCATGTTCACCTGGTGAAATAGTGTAGGACATGTGCACATGAACCAAAACAACATGGCGCTGGATTTAAGTAGAAGACAGTATTTGGTAATACCACCTAGAGGGGGGTGGTGTTAAAGTGTCGATGTGTACTGACCTCTTGTTTAACTTTGGACCTGTAGCCTAAACCTTTCTGGTGACGGTCCCAGTCTTCAAGTCGCGCCTGGCGTTTCTGCTCTTCACGCTGTAAAGGTTTAAGGGTGACAATTAATTAGACAACTTTGAACTGTGACTACAATTTCTTGAGGAAAATTCTACCTAACCTATTATTGTAAAAAGACAGAATGGTACATGGTGTATAAAAGTTGCAAGTGGAACACATTGGAGCATTAGTGATTGTGGTTGAAAAATTTGAGATTGTCTCTGATGAGCACACCATTCAACTCCGATCTATAATAGCTAGTTCCTCTTACTACCCTAGGTGTCACTACTGCATGGACACTTCACCATTCCTGATCTATTTGGGTCATGAACTGGACAATGTTATACATGTGTTTGACACTAGGGTGAGCCGTGGTGTGATCCCCCTGGGTGCGAGGACCAGGTAGATGCATATTACATCAACACTAGTGGGTGTTGACAGGTCAATAGGCATTAACGTAGTGCACTGTTTGACGTGGAGAGGGCAGCACAGACCAAGTCACTCATAAGCTCCCCATCACACTCGGCCGGTACCAGCACAGGTTTTAACAAGACCTCAGTTTGGAGAGTGAGTCGGCTATAGGGTACCATGGGAAGGTTACTCTCGTTCCCAAATCCTTCCGAAGGAAGGCTCTGGTAACAGCCATATAACCTTGAACTTGGGATTTTGCTCGGTTTGGGCAGTCCCTATGGTTAGCTTGGAACCAGCGAACAGGAACCAGAATGTCTGATGGTAGTTTTACCATCAGACCTTCTGCTTCCATTTTCTACACAAGGATTTGACGGTAGTGACTCACCTCCTGTTGCTTGGCGGCGGCGGCAGCAGCCTGCTCGTCGTGCTGCTCCTGTAGCCGTTGCCGGGCGGCCTCCATGGCCTGCTGTCTTTGTAGCACCGTCCCCGAGTCTGTAACAATCACAGCTAACAGGTTACAGCAGTACCTTCATGTTGTAGCTATACACGGATAACAAAGGTCAATAACTAGGCCTTAGCAGTCAAGTACACTTCCAAACCTCTGTAATTTTGTTTAGATAAGAGTGCTGAAAATCCCTGTGGGCTAAATAAATTAATGTTATCTTTTTGAGGCCCAGTTCATCACCCATGGATGTCTACCTGATGAATCGTTAAGGTTGATCGCTACTCATGGAATATAGACTCCTGCGCAGCTTTCTGCGCATATAGCTTTAAATTATCAGAATGGGCTAATATTATATAACTGGATACATATACATGCATACTAAGCCATATCCGAGGATTGGACAATTCCGAGCAAAATTGAGTATTTTATTGCACTTTAAAAATTTGACATATTTGGAGCCAGTGAAATTTGCTATTTTTAACATGAATTAGAATATTGCTAGTAATTACCAATCAATCATTATTGAGATTGATATAGATCTCATTCCTGTACTTAAAACAAACAAGGGTATAAAATCTATACATTTTTTACCCTGATCCTTGGCTTGTTACCCATTATTTTGGCCTTTAAACATGAGATATAGACAGTTTTTTCCCTATTTTTTAACATCAAAGGCCCAAAACCCTAAAATTATGCAAGGGACCCCCTATCAAAATTACCTTTTTATGTAAGCAAATGATCTAAACTAATTTTTGAAAAAAAAAAAGAAAAAAAGTCTATGGATTTTTTTTTGCTATATTTGAAGATTTTGTTGACAGATTCAGCATCAAATTTTAATAATTGTCCTAAAACTAGCACTTTTTTTCACAAAAGGGTTACTTTTGGACCATAATTTTATTTTTCCTATTTAAGGACACAATATAGGATTATTCATCTAAAATATATCATTGATGTGAATCTTGAAAATTTCACAATTTCTGGTATTATTTGCCAAAAATAGAAAATACTTTTTTTTTTCAAAAATCTGTAACAAAAAAAGTAGCTCAGGACCCCCCCTATTTTTTTACATTTTCCAATTCATAATGGTCCGTACTACGGTGGCCGACAAGGCTCACTCAAAAAAAAGTAGTATAAAAAAAAAAGATTTTTTTTTCACTATAAAAAATGGGGAGAAAAAAAATTTATCATTTTTTTCAGAAGTGAAAAAAATATTTTTATTTTCTAACATTGAAAATAGTTGCTGTCAACTGTCAACAGCGAAAATTGTTGCTGTCAACTGTCAACTTTTTCAAATTTATCATTTTTTTCAAAAGTGAAAAAAATATTTTTATTTTCTAACATTGAAAATAGTTGCTGTCAACTGTCAACAGCGAAAATTGTTGCTGTCAACTGTCAACTTTTTCAAATTTATCATTTTTTTCAGAAGTGAAAAAAATATTTTTATTTTTTAACATTGAAAATAGTTGCTGTCAACTGTCAACAGCGAAAATTGTTGCTGTCAACTGTCAACTTTTTCAGCATTCTGCTCTCCAAGCACATTCTGCCATCAGCAAATGAGCCTTGTGATTGGTCCTATGTGGTGGGTACTTGAAGTAGGGCAAAGAAATACTTGAAGTAGGGATTTCAAGGCGGACTATTTTTTACCACTTCTCTTGTCCTGTTTATGACCGGTCATAAACAGGAAAGTTTCTGTTTATGACTGCTCATAAACAGGACATGCACTACGACTTTTCCATGGCCTAGCAGGGTTACTGTGTTAAATTCTTGGCCAATTTGTTTCCGAGAAATCACTAAAAACGCAAAAACACAACAATCTTCATTCCCATATAGGCTTATGGAGCAAGTTGAGCCAGCAGAGAAATCCCTACTGCAAGTATTTCAAGTACCCACCACCAAGGACCAATCACAAGGCTCATCTCATTTGCTGATGGCAGAATGTGCTTAGAGAGCAGAATGTTGAAAAAGTTGACAGTTGACAGCAACGATTTCCGCAGTTGACAGTTGACAGCAAGTATTTTCTATGTTTAAAAAATTCCAAAAAAAAAATCACTTCTGAAAAAAAAAAAAAAAAATTTCCCCATGTTTATATTGAATTTTTTTTTTTTTAATTTCATAGTACTTTTTTTGGAGTGAGCCTTGTCGGCCACCGTACTAAACTACCCTGAGCCAAAAAATTTGGAAATTCTATGGATGAAAAGTTAAGAGTAGCGATCAACCTTAAATAAGATGAAACACCAGATCTCACCAAACCATACAGTCTCTGCTTATCACCCTGGCACTGAGTCAGCTTTTCTGTCCTATAATTTTATAGGGACAACATCGGGAGTTGATTGAGAGAAATGCTTGTGTATACCACCTTTTCCCATCCAGTGGTGATGGGTTGACGGTGAAGTGTTCGAAATCCTTGGTGACACCAAGATCTACCCCCCGCTGCTTCAAGTGTTTCAAGCAGGGGTGATCCGGGGACAATCTGGCACTGCTGACCATCTCCAGCTCCTGTATCCAATTTGTTGCTCCCCCAGTACTCCCTCTTTGGACGTCTTCTTCCCTGGGTTCATTGGACATACCTGGAAGGAACTGATCAGGTCCCTCCTCCAAGCTTCCAATCTCTTCTGTACCTCGGACTTCATCGCTTGCACCGTTGGTGATAAGCTGGCACACATCCACCTTAGGGGTTACCACATTGCCATCCTGAGCATCCCCTCTAGTTTTCCGTCTTCTTTTCTTCAGGTTTTGGTACCGGCTTCTCAGCTGGACATTCTGCTGCAAAGTGTCCCAGTGCCTGACACCGATAACACTTTCGGGTGGTTTTATCCACCTTTGGCTTCGAATTCCTTCCTGCAGGTTGCTGATTTCCAGACATCAAGTCAGTCAACCGTAACAGAAGTTCTTCCATAGAACTAGGAGTTGAGGATGTAGTCGAAGGTGCGCTTGTGGCTCCAGAGGTTGCAGGAGGTGTTTTCCTGTCCGCCTTCGGATAGTGCTTCGAATTCAAATTGGAATAAGATTTGCCGCTGTTCTTTTGAGCAACTGCGCCAATCTCTTCCTCCCTTCCAGAATCACCTTCCTCTGTATCAGAAGCAGGTGGGTCCTGCACCACACTGGAAGTTCTCGAAAACACTTTCGAAGATAGCAGATGCCGTTTCCTGTCATAGTCTTCTATGGCCATGAACAAATCAGTAAGAGAAGTTCCAGCTTTCCAACTATCACAGGCTGCTGTTCGTTCATCAGAGTCCCTCAACCCTTCAATGAATTGCGAAAACAAGTCATCAAGGAACTGTGGGTCATCCAATTGCCATCGTGGTATAGCCCTTTGTAAGAGACCTTGCAGTTCCAGGCCAAACACACGATGAGACTCATTTGGCTTTTGAGTCCTCTTTCGAAACAACCGAATTGGGTAAATGATCCGGCACTATGCATCGTTCTCCATCTCGAAACAGCTAACTTGCCAGGCCCATTTCTCAACGCCCGAAGTAGCTCGTCCAACGATTCCTGTTCCAACCACCGATTATACCTCATGTCGTCCATGAAGTCTGCGAACCAATCTTGCCATGGCTGTCTGCCCGTGAAAGGGACAGGAGTGCTCGCGGTGCGTCTTGCAGCATTGTGGTTGTCCCTGTGCAACAAGCGAGACTGCTCAATGCTCCAATCTACGATATCCGCATTATCAGCTTGTCTGCTAACACAGTCAACCCCCATCTCAGCAATGCAGGGATTAGAATCGTAAATCAACTTCATCCCTGGGGACATTGATTCACGTCGAGAGACTTGTCTACCTGCATCTGTATGAGATCTCCCTGTCCTTCTTGTGGAGGCACTCGAATGTTTATTCGGATCAGATCTCGAAGATCTATCACCGGAACCGAAACGGCCTGGTCTCTCTCGAGAGCTTGACCGGCTGGGGGAATTCGAATTGTCATCATCGTATGACGTTGAGGGTTGTCCACGCAGTGACAACCTTCCATCCGAATCACCTGTAATGATGGTCACCCTTCTCGATCTCCCTCTGGATTAGGCAGCAGTACCACCCCCACCAGACGTTGAGTCATAGATCCCATCATTCACATGATCGAACCCCGAATAGCCACTTCGAGTTGCCTCATTCTCTCGTTTCAAATGTAAATCTTGCAGTTCCTGGGTGACACGGTCCTTCTCTTCCATCATCGCCTTGGTTGCTTCTCTGATCGTCTCATGGAGTTCGTCTGATTCTTGTACAGTCTTATCTTGTCGCCGTTCAAGAACCTCAGTTCACCGTCGCAAGACATCTTGCTGATGAGAGAACTGATCTTCCATATGTATCAGCTCCGCCTTCGTTGTATCCAAGCGGTTCTGTTTCTCCATTGTCGCGCTGTCCAACTCCTCATTCTTGCTACGGAGTTGTGCCAACCGATGACTCAGGGCTTCGAACTCTGCAATCATTCTGTCCACCTCTGCAATCCTTGCCTCCTCGAACCGATTATTTTCTTCCGCAAAGTGACGTTGTGTCACTTCCTGCCTCTGGTGTCGTTCAGCATGCAGAATGCTCATGCCCTGTGTTGGCATAGGAGCAATGTGCCTCTTCGAACCGCCAGTCTCGAACAATGAATCCTCTAGTTTCGTCCCTAGATCTTTTAAAATAGAATCAGGATTGCCTCTCCTTGGTTCTGGTGTGGAACTCGAACGGCTCGGCCCATAGTGCTTCTCAAGGGCCGCAACCACCTCCGGATCAGGACTCGAAATAGGGTGAAGTGAAGCTCCACCCTTTGCCTGTTCAGCCATGTTCACCCGAACCGACTGTGCTATTCTGTGTTTCACCCGAACTGGTCACGGCACCAATGTAGGGGTTGTGGAAGTATCACTCGAACACAGGTTCCAAATTTGGTTTGAATGCAACAGGTTTATTCAGTCATGATCACAACCTTACAGTAACACGAAGGTTTGCTCGGTTCACTTGGTTTAACCACTCGAAGATGTACAGCGTTCTACCGGTAGTTCGAAGTCAGCAAAGCTGGATGATCTGGTCCTGAGCCAGCATGGCTGGTGCAGTAGCCAGAGTGTGGGAGGGGTGTAGGTGCCCCAATCAAAAAGGTAACGAAGGTATCGAAAGGTGTGGGTCAGAGCTCGTCCTGGGACGAAAACTCCCTGAGGTAGCCAACCTCGGCCTCTTATATACCCTGAGCGCGGACCAAGCAGTGTCGACGTGGCACTCCATCGGAGCGCCGTCTGGAGTGCCCTGCCTGGCTCCGCTACCGGATAACCGAAAGGACATGGCGTAGGTGTTGCCACCTAGTGTCCGAAGGAGGCACTTCTCGCTCTGACTCCACGAACCCATATGTACACGTATTATTCGTGCCCCTACACTTGTTTTATTCCTGCATACATATTGCATTATAAAGCTGGCAACCTCATCAATACTAAAATCAGGTTGCTGATTTATATGTGAGATCTACATGTTAATTGATATTTACACAGTTATCTATTGTAATGCCAATATATTTATGTTTATTAGTTTTCTGAAGAAAAGTGTTACCAAATCGTATCTGGTGCTTCCTTATACGTTTATTTTTTTTCTAGAGAAAAGGCAGTAGAGTATTTCAATTCATTCAATTCAATTCAAAGATTCTTATTTTAACTGCAACTGACAGGAGCACGCTCTTGTATTTTGTCGGTTGCAGCAGAGATACAATTATATAAATATATATAGATATATATCAATACATGTACTAGCATACAGTTTGCATCAATTTATAGATGCATATTTTTGTTTCAATATATATATTGGCAGGTATACATTTTCCAGTTAAATTCTGTGTGATTAGTCATGTCTATTTTCATTAATATTAACATATGTTTAGTATGAGTAAAGTAGGATCTAAAATGTGTGTGTTTACTGACCGTATTTCTTGTAGTAGTCGCGGTCCGCCTTCTCTGTCTGCAGCCGCTCCAGGTATGGCTGCAGTTTGGTGTAGATGAAGTACAGAAGGACAACGCCGGCCAACACGAACCACCCATAACCCTCCAACACGGCCACCACTGCAATACACACAACAGGCTTATTATGTGACCCGCCATTCCCATTCATCATGTTAATACTATAATATCATATATCACTGTATATTTTTGAGTTTAATGTTAACATATACTGAGAAGAGCTGCCAAGTTTTAATCCTTCACATTCGTAATTCCCATGACAGGAAATCGTTAAAATCGTAATTTCAACCAAACAAAATTCGTAATTAAAATCGTAATGTAAATGTTCATTCAATTTCCTTAAAAACTCATACTTTTAGGCCAAAGCATTAGATTCACAGCAAAGAGAAAAGAGGTATTGATGACTACAATCTTCAACGTTACAATTAGTATTGACAGGACCTGGACCAGGTGCTTCCAGTGAGTTGATGATCCATGTGGGGAGCAAGGCTAGTCCTAAGTCCTGTCAGTGGGAGTCTTATAAAGCAGCAAGACCTAAGAGGTCCTCAGTGAGTATCCTCATAGGTATGCACTCCTAGTGGGAACTGCCAGTGACCGGCAGTGGCCTGCCTTATATAGCAGGCCACCGACCTCTGGTTGTCCGGGCCGGATGGGGTCCATCCGGGCTGGGCAATCAGGGGAAACTGTGCAGCCAAGCCAGGTACTGCAGCCAAGCCAGGTACCGGTAGTTAACCAGGCCGGGTAAGTTAACTGGGCCGGGTTAGTAACCAATCAGGAACAGCAACCGGGTAATACAAGCCAAGTCGAGCCTCAGCCGGGCAGAGCTGGTAGTACTAGAAGAGGGTAATATGGTATAATGGTGTATAATGGTACTTCACCACAAATATAGACATCCCACCACAGAGTCGATTCATAATCATGTACTGACATAGTTGTATATATTATCCTATTACTGTTCGTGGTCATTTTATCTTTGTTTGTAATACTTAGCCAGAGGCTTAACTTTTGATTATACAGGATATGGACAAAAGAGCAAAGAATACTAAGGGGGTCAAAGGCCTATGGCGCCCCTGTTCGATGGAGTGCACAGCCCACATAGCTCACTCAAAACCTATTTACTCAACGACATATGACCCCCTATTTCAATTTCTAGAACGGATTTTAGTGGGAGCAGTGGACGATCCACTAAGTCTGAGGAGCGCCACATACCATAGAGCCTAGGACCATAAATCTGCAGTAATCCTATAGAAAATAATTTCTCAATCATTACTATAAGTTTACATGAAGTTAATTCATATTAAAATAAAACTACCCTCCTAGGAATATAACCACCAATATATATTCACCCTTTGACACCGCTATATAGATACACATAACATACCGGTATTAGTCAGAAGACATTCACTTTTGTACAACAAAATATATTGATCATGACATCATGATCATAGGCATACATCTATGATGACATCAATAGTATGCGTGAAATTACCTGCGAAAAGGGACTTAAGTCTAGAGCAGGGTACACACGGTACCCTTTCCCAGGACACGTCAGATATGATGATGTGGCGAGGTATCTACTAGCATAATGGATCTACTGGTATTACTATCGGCACGCCAAGGCATCCTATAGTGCTGTACTTGTCCAGCAACCTATGCTATATTTTAATACTCTTGAAGCCATTTGTATCAAATATGACTTTATGTGCCTGGACAAATTTAGGACCCCTCCTGAGGCTGAGGGGGGAGGGGGGGGGGGGGGTAAAAAGGTTGACCCCTCTTCAAAACAGCCCCTTGCCTTGGGTGGGGGGGGGGGGTAATAACTTTTCGCCACACCGGGATAAGGCTTTATAGCGAAAGAAAATGCCAGCGTATTACCACGGTTCAAAAGGGGTGGGCGAGAAATTTTCAGCACCTTTGGCGAGGGGAGGAGAGGGAAAAATTCCTTGCGCTCTTGTCTTGACTTGAGTGTCGGGGGGGGGGGGGTGTAAAAAATTATCGGACCTCTGGAGTCTGGGCGAAATCATAATCTCACCACCCCCTACGAACTATGTACATTTTTACAGGTAATATATGGAAGTTTAATACCGTTCCCAACCCGTACCCAACACGGCAACACGTTTTATCATGGAGTGTACATTGAAATTTGAATCAATGATTGATGATGATCTAGCAGAAGCCATGGCGATAATACAAGAACTTACCGGCATAGTATGCGTCTGCGATGGATGCTGGCGTCTCATTTTGGGGAATGGGTTGTTTCATCTCTGGGGCGGCCCCACCCGCTCCTGCAGGTTGGGCATCCATGATTTAAACTTGCTCACTGTTATACAAAAGTAATAATTTCAACTGAGAACACGCCCAACTCTGCCACGCTCTGCGCTGACGTGTTGTTGTTTTCAACTGCGAGGTCTCGCGTGGTGCAGCGAGAGACGCAATAGTGCGAGCCGGATAACAGTTTGCCGCCATATAATTGGGGGGAAGGGGGGGGGGGCAGGCTGACAATGTGAAGGGGGGTTGGTGTAGAGACCAATACTTTGTATGAGTGTTGGAATAGGGTATTTTGATGGTACTGATTCCGAACCTGCCATGTGTAAAGTGATATCGGTGTCGCAACAAGGTCAAATACAAGGTCAGGTCACAAGCCTGACAAGGTCTCATTATAGGAAGGTATGCAGGCCTACAAATAACAGATTAAGGGTAGGGGGGGGGTCCCCATGTCCCATGTCGATGTTACGAAATGCCCATGTCGCCATATTATTTTCAAGAAATGCCCATGTTGCCATATCGATTTTAGGAAATATGGGTGTGGACCACCAAATTCGACATGGCGACATGGGCATTTTTTTAAATCGACATTTGACATGGCTGTTTCTTAAAATCGACATTTGACATGGCAACCCAAGCAACATATGACATGTCCAAACCTTAAAATCGACATGTGACATGAAGCCTAGTGACATGACATCAAGCTTTATAGCGACAAGGAAATCATTCTAATTGAAATCTGGTATTGTTACAATGTGCATTACGATTCCTATTCATATAATTTGCTCATTTTTTCTTCATCAAAGAGTACAATAACTAAAATTTAAGTATCTTTAGGTGTCTCTATCTATATAGAATACCTAATATTGAATTAGGTTAGTGACATAAGTGACACAGGTTTTTGCTTAGTGACATGGGACATGGGCATTTCTTATAATCGACAGGGGACATGGGACCCCCCATCCAGAGCCCCGGAAATCCCGATGCCCCATCTCACTATCTGATTTTTCCTCCTGTCCCATTGGTCTATGTAGGGCCATACATATATTTCCTGTCATCACTAACGGAATGTTCATTTATAACTTACAGGGGGGAGCGTAAAAACTCCCGACACCTCTTGAGGGGGGGGGGGGGGGCGTAAAAAATTTAGCCCCTTTTTAGCGAAAAAGCCCGCCCGTTACTATAGTATAGGGGGGTGGGCAAAAAAAATTTGGCGAGGGGGGGGCCCAAAAAAATTTCGCCCCTCACTGTAATTAATAAATGAACACTCCCTAAAAGGTGAGATATGTCAAGTGACAACCTAGATGCTAAACCACTTACCACTGTTTACCGTTGGCAATCCTTCTAAAGACTGCTATAGTACCTCAATCGCGTTTTTTTCATTTGTATCTCAGATGGTTATAGATCATGTTCCTCCTCACGATGTGCTATTCATTCTAGCAAGGGATGATATCTTGATATGCACAGCAGAAGCTTTCAAATTCAACTTTTCACTATTATTCCTAGACGGTGGTCAGACCTGTACGGTATTACCCGTCTAAGCTATATTCTAGTGGGAAGGTCCGAACTTCAAGTGGTGCATTTTGGTGAAGGCTTTTGTTAACCCCCCCCCCCCTTTGATTAAGAAATGCACACTCCCTTATAATTTGAATGGAAGATAATTACTGAAGGTTTCCAGAAGGTGATGATGCAATATGATAGGACTGCTGTGCCACAAATTGGCCTGAGATGTCTGGATTCATGAATTGAAATCAAAATTGGATGGGCTAGTCCCCTGGACCTCTCGCGCTCAAAGCTTTGAGCAGTCAAAATGATTTTGATGCCATCAGACTCTGCAGGTCGAAAAGGAAACCACAGATGCAATGCAGTTGTTGAATATCATACGGATTCGGGATGGGTGATGATGCAAAATGATAAGACTGCTGTGCCACAAACTGGCCAGAGCCATTTGGATTCATCAATTGAAATCAAAAATGCTTGGGCTCGTCCGGGATTTGAAGCCGGGACCTCTCGCACCCAAAGCGAGAATCATACCCCTAGACCAACGAGCCATTCAGCTCAGGCATACACATGATACAGGGTCTGATCAATATCACCTGTAGATTTGGGCTTCAATGGCAGTTTTGCCTCAAAAGGGAACTTTTCCAATCCAGACATATCTCATTGAAGGCAGAGGTAGCAAAGCTAAAATCATAGGATTTGTCTGCATTCAATGATCTAATTTGCCATTGCTAAAGATCCCCATCGCCAAATGCCATACAATTGTAAGCTGTCAGTCAGGTTATTGCCATTTGAAAGATAACAATACTTATAAATGTGGCTGATTTGTTAGTTGGATGCTTTCAAGTGATTTTCATATATCAAGAGCATTTCCCCAACCCAGTACTGAAAGGAGTAAATTGCTTCTCACAGCCCTGCCACTCCAACTGAAGGCAAAGCAGAAAGGAATATGGCAATTGGTACTCTACTTGAGATCCAGGGGGCAGTGCCAAGTTGAGTTGCAACCAGTAGCAGCTGGTAACCCATGAAAGGTAGAGGAAGTTTTCGATTTTGGCCTTACCATCGATATGACAGTCCAAGAGTCTGTCTGCATTTCTCAGCGTAGAGCGGTTGCTACATGTGCTTGTGGTCGCCCATGCATGCAGCCTGAGGAATCTGGATTATATTGCTATAGCCCTTTTCACTTCCGCTTAGCTAGCCTTTGTTATTAGCAACATCCATACCTAGAACCTATGAATTCTGAGACAACCTCCTGACCATTCATGTGTATGGCACAAATACTTGTTTACCTGTCATCAAGAAGTTTGTTTACTACTGCAAGCGCTATGCATGAGGGTCCAACTGATCAGGACAACTACATTTTCTCCATTCCAAAACCACTGCCAGCCAGTGAGCAGTCAAAACGATTTTCATGCCATCAGACTCTGCAGGTCGAAAAGGAAACCACAGATGCAATGCAGTTGTTGAATATCATACGGATTCGGGATGGGTGATGATGCAAAATGATAAGACTGCTGTGCCACAAACTGGCCAGAGCCATTTGGATTCATCAATTGAAATCAAAAATGCTTGGGCTCGTCCGGGATTTGAAGCCGGGACCTCTCGCACCCAAAGCGAGAATCATACCCCTAGACCAACGAGCCATTCAGCTCAGGCATACACATGATACAGGGTCTGATCAATATCACCTGTAATTTTGGGCTTCAGTGGCAGTTTTGCCTCAAAAGGGAACTTTTCCAATCCAGACATATCTCATTGAAGGCAGAGGTAGCAAAGCTAAAATCATAGGTTTTGTCTGCATTCAATGATCTAATTTGCCATTGCTAAAGATACCAATCGCCAAATGCCATACAATTGTAAGCTGTCAGTCAGGTTATTGCCATTTGAAAGATAACAATACTTATAAATGTGGCTGATTTGTTAGTTGGATGCTTTCAAGTGATTTTCATATATCAAGAGCATTTCCCCAACCCAGTACCGAAAGGAGTAAATTGCTTCTCACAGCCCTGCCACTCCAACTGAAGGCAAAACAGAAAGGAATATGGCAATTGGTACTCTACTTAAAGAGGCCGTGACATGATATTTTGGGTATATATATTAGTTAACCTTTGTATAGACCAGAGTCAAAGCTTAAAGTGTGTGCCTGTATAAAGTTCCTCAAATCAACACACGCCGTACACTGCTAGACCCACTACTGCAGGTGGGGTAGAGAGCCGCAGCAAGCCTCTACCAACACCTCGCCATGTTGTGACGTCATCGGCGGTAAGGTGGGTGGTGGTGGTGAGGGGTATAGGTGGGAAAGCTGAGTCACATACATGTACAATGTATGTGAAAAACAGCGCAGGTCATCAGGTCGCTCATCCCCTGTAGTGTATTTTAATAGTTATCACTCAGTGTTTTACCACTCTTTCAAACTGAAATGTTTTAACATGTTCCGGGCATGGAGTAGAGTATGTGTATTTTGTTGTGTAGAATGCACAAATTTACAGTATTTCAAAATTACCCCGGGCTTATTTAGAAGGAAAGAAAATATTACCATACTTCTAAATATTCTAGATTCAAACTACTTCCCTGATGTTATCCAAATACGTATATAAACATAAACCATTATTAAACTATTGCTTTATATTGTATGCAAAATGACAAATAATGTACCCCCTTCCCTTAGTACAGTAATTATACATTTCCATGAGAAGACATCAATCTGTTTGTTTTGCATGAAAATTTGTAAAATAGAATTCGTTGTACCAGAATTTTACTGTGACTCTCTTCACTGTACATTTATAATGGCCCTAGACCCCTAAAATCGATATGGCGACATGGCCATTTTTTAAGTCTGATATGGCGACATGGCCATTTCTTAAAATCGACACGGGACATGGCCTTAGTGACATGGATTGAATAGCATCATGGCTTGCAGAATCTTATGTTGCTCTCAAAACTCACCAGAATGCAGAACTTTATTTCCAGAATTAAACATTTTTCCCATATCACGATATGCCATATGTATAAACAATTTCGACCCCTCCTGAGAGCGGAGAGGGCCAAAAAAGGTGTAAAATTCCAAAATTTTCTAAAGATCACATTCAAACCACTCTAAATATGTCAATTTAAAAGGCAAAGTGCTAAATTTTCCTGGGGACTGCGGCCCAAAAACCCCCATTTAGTACTTTAACCGTTTGTTAATGATTGATATTCAATGATATATCATCTCTTAGTGACACTAGCGACATGGGGTTTTCCTTAGTGACATGAGACATGGGCATTTCTTAAAATCGACATGCGACATGGGGACCCCCCCCCCCCATCAAGGGCCCCTTTATATCCTTCTTGTTTCTTAATAGTTTCATACTTTTTGTGCTTTGATAGTGACAAATTTCAATATCCTTTCTGTGGGATGACGATGACTTCATGTTGGGCGAAGGCATGGCCATCGAATGATGTCTTCAGTGTAATGATTGTGTTGAATGTGTATTCAAATTTTCCATAGCCTGATTTAATTTTGATAGTAACATATCTTTCAAGTCAATTCTGTATACATACTTGTAGGGTGTACATGACGAGTCAATCCTGTATAAGATACATACATGTAGTAGCTAGGTGCATGTGTATTCACACCGCAGGTCTAGGATACTTAATAGTGGCAACCTCCCGATTTCAGGGTTTCATTAAAATATTATTTCACGGCTGTAATATCCATTTCATAGATATATAATTAAGCGAAAGTATTCTTCGATGTGTCATTGATCTCTAATGAATAAATCACTTTTTTTAAAGTAATGTGGTAGCCATCATAGAGGTGAATTAGAAAGGGCATATATGTGCTAACTAGTAGCCCTAATAGCTTGACCCCTATCCCATAATGCTTAGCACCCTTACCGTCGCTTACGTCATATCCCCCTTCTTCCCCAACTAGCTGTTTTCGCACCTGTGCGGCCTGACTGCCGAGGTGGCTGGCATTCTTTTGCCGTGGGTACTACATGGTATGAGTTTCGGCAATTTAGTGTGTGCTATGGTGATCACGGCTATATTAGCTTTTAGGTATTTGTGAGTAGTGAGGGAGGTGTCGGGGCCTCTTTAAGATCCAGGGGGCAGTGCCAAGTTGAGTTGCAACCAGTAGCAGCTGGTAACCCATGAAAGGTAGAAGAAGTTTTTGATTTTGGCCTTACCATCAATTGGACAGTCCAAGAGTCTGTCTGCATTTCTCAGCGTAGAGCGGTTGCTACATGTGCTTGTGGTCGCCCATGCATGCAGCCTGAGGAATCTGGATTATATTGCTATAGCCCTTTTCACTTCCGCTTAGCTAGCCTTTGTTATTACCGTAAAACCTCGCGTATAAGCCGCGGCTAATACACAAGTCAGATCGGCGGTGCGGCTTATAGCATTGGCCCAGGGTCAGGGTGCGGCTTATACGCGAGTATTTTGCTTCTATGGTACAGTACTAAAAGTCACCATAATCCGATCTCTGGTGCGGCTTATAGGATCGGCCCAACTCGGGGTGCGACTTATACGCGAGTTAGGCTTATACGCGAGGTTTTACTGTAGCAACATCCATACCTAGAACCTATGAACTCTGAGACAACCTCCTGACCATTCATGTGTATGGCACCAATACTTGTTTACCTGTCATTAAGAAGTTTGTTTACTACTGCAAGTGCTATGTATGAGGGTCCAACTGATCAGGACAACTGTATTTTCTCCATTCAAAAACCACTGCCAGCCAGTGAGCAGTCAAAACGACTTTCATGACATCAGACTGCAGGAAACCACAGATGCAATGCAGTTGTTGAATATCATACGGATTCGGGATGGGTGATGATGCAAAATGATAAGACTGCTGTGCCACAAACTGGCCTAAGCCATTTGGATTCATCAGTTGAAATCAAACTTGCCAGTCTGGTAAGGCAGATAGGTAACTTTTGCGGTCCAGACATATCTCATTGAAGGCTAAAATCATAGGTTTTGTCTGCATTCAATCATCTAATTTGCCATAGCTAAAGGTTCCCATCACCAAATGCCATATAATTGTATGCTGTCAGTCAAGTTATTGCCATTGAAACGATAACAATGCTTATATAGGTGGCTGATTTGTTATTTGGATGCTTTCAAGTGATTTTCATATATCAGGAGCATTTCCCTAACCCAGTATTGAAATTGCTTCTCACAGCCATTAATTGGGAATGACAACTATAGTAATGAGTGGGATTTTTCTCCGAAAATGGTTGAAACTTTTTTTGCCCCCCCCCAACCCTACAGGGTTGAAATTATTTGCCCGCTCCCTCTAGAGGGTCGAGTTCTTAAAAAGCTCCTCTAGAAAAAACGGTGGCTAAGATGGATGCCAAACTTTCACCATTTATTTCACAGGCTTTCACCGTTATTTTCAAACAAATGACTAAGAATGAATAATTACCAATTGTAGTGGCTCAAAAATTCAAAGATTATTTCTTTATACTCGGATTATTCTGCTGTCATGCATATGACCTGGTTCCCAGCTAACAAAAAAACGTTTTCCAAACGTTTGCAACCGTTTTGGAGGAAACCCTTTTCTGTACAAACCTGTAGAAAAAGTTTGCATCCAAACGTTTTAAAAACGTTTTGCAAACGTTTGCAAAACGTGTTTTGTTAGCTGGGAGAACTGGTATCCCGCTAGTGAGGAATAGGTCATAACCACCCAGTGAACACCCAGTGAACACCCAGTGAACACCCAAATCACCGAAAGTTGTCAACAGTGGTCAACAGGTTGGAGACATGACCACTATTCTAGTCACAGAACTTGTACTCACAACCTAGGGCGTACCAGTATAATGGCCTTGCTACCAGTAGTGTATCCGGGCATTTTCATTATATTTCTCTTATAGACACAATTTACTATATATCATGCTTGGTACCATTGTAAAGAGAACATCTCAATCTATACACTGGCGGTTTTACACACTACAAATATGATGCATTGAATTGGACACAGACATGAAATAATCTTATATAGACCCAGTAAAATCAATTTCCAAATTTTGTGTTACATTTGCTGATAAAAATAAACGCACAGGGTAGTAGAATAGATACTGATCTATCACTCCACGTTTTGGTTTTATCCCCTAGTGGAATGGTAAGGTCATAAATAGGTAAAATTATGAGAAAAAATGGGATTCTCTTCCCCAACCATGCCCCCCAGTGTTGGTATAGGTAAGACCCATTGTTCTATGACCACTGCAGACTGATAATAAGGGGTCAGTTACCTAGCATTGCTAGGCTGTCATGATCTAATGATCACACCATATGTACCATTTAAAGGCCCAACGCCCCTATATATATAGAGCTGAGTACCTGTCCGGACTGCACTCTGACTGTTACTGGACGCGCAGTAAGATCTGCGGGTTTAAAGCCCCAGTGCCCCTATATATAGCGCTGAGTACCTGTCCCGACTCCACTCCGACTGCCGCTGGAGGGGTACCGAGACTTGCGGGTTTAAATGGTATGCCCCAGAATTATGCACAGTACCAGAATACTGGTACGACCTAATTAAAAGGACTGTACCACTGTAGTAGTGCGTACTAACAAGGCACCCTTGTCCTCTACCTGGTCAACACTCACAATCCAGCTAGGGTTTTCAGTGCAGCACCTAAAGCAATAAAATGTACATTCATATCTTGAAGAAGTTTGCCATGTTCGGTGACTCCCATATATCCATGTCAAGGGGGCCTTTTTGCGGCATTCCCTCCCTGGGTGAGACTGTGGCCGTATCCCATAGAGGCCATCTCATTTTCAATTTAAACTGAAATTATTTAGCCTATAGGATGCCTTGTACCGTGAATGTATTTCAGCCGCACTTCAGCATACTTCGTATCTGACATGATATAAGCCTACAATGTAAATAGTAAGTGAGGTACAAGAAAAGTCAGATACCACAAAGGCGACAGAAAAATTCTTGGCAGATGTATCTCCCTATGGGAAGGTAAAGTGTGTTCGTTCCGATAATGGTGGGGAATTTATCTCTGCGGAATTTGAAAACCTATTGATTAGGAATCAGATTAAGCATGAGAAAACTGCCCCATATTCTCCACACCAAAATGGCACTGTGGAGAGATCTTGGCGTACAGTGTTTGAAATGGCAAGGTGTCTGATTTCTGAGAGTGAGTTGCCAAAGGAGATGTGGACTTATGCTGTTATGTGTAGTGTATACACCAGAAACAGATGTTACATTGAAAGACTCAAGATGACACCATTTGAAGCACTCACTGGTCAAAGACCAAACTTGAGCGGTATGCATATATTTGGTACTGTGTGTTATGCTTATGTGCAGGAGAAGAAGAAACAGGATGACCGCAGTGAGAAAGGTATTTTTGTGGGTTATGACAAGAACAGTCCAGCATACCTTGTATATATCCCGGAGCGTCGGTGTGTACGACGAGTGAGATGTGTGAAGTTCACAGACAGATTTGATGAGTTCAATCAAATATCTGGTCCCTTGTGTGAAGATGATGATGAGGATGATTATTATGTCAACATGCCTGAACCAGTTATTGTTGTTGATCAAAATGTACAGGAGCCTATTGTTGATGTTGAACATGAAAATGTGGTTGACCCAGTTCTTGAAAGTCAGGTTGATGTAGGGCCGGAAAATGTCCCAGTTGTCAAAGACCCAGTTGTTGGAGGTCAGGGACCTAATGAGGAAAATGCCAGAAGGTATCCGAGGCGAAACCATAACCAACCCAAACATCTTGATGTTTATGTAACAGATGATGTAAAGGCCACTGTTCATTATTGCTACACAACTGTCTTTTATTTGAACAACCAAGCTAAAAGGTCATCAAAGTTGAAGCCACATCACTATAAGAGACAATTTGTAAGACCAAAACCATACACTTCAACTTGAGTATGTCCCAACAATGTGTAAATCACTATAGATGTATCTATCATAAGTTTAAGTGGGGGTGTTAGGATTAAACTTATATATACGCTATGTAGCGATGTTAAGCGCGGCAAAATAGCGCTAGTGGCGCCCCCTGTGTGTACTTTAGAAACTAATTTCGTTGAGTTTCAGCTGGTGCTGTGTTTTACTGTTCACAATAAAATGAGAGCCTTCGCCGACTTACTGTGAATGCCACGAGGCTCGTGAAGAAAGTCAAGAAGAGAAGTGTTCTGCCTTTTCTTGAAGTTAATCCTCCATACAAAAAATAATAATTATGGCTTCCAGCTCTACAGTACACAGTAGAATCTACTGTATGCCGGGGCCCAATCTATGAAACGCCATCAACGCACCTACGCCCCCCCCCCTCTGCACCCTACATCCTCCTGATAGCCTGCATGTGGCCCTGGGATGTGGCCATACCATATTTATAGTCCCCAAGACTATCTATATAGTCTCCAGGACTACAATTGTAGTCTCCAGGACTACAATTGCCAGGACTACAATTGTAGTCCACAGGACTATGATTGTAGTCCCTAGGACTATTAATTAGTATAGAGCTCTCTCTGTGTGCGTCTAACCGGCTTCTGACTTCAAACCAACCGCCCAGCCTATGAGTTCAAATTAGATCCTGCAGGTGGTGACTGTGGGCACCTGCTGTAGCTCACCAGCTCCACCTGCTGAGGGGTAGGAGTACTGTCCAGTTTATAGTGCCATAAGCTCCTGGCATCTCTTATACTTACAATAAAGGGCCTTTGCCTCTGCTTGACAATGAATTCTAAAAGTGCTGAACAATATTGGTGCATAGTCCTGGGGACTAAATCTGTAGTCCCCAGGACTGCAGAGGAAGTCCTTAGGACTAGTATTAAACGTGTAGTCCTGGGGACTACAGAGGAGGTCCTTAGGACTACAAGTATTAAATGTGTAGTATAGTATAGTATTCCTTAATTTATACTGAGTGATTTACAGAGGCCGCAGGCCCGGATTATGTAATACCCAGTTACACCATGAATGGTATTAGGTGTATTTTATACAAACTTAATATCTTTATGTAAAGTTACAGTAGGGTCGCTTGTTTATCCACAGTGACTCGCCCCCAGCAGCTGACTGATTACTGTGGCCACTGTAGTCCCTAGGACTACGACGTCGCCGCGTGCCCCTCCCTGCGTCCCCTACGCGTCCTTTATCTGCTGCACGGAGCAGGTGCTGCGTACGGAGGGGGGAGTGGGGCGGGAGCACATATACTGCAAGCTATAGCAGAGTCCTGGGGACTAGATTTAAAGTCCTGGGGACTACATGTGTAGTCCTAGGGACTATACATGTAGTCTTAGGGACTATACATGTAGTCCTAGGAACTATTATTTCCAGAACTGGGATCATATACCACTATGCACAGTCCCTCCAAATATTTGAATGTATGCCTGCACAGTTCTGAGGACTACAGGTGTAGTCTTGAGGACTATAGATGTAGTCCTGAGGACTACTGTGGCTGTTCCTATCAGAGAGGTAGATCGGACAGGCCTACATAGTGCTAGGGACTATAGAAGCATAGTCCTAGAGACTATAGAATGGGGGTTGGTAGTCCCCGGGACTATGTCTATAGTCCCCAGGACTATGTAGGCCTGTTTCTGTAGTCCTTAGGACTATACAGCTTGTTGTAGTAGTCCCCAGCACTATGCCTATAGTCCCCAGGACTACCATTTTATTAGTCCCCAGGACTACACATTTAATACTTGTAGTCCTAATGACCTCCTCTGTAGTCCACAGGACTACAAGTTCAATACCTGTAGTCCTAAGGACCCCCTCTGTAGTCATGGTAGGGCCACATGCAGCCTTGCAGGCTATCAGGAGGATGTAGGGTGCAGAGGAGGGGGGCGCGGGGGGGGGGGGCAGGAGGGGGGGCATAGGTGTGTTGACTGCGCGGGTCCGACATGCAAAGAACGAGAGTGGCGGGGCATAGTCCTCAGGACTACAGTGGCCGCAATAATCGGTCAGCTGCCTCACCCCATGATTGCGTCATCCGTGAGTAAACAAGCAAATGCCACTCAGGCAATAATGTAAATAAAATGCTCTGAAAAATGTGGATACCGGGGTTGGATATTGTTTTTAAGGGCGGGGGGGGGGGGTAAAAAGTTTTTAAAAAAGTAAAAAGGGTGAGAGAGATAAGGATTGGGTGGGAGCAGTTCTCCAAGTTAGTGGGTGGGCATTGAAAGGGGGGGACATACGAGACATGTGGAATATATGACCTAATGAGAATTTTTTAACATATAAAGTGTGAGGGGGGGTGTCATGTAACAACCTACAGCTGTTGACAATTCACAATAGTATATGATATAGTACCCAAGTATCAGAGAAGAATCAGACTACTAACTTGGGGAGGGCTTCAATTTTTGCTAGATGGAGCTTTTTGCTGCCTGGAATTTTGCTAGATCATCTATCTGTCTTAGTTGAATATCGAGGCTGTTCCACATGCTAGCTAGGCGATACCTATAACTCTTTCTATAGGCATTATTATGTCCTTATGTCTCTCTCATCAACATTTTTATCTTTCATAGCAAACTCAAAAGCCGATTTCCTCATATGCATGTCTCTCCTATCAAATAGCTTACCTAGACCTAGGTGGCTAGGCATTTTATATACATTTTTGTAGGCAATTTATGGCAGATACTCTTCACACCACGATTAATGGTGGTTTGTAATGAGTTCAGACTATAATCTGGGGCAGTTCTATAGGAGCAATCACCATACTCACATGCTGGTAGGATCATATGAATTAAGGCCTTTGCTGCAGCTTTTTCATCTAGTTTGCCTCTGATATTCCCCAGCATGAGAACTTTATGCCCAGTATTTCTTTTAAGTTGGCTTATATGTTGTTTGAATGTAAGCTCTTTATCCAGAATAAAGCCTAGATATTTATAGTCCTGTGTGACCTGTATTTGCTCACCATTTAATGGTGAGCAAATACAGGTCACACAGGACTATAAATATCTAGGCTAATAATTAGAAAATGTCAGAAAATGTCAAAAAATTAAAAAAGGTCAAAAACCTAATAGTAAGCTTAATGGCATTAAGCTTACTATTAGGTTTTTGACATTTTTTAATTATATCTTTAGTGCCATAGGTAACCTGTTTGGTTTTTAAAGCATTCAGAGAAAGCTTATTTCCCTGGCACCAAAGTAAGGTTGCATTTAAATCAGATGTTTCTTTATTAGAAATGTCTGTATGTTCACCATGATTGATAGAAATAACGGTGTCATCTGCATAGTGCTGACAGGACATATATTGAAGACATGTATGGAGGTCGTTTATATATATAGCAGGAAAAGCAATGGCCCTAGAACTGATCCTTGTGGGACCCCACATGTGATCGGAAAATAGGGTGACATGCTACTATTTGCCTTAGTTCGCTGTGTTCTATTCAAAAATAAATAATTTCCGACTAATTTGATGAACCCTGGGCCAAAACCTAATGATTTTAGTTTTTTAATATAAATGTTGTGGTCTAAAGTGTCAAAAGCTTTTTTGAAATCGAGGAAAATGGCAGTAGTTGCTTCCTCTTTATTAATGGCATTATATATTTTACCAGTGAATTTCCCAAGACTATCTAGAGTTGATCACTTTTTTTCTGAAACCGTCTTGATCTGGGTATAATATGTTGTGTGTTCTAAATGACCTGAAATCAGTTTATGTAATATTTTTTCCATTAGTTTAGAAGGGAGGGGTAATATGGATATAGGCCTGGGGACTAATAAAGTGGTAGTCCTGGGGACTATAGGCATAGTGTTGGGGACTACTACAACAAGCTGCATAGTCCTAAGGACTACAGAAACAGGCCTACATAGTCCTGGAGACTACAGACATAGTCATGGGAACTACCAACCCCCAATCTCTAGTCCCTAGGACTATGCCTTTATAGTCCCAAGCACTATGTAGACCTGTCTGATCTACCTCTCTGGTAGTAGCAGTCTTGGGAAGTCCCTAGGACTATGTGGGTAGTCCTCAGGACTACGACAATAGTCCTCAGGACTACACCTAGAGTCCTCAAGACTACACCTGTAGTCCTCAGGAAGGACTGCATCGTGGTCTATGATCCCAGTTCTAGAAATAATAGGACTTCATATATAGTCCCGAGGACTACATGTATAGTCCCTAGGACTACACATGTAGTCCCCAGGACTTTACATCTAGTCCCCAGGACTATGCCATAGCTTACAGTATAATTATGTTAATCCTGAGGCCCCACCCCCACCAACATCCCCCCCTCCCCATGCAGCACCTGCTCTGCGCGGCAAATAAGGGACGCGTAGAGGACGCAGGGAGGGGCGTTCGGCGATGTCAAAGTCCCTAGGACTACAGTGGCCGCAGTAATCCGTCAGCTGCAAGCCGATGAGGTTTCAGCAAGCTTGGTTGCCATGGTGACGACGTGGTAACCACAGCAGCACTGTGGCGTCCATTGTGAGTGGAGTGTAGCTGGGAGCTGAACGTTCACACCAGACAGGGGACAGCAGGGGACAGCAGGGGACAGGTGAGTGCGGCACTCTACCACTATCTATCTATGGTCCTTCATAATATTCTCTGAATTCGTGGCAATATAATTATTATGGTATTGTACATGTATATATTTGTATAGAGATCTTTGATATTATATCCATATATATAGTGGCCAAACTCTCCTCTTGAACGCCTCCGTCTCCTATTGCATCAATCGCCCTTCCCTTCCTCCACAATCGGCTCCCTCTATAATTTCACCCTTTCCCATGCCTCCCTCTTCCATCGCATCACTCGTCTAGCTTGCCTTCCTCCAAATTTAATACCACCCACCGCCATTGCCTTCCTTATGTATAGCCTCCCTCTCCATGTATTCTGCGCGCATTGCCTCCCAATACCATGCTCGTGCCCCTCTTCCTTACCAAAGTTGGCCTTGCTTTGCCCTCTTGCCTCCATCCCTTTTGTCGGTCATTACCCACTAATGTTTTTGTCACCCCTTCCATTGCCTTGTCCTTTCCATTGCATTTATCCTCCATTGAACGTATCATCCATCTCCAACACATCCCTCTTCAATTATCTGTCCCTACCGCTTCTTTCTTCCCTTATTTCCTTCTTCTTCCGATGCCTCCTCCTTCCTTAATCCCACGCTTGAGCATATGCTGTTAACATTATAAAAAAAAACACGTATTTATCAATGTCACTTAAATGTGTGATGTAGGCTATTATTAACTGCATGCTATAATGGTTGTCCCCATAGTCGTACATTGGTAATGTGCTTAACCCTTTAAGGGCCATATAGAGCGTTCATGTATCATGTATTTTGTCGTCATGATGCATAGATACAGCCCAGTCGAGTCTACCAGGGCTGCATGAATGCATCATGTCGATCTTTCTGAAGCATATTAAACAACCCGGGATGTCAACCCGCAGTGTGACGATGATACATGAATGCAGCCTTTGCCAGTAGACTTGCCAGGACTGCTTTCATGCATCATGACGACAAAGCTGTGATGCATTAAATCACCATGCAGCTCTTACAGAACCGAGAACTAAACTATGTCAACAGGAAGTACCATGGTGCCCCTGGGTATAGAGCACTAATGTGGCGGCGTCCCTTGTACCGGAAGTGGCTCCTTCCGGCGGCGTTCCTTTACACCTACTTCCTGGTCTTTCTCTACTCCCGTCTGCACGTCACTGCTCGTCAAGTCAGCCACGTCACAGCTGATGACGTCACGGAGGACGTAAGCAGTGACGTCATAGGCCATCGTCAAGGCTGGACATGGTCAGTATTCCCTGGTTACGTACTGAGTTTAAGAAATGTTATGCCATTAATTTGTTTCCTTATGTCATTTCCTCCGTGTCACATTATTGGTATTATATGTAAATGCCCCAGGGAACGTATTACAAATTACAATAATTATGATTATATCTGAGCGTACCTGGTAGTTATGATGAGGTCAGGAATCCATATAGGAGCAGATAAGGCGTGTTCAAGTGTGGGTCCATCCAAATCTAAACCATATACAAGGGCGCCTGGCCTAAATGGCAACGTTTATCACTTCACTATGACCATATATTGTATGCTTCAGGGGGTGGTGACAGGACATGTTAGTGGCTGTACCATTTTAAACCACAGGGGAGAGCTAAGACAAAGGAGTTCACACATTGGTTATTTCCACATACCCTCACGTAACCTCACAGCTGTGGTATAAAACAGAAAGACGATGGTTATGAGAGGGTAAATAAAGAGATTACTACCTATAAGGGTACCAGCCAGATTACAGTGGTTATGGTGGCAGGACATGTTGAGGTTACAGCAGAGGCCCGGTGGCTGTACCATTGTATGTTTCAGGGGGTGGTGGCAGGACATGTTGAGGTTACAGCAGAGGTCCAGTGGCTGTACCATTGTATGTTTCAGGGGGTGGTGGCAGGACGTGTTGAGGTTACAGCAGAGGTCCAGTGGCTGTACCATTATATGTTTCAGGGGGTGGTGGCAGGACATGTTGAGGTTACAGCAGAGGTCCGGTGGCTGTACCATTGTATGTTTCAGGGGGTGGTGGCAGGACGTGTTGAGGTTACAGCAGAGGTCCGGTGGCTGTACCATTGTATGTTTCAGGGGGTGGTGGCAGGACATGTTGAGGTTACAGCAGAGGTCCGGTGGCTGTACCATTGTATGTTTCAGGGGGTGGTGGCAGGACGTGTTGAGGTTACAGCAGAGGTCCGGTGGCTGTACCATTGTATGTTTCAGGGGGTGGTGGCAGGACATGTTGAGGTTACAGCAGAGGTCCAGTGGTTGTACCATTGTATGTTTCAGGGGGTGGTGGCAGGACATGTTGAGGTTACAGCAGAGGTCCGGTGGCTGTACCATTGTATGTTTCAGGGGGTGGTGGCAGGACATGTTGAGGTTACAGCAGAGGTCCGGTGGCTGTACCATTGTATGTTTCAGGGGGTGGTGGCAGGACGTGTTGAGGTTACAGCAGAGGTCCAGTGGCTGTACCATTGTATGTTTCAGGGGGTGGTGGCAGGACGTGTTGAGGTTACAGCAGAGGTCCGGTGGCTGTACCATTGTATGTTTCAGGGGGTGGTGGCAGGACGTGTTGAGGTTACAGCAGAGGTCCGGTGGCTGTGGGAGGCTGCAGTTCTCCGCCCGGAGGTTACCACTGACGGCCCTGGCCAGCTACCCAGGGTCAGGCAACACGTGGGTCAGACACCTCATACAGCAGGCCACAGGTGAGGACCTCACTATTGTAGCACATTGTGAGTAAACAAAAATGTTAACATTTTATAACGTTATATAACGTTTCTCTAAGGCTCCTTACTATGGCAAAACGTTATATAAAATCTAAAAAACGTTATTTTGACGTAAAAAGTTTTTTTAGCTGGGTTATGTGGGACCAATACATGCTTACTCAGCCGTATAAGCAGTCTTAATACCCAGGGTGAGGCAGGGTGTAGCCAAATATAGGCCTACATGTTTCCCCTGAGGGCAAGCTTTTCCGAAGCCATAGCCTAAGTGTGGTTAAGGATGGGAGTGAACCTCTAGCCTCTTAGCCCTTTGTAATTATCAAAGCCTGAATGACCATACTTTTGCATTTTAACCCAAGGCTGATGTGGATTATTTCTCCTATAAAATAAATAGACAAAGGTGCACGAGTTTAGTCTGTTGACTGGGTTATTTCACGAGTTGACCTTGGGCCATATTTCACGAGGCCATAGGCCAAATGAAATGCGGCCCAAGGGTCAACAAGTGAAATAGGCCAGTCAGCAGACTTAAATAAATGTAACTTTGTGTTCATTTTCTAACGATTTTCGATTGAATTTACCAAAATTATTATGGGGGGGGCCTAAAATAGCTTATTTCTATCCCGTTTCTGGCCCGTTCAAATGTAAACAAACTGCCATTCTGATGACGTCACAGGGCCGTGAAATACGGCCATTGGTTATCTCACGGGGGATGTGCAATACGGCGTTCTTTGGTTAAGTCAATGGGACTGCTGTATTTCATAAAGAAATAAAACTGTAAAGATATTATGCAAAATGTAATCTCACATTTGCAACACTATTCCATTGTTTCCCTTCCCTTAACAGGCATCCTAACTGGCAGTGTGAACCTGGACCGGACCCTCAGACATCACGGGTTCCCCGGGGAGGGTGTACATAACCGGTCCTGTGTTGTCATCAAGTCCCACTCCTCTAACCAACGCCACATCCAGGCATTCACCAGAGTTATCCTCCTCCTACGGGACCCCGGGGCAGCCATCCTGTCTGAGTTCAACCGACAAAATGGTGGCCATCTCGGAATCGCCAATGAAGACCTTTTTGTCTATGGGAAAAGTAAGCCTCTTTCTTGCATAAAGTTGTAGTTCATGAAAGGAGCATTAATTCTCGTGTTCGTAAAAATGTATCCAGATTTATATTACGTTTTGTAATCAGATCATGTCATGATCTCCATACAATAGACATATTTTTGAATATATATTTTGATATCGAATGGAATCCCTAAAGGGACGTGCAGCCTCCTGCCCCAAGTGCCACTTTCTATACTACTCCCCAGTAAACAAATAACGTTATACACCATTTTATAACGTTGTATAGCGTTACATGTCAATGTTCTTTATAAGGCTCTTTAGTATGGCATAAGGTTATGTAAAGTTTAAAACGTTATTTTGACTCACTCTGCTCTAGCCTCCTGCCCCAAGTGCCACTTTCTGTAGTACTCACGCTCCTGGCCCCGTGCCACTTCCTGTATTCCTTACACTGTAAAAATATTTCATTGAATGTACAAAGAATCAATGTAAAGTTTTATGGTGGATCATCGTAAATGTGATTACAGCGAAGCAGTGCAAAGTCATTCAATTTTACTTTGAATATCTGGAAGCCAGTACGGTGAAGCACAGTTTATATAAATTCATTTACGGTGAAGCTACATTTTGTAAAAATCTTCCATTGAATATACGAAGAATCAATGTAAAATTTTACGATGGATCATCGTAAATCAATTTTACTTTGAATATCTGTAATCCAGTACAGTGAAACACAGTTTATTGAACAGTGAAGCTATGTTTGATTGATGTTCAGTTTTATCACACCAGCTGGCAGTTTGGTCTATAAGAAGATTTTCATGGATGCTATGAACACCATTTTTGTGGTGATAAGAAAAATACATAAACACAGATGTAAGGTTTGCTCTGTAGCCATTTTATAGTGACTTCTACCCATGAACTGGCATTACAAAGTGTCATGGAGCATTCTATAAGGCCCTCATGGACTAATTCCTAATGAGTAGTCCTGAAGTCTTGGCAATAAGATGATATTGCTGACTGGACATGGTACCGAATTGGGCATGTAACCATATTGAACATGGAGTTAGGTATAGGGGGATAAATGAACTGAAAAATACTGGGATAAATGAATTGAATTACAAAAAATACCATTATAATTACTGTTTAGGCACTGTATCAAAATGACAGTGATGTTCCATATTCCCAATAAGGGTGATTCACATGTACCACTGGGTGCCGGACTTTCACCATTAAAACTAAGGTGAACTTGAAACAACAGCGACCGTGATTTTTACATTGAAAGTCCGGCACCCAGTGGTGCCAGTGAATCTCCGTTATTTTAACAAACAAAAAAATTTACAATGTACCTGAAGTAACCTGTCCCAAGTGCCACGTTCTGTGCTACTAACCTGAAGTAACCTGCCCCACATGCAACTTTCTGTACTACTCATGCTGCTGTGACCTCCTGCCCCAAGTGCCACTTTCTGTACTTCTCACGCTGCTGTGGCCTCCTGCCCCAAGTGCCACTTTCTGTACTACTCACGCTGCCATGGCCTCCTGCCCCAAGTGCCACTTTCTGTACTACTCACGCTGCTCTAGCCTCCTGCCCCAAGTGCCACTTTCTGTACTACTCACGCTGCTGTGGCCTCCTGCCTCAAGTGCCACTTTCTGTACTACTCACGCTGCTCTAGCCTCCTGCCCCAGGTGCCACTTTCTGTACTACTCACGCTGCTCTAGCCTCCTGCCCCAGGTGCCACTTTCTGTACTACTCACGCTGCTCTAGCCTCCTGCCCCAGGTGCCACTTTCTGTACTACTCACGCTGCTCTAGCCTCCTGCCCCAAGTGCCACTTTCTGTACTACTCACGCAACTGTGGCCTCCTGCCCCAAGTGCCACTTTCTGTACTACTCACGCTGCTGTGGCCTCCTGCCCCAAGTGCCACTTTCTGTACTACTCACGCAACTGTGGCCTCCTGCCCCAAGTGCCACTTTCTGTACTACTCACGCTGCTGTGGCCTCCTGCCCCAAGTGCCACTTTCTGTACTACTCACGCTGCTGTGGCCTCCTGCCCCAGGTGCCACTTTCTGTACTACTCACGCTGCTGTGGCCTCCTGCCCCAAGTGCCACTTTCTGTACTACTCACGCAACTGTGGCCTCCTGCCCCAAGTGCCACTTTCTGTACTACTCACGCAACTGTGGCCCCAGGTGCCACTTTCTGTACTACTCACGCTGCTGTGGCCTCCTGCCCCAAGTGCCACTTTCTGTACTACTCACGCAACTGTGGCCTCCTGCCCCAAGTGCCACTTTCTGTACTACTCACGCTGCTGTGGCCTCCTGCCCCAAGTGCCACTTTCTGTACTACTCACGCTGCTGTGGCCTCCTGCCCCAAGTGCCACTTTCTGTACTACTCACGCAACTGTGGCCTCCTGCCCCAAGTGCCACTTTCTGTACTACTCACGCAACTGTGGCCCCAGGTGCCACTTTCTGTACTACTCACGCTGCTGTGGCCTCCTGCCCCAAGTGCCACTTTCTGTACTACTCACGCAACTGTGGCCTCCTGCCCCAAGTGCCACTTACTGTACTACTCACGCTGCTGTGGCCTCCTGCCCCAAGTGCCACTTTCTGTACTACTCACGCTGCTATGGCCTCCTGCCCCAAGTGCCACTTTCTGTACTACTCACGCAACTGTGGCCTCCTGCCCCAAGTGCCACTTTCTGTACTACTCACGCAACTGTGGCCCCAGGTGCCACTTTCTGTACTACTCACGCTGCTCTAGCCTCCTGCCCCAAGTGCCACTTTCTGTACTGCTCACGCAACTGTGGCCTCCTGCCCCAAGTGCCACTTACTGTACTACTCACGCAACTGTGGCCTCCTGCCCCAAGTGCCACTTACTGTACTACTCACGCTGCTATGGCCTCCTGCCCCATGTGCCACTTTCTATAGTACTTGGTCTGCTGCCTAAAGCTGCCCCAACCGGTATCTACTCAGCACATACTCTGTTGCAGTGGAGATGCATAACGTGGAGATGCATAACTTATGGGCCATAACTGAACCCACAAAGCCGTGTTCTCTGGGCAGGTTATCTACAGTTTGATTCTACATGGTAGTCTTAGGATTGAAGGCTATTTAGTGAGATCTAGTCTACTCTATCATTACTCTTCCATCCCTTGCAGAGTGGAGTCAGTTTATACAACAGGAGGGCACCAAGTGGATCTATTTCTATGAGCAGTGGTTGAAGTTCCCTGGTCCTCTACACATTGTCCGTTATGAAGACCTGAGAGCAGATCTCCCCACTACCCTCTCAGCTCTCCTACACTACCTGGGCGTCAGCCTACAGCCACAGCAGATGACATGCACTCTGAGGAACGCCAAGGGCATGTACAGGAGGACTAATAGCGCACTAGACCAGCGAGCAGAATATTTTACTGATCAGATGAACGCTAATATGCGCAGACTCCAAGAGAGGTTAGATGTACTAGTAACAGAGCTGCGCAACAAGCGTCACACTGGGAGGTTGTGAGCATGTGGGGTAAACCCTAGTATTCAGACCACGAGGGATATACTTTTTAAGATTATGAGGGATATGCTTTTTTGTCAGAGCTCCCTTTTCAGTTCATCCAAGCGGACATTATATGGTCACAGTGTGCAATATATGGTATAGTAACCGATCTTAGTTCGATTTGGGCAGCCCCCAAACTGATTTGCACCCAAATCAGGCAGCCTGTGTGGACCCAGCCAGGCATCCTATGACCAAAACCAATGGGCTCAAGATGAGTTCTGATCAGTTTTGAAATTAGTCACTGATCGGAACCTGGCCATCTGTCCAAACTAAAACCCACACACTGGTGTTACCCACTTTCAACCAACTAATCTTGCAGAAATTTGGGCTGCATTACCTAAAATGAGATTTGAAATTCACATAATTTGAAGTAAATTACCATTAGCATTAGGCTCAAATTGCAGAGGTTTTGAAAACATAGAACGCATCATTAGATTGGAGCCTTAGGGAAACGATCTGAAGGCAAGATATTTCAAGGAAGTGGCTTGCAACTGACTAATTTTGATTGTCATGAACACTACCATTGTAAAGTAAAAGAAGTAAAAGGAACGAGTGTAAAGATGAGCTAGTGTGTTCCATCTAATTAAAACAAGTCTGTTAGAAATTTAGTAAAATGTCCAGTATATATGTTTGTTGATACATATTAGAGTATTTATTGATGGATACATTGCCGCTCATATATTTATAGGTCCATTTTTATTCTGGTGATGTACGCATCAGTTGGCAACAATGGATGTGAGACTAATGGTCTCACTGTAGCACTTCCTTTGGCTGTGTCCAGCTCCATCTTAAGACATGTATTATTCAGTAGTAGCCACTGTCCACCGGGCTCTAATTGGCCGATGTTATATGGGAAATGTATGGCAAAGCCAAGTGTGATGCGATCCAATGCACCACGAGTGGAGAAACCAGGAGTTCAGACTGATTATAGTAGGTCTCTGTATTTATTTTATGCAATTCTTGATTAATTTCATCAAAATATACAATCAAAGATTGGTCTCATAGCTATTTTGCTGACATCATCGTGGAGAAACAGCCCATGGAGAATGAGCACCAGTCTCTCCACAGGGGTGTGGAGAACGGCCATTCTAGTACTTAAGCATAGTAACTTTGGATCTCCACATGAAATGATGTAAATTATTATGAGGTAGAGGGGTGTGCAGAATATGACTTAGCAACCAGTCACATTACACAACGGATGGCAGAATTTCTCAGCTGGTTCACCAGGCATGTTGCATGTGTCTTTGCTACCAGAACTCAGTCTCCTGGGGGCCACTCCCAATGGTTTCTACAGTAACTGTGTGTGAACATCACATCAGAGTTAGGACCCATATCACGGGAGGCAAATCAACAAAATAGCACCTTTTCATGGGAAAGTGAGCAAAATAATCAAGGGGACCAAGAAAGATTACCCTTTTTCAAGGGTGATCAATACGAATGATAAAATAACACCTGTTAGGCTGAACCATCACCTTAATAATGCCCATTGTGCAAGAAACATGAAAATATACCATTAATGTTGATAAAATCTGGATTAAAGCATCTTCTGGGAGTGTTTGTAGTCATTCTGTTGAAAAATGTATCCCTTTTACACTTAAATAGCTTAAAAAGCACCCCTTAGCAAGGGACCTCGGATTGTATCTTTTTGGGCTCTAGGCAGGAAGGATATAGCCACTTAAGACTAAAGGTATGATTTATATCCAGAAAGAGCAATGTACACTAAAGATTTCTCTCTGCACAACTGCATTGATTGTACTTAACCACGTACCACGGTCACAACTGCGGTTTGATTGGACCTAAAAATAACACACACCTGACCAGTCAGCTGACTGAGCTTAACCCTTAAGTCCATACAATAACATCCTCTGGGGCTACTTCCTATCTTTTCTATATACCAAAAATACCCAATAAATACATATATAGCAAAACTGGCAAAATTGCTATGTTATAAACTGGCAAATGGTCTTACAATGTGCCCCTTTCCCTCCAAAAGTGCCTAAAAAGTACCTTTAATCAAGGGCCCTCACAAGTCCATGCCCATGGCCCAAAATTGGACCCTTTCCCGTATTCATACATGGTAGTCTGAGGGAGTGGCCCCTCAGGCCTCCATCTATACATAAATCAGATAGCGGGCATATGATATCAAGTGGATTCCACGTTTTCACATTTCCAGTGTTATCTCAAAGTTGTTTGAGCATCAAGGCTATATTAAATTAATGCCATTGTTGTAGCTGCATACTAGATCATAATTATTCATTTATTCATTTGCGTGTTACTGTATATATATACTCAAACATAGCTGGGCGAAATCAAGGGGCCTTTTGTGGTGCTAAGTTATGACCATCTATTTACTGACTACACTTGCCTACTAGTATTTAGATTATATTTGACCATGCTTTTGTGGAAATTGATTGGAAATTACTCTGACTAGATAGACCACTGTATTCCCTATCCAAATACATTCCATGCAGCTCAACCTTAAAGTTTATTTGTTAACAAAGATAAGTACCTGTATTTTCTTCCTGTAAAGTAAAAAGGATTTTATTCATATTGAACTTGAATACGTTCATCATATTGATCACTAATGATACACAAGCGTATTTTGATTAAAGGATTGTTTATGGTAAAATCTGAAAAGTTACATATATAATTTAGTGCATTATAGATTAATGAGACATATATCCAGCAAAAATGTTTATGTGCTAGTATCACTGTGCAACAATATTGATGATGTCACTGAGGATCTCTAATAAAAGCAATTTCCCATAGGAAAAGTATTAATCCAGTTAGGTATTAGTAATGGGAAGTTATCGCCACATGTGTATCCGTTTTGTCCATTTTGTTTAGTATTAATGGCCAAATTCCCATTGTCCTCCAATGTAGCAATATATATTGTCTGTGCTAAAGTCAAATAGTCATCATGTGAACCTTCCAGCGATACAAGTTGATCCTGACTCAGGCTAATACTGTGGTCACATTTTCCAGGGCGCACATGGAACCATTGATGATCCATGGACTACAATCACATATAGGTAGGCTAGTGTTAAACTGGATCAGGATCAGGAAATACGTCACCAATACACCCATTGTCTAGGAATAGAATTATGAAACATATAAATATTAAAACATACCTTGATATTAATGATACACTTAATATTTATAAAACTACAATACATGAATACTGCCACTATAGTTGATTACGTGCATATGGAAAAACACGCCACCTAACGGTTTCTCCCACAGATTTCAGTGGGGACCTGTGTTGTAAGGGGATCATGCTTGTCACTTGTCCTGGTTCCCAGTGGATCTACTTGTATGTTGTTTTATTTTTTAAGAGAACAAATTGTTCTTGTGTTTATTTCTTTTTGTTATATTTACCGTAAGTATAGCAGTTTTGTCTAAAACAAAGAGGGTCCCAGCTGAAAATCCAATTGGTTCTCCGGAAAGGCGACTTAGAAATAACTCTACCTGTATTTTGTATGGAAAGATTATATATATAGTCATTGGGACAGGTTTTTACGTATGTATGCACAACCAATTTGTTTATATTCCGATCATTTTTTTCCTCTTTTGGACATGTTTATTGTACTTATACCCTTGCAAGGGTTATATTTCTTCATATTGTTAACTGCTATGATAGCTAACCTGGAGACTAAATGATTGTTATCTCCGCGATTAACATAGAAGATGTGTTTAAGTGATCAGCTGTATCTCTAGAATCAATATTAATACTGTTATGTATAGAATGAATTAGAATGTACAAATAACTTTGCACTTACATTAACTGTGAAGTCCTGTGAAACTTTTTCAATCTTGAGTCTGTGTATGGTTTTAAATGAGGCATGGGCCTGCAACGTATAGGGAACATATTAGTCCTAACAAATACATTGTTAACTAAAGGCAGCATGAACATCTACGATCAACATCATGATAACTGAATAAGAAATATCTCTCTGATTACAGCTTTGTCTCACGACTTCTGGCCAATGTAAACCTCTTTGACCGGATGCCAGCTTTTACCGAGTGCCAGCTTTGACCGGGTGCCAGCTTTAACCGGGTGCCATAAAAAATGGTTTATTTAGGGCGGATGAAGATATAAATGGGCTGAAAGGGTTAATGTATGTTATAACACTTTAAATTAATAATTAGCGGCCCATTTATACCTGCATCTCCCCTAAATAAACAGTTTTCCGTCAAGCCGGTCAAAGTTGGCACCCCGTCAAAGCTGGCACCCGGTCAAAGACGTTCACATTGGCCAGAAGTCATGAGACACAGACTTATATCAAATGTATTATCAAATCATGAAACCTATGATCTGAGTATGGGTGTGGTCCATGCATCCACTATTGAAAAATCAAAATAATGCAATGATAAATCTTACCATATAGTTCATGTAGGCTCCAAAGACAAATGGCACTCCAAGGTTTGTGAAACAAGTCACTGACCATATGAGACCAATTGCTAGCTGAAATGGGTCTGCTCTCATCTCCGGATCAGTCAGGATAATGAAGATCAGCAGACACACCTCGGTCACAGAGATGATAAACGTTGTAGCTACATAGGGGCTTAGGAAACTGTCAGCCACGTCAACTAGCTCGGAGATTTTCAGATGTCGCTCACGAATCCCTCCAATTTTTTCCTCAAGCAGGAACCTGTCATCAATGACTTCATCCAGCTGTTGGTTAACCTCATCAAACTCTTCAGAAAACAATGAACATAACACACAGAACAGACCCAGTGTGACATTCCAAGCAGCAGTGGCAAAGATATCAAAGACAGATATGATAATTTCGAATGGCAGTAGAAAAGGATGTCCTGCCTTAAAAGGCAGTGCCCTCAAATGTGCGCTGGATGTCATTTCATAGTACGCAAACATGCTCACAAAAAGACAAATTGAAATGGCAAGTCCCAGAGACAAGCAGATGTTCTTGCGTCGCAGTAAAATAAAGTATCGTTCATCTTTTGTAGGCTTGAGTGTTGACCACAACCGAAACAGGTTTGGGATCTTACCATCATTGTTACAAGCCGTGTACCAACAAGAAACATTTACAGCGGCCCCCATGGGCATGCAAATGAAGATTAACTTCATCAATGACTGAAAATCCAAACCTTCGTTACCTTCAAGTATGAAAAACATTCTGAGAGCATTTGCCCAGTGTAATACCAGCATAACTAAGGCAAAGACCTGTGTGCTGTTCACATTCATACAATGCTTTACTTCCTTTCCTTCAGCCACATTTTCATCACTTTGTCGAAAGAAAAACAAACCTGTGAGCTTCATGAGGCGAAACAGTGGATAGAGTCCCTTGAAGAGGTTAGTTTTCGAGAAGTGTTGAGGTACGGGAGAGGATATGTCCTCAGGTGATTGTTCAAATGGGGCCACAGCATTGTTACTCATTTTGTCGACCTGTTCTTCTCAATAGTAGCCTGTACTGTAAACTGCACACTCCCTAGGTAGTGTAAACCAGGGCCGATGGGGATCCTTTATCATTTATTCATTATGTACCAACTCACAAAGAGTCCTGGTGCCGTAAACTAAGTGCTATTCATACAATCTGGCACGCTTATATCAGCTGTATCCGATATATTTACACCAACATATCATACTCACCATTTCACAATAGCACACATCACTGGAATTGATAATCGAGAGACATGTATGGTTCATATGGCAGTCCACCCAAGTCCAATGAGATCAATTATTTCCATTCCTCCTTTGCCTTGAGATACTTCCTTCATAACAAGCACCGTAAAACCTCACGTATAAGCCGCGGCTAGTACGCGAATCAGATTGCTGGTGTGGCTTATAGGATTGGCACAGAGTCCAGGTGCGGCTTATGCACAAGTTTTTGCTCACCATAACCAGATCGCTGGTGCAGCTTACAGGATCGGCCCAAAGTCGGGGTGTGGCTTATACGCGAGTTAGGCTTATACGCGAAGTTTTACGGTATATGAGTTCTTGATTGTTTATTCATACTCTTTTAGCTGTAATTCCCATTTATCAGATATTTTTTGGTTTTGGTCAGTACTAGTAGCTATTATAAAAACCAAATTATTCTGTAAATTAATCTATAAAGGCATTTTTAGTTGTGCCTCACTGCTTTTTGCCACATTTCATTAATACAGACTGCATTGGTGTTCACCCATGCTGTAACAGTCATTACTTGTTACCTACTCCACAACTCAAAGAAGTATGAATGGTTTGAAAATTAGGCCAAACAAAAAATGGTGTGTTTATGGCCACCCGACCCTAGTTTCCAAAAACAATTCTTTAAAAAAAAAACGTTTTTTAGGTACCAACATTTTTTGGTCAGAATGAACAAGCTCCAACTGATTTCAATGGCCTATTTATTTTTACCCAGCCTCGGAGAAAAGTTTGGTTGATCTGACGGAATCAATAGAAGAAAGAAGTTTTTTTAGATCTCAATTTTTCAAAAAATGGGGTGAGCAAAATCCATTACACTTTTTTCAACAAAAAACAATTCCACTGCCAATGAGGTACACAAAATTCATTGACCGACTTTCTTTTTGGTCTGGGCCCTTCACCCTTTTGAAAATTTTATTAGATTTCTTGAATGATGTTTTCATCTACTGTGAGTCGCGGGACGATGCCTTTTGATTCTTTCATGCTTGGTGGACTGCCTTTTAAAAAAGAAAAACCATTTAAAAAAATCTGACCTGCCAGGTTTACTTTGTAGGACCATGTTACTGGAAACCAACCTTTTTTTTGTCAGCAATTCCTCACTGACCTCAGAGGCCTGATTAATGGAATACCTTGAGGAAATGGATTTTTAAGAGGAATATTCAACAACTTCTTGATTTAGTTAATGGAGGAATTAGTGAGTCATTCTGGTGAGTCACGAGTTGATGTTGCGATTCTCGACACATTCCCGCCTAAGTTTTTGGGCCATGTTGCCTAAAACACACCTTTTTTGGCCTAATATGATAGCCGATGCAGTATTTTTAAGGTGGGTCAATCTGATGTTATTTTCGTCTACTACACAGTTTTCTGCACAGATACATTCTCTAGTTTGACCATAGACCACCAAGGGACCTTTGCCTCATATAGGAACAAGTTTTATCAAATTGTCCTAAAAAAAGACAA
This sequence comes from Harmothoe impar, assembly GCA_947462335.1. Taxonomy (NCBI): domain Eukaryota; kingdom Metazoa; phylum Annelida; class Polychaeta; order Phyllodocida; family Polynoidae; genus Harmothoe; species Harmothoe impar. The sequence continues at coordinate 54,824,383 of OX381717.1, forward strand.
AGGTGTTGCTTGACCAGGGCAAGAACCATCAACTTTTGGATACGAAGGCATGCATTCTGCCACTGTGCTATGGAGTCTGTGGTAGTGGCTCTCATTCAGAAGTCATACATAACTAGCCCTTAGTATATTTCTATTTTCTTTTCAACTTTTTTTTTCAATGAACAATTGGATGAACTCTCCAGTAATCCAACCAAGTTCTGGAGAGAACTAAATCAGCTACTTGGCAAATCTAGTGAGGTTAAGCCTACAATAGCTCTCAAACACAGGCATAGTGGTGCCCTACTAATGGACAAGGATGTCCCAGAGTACATAATGAATTCTTTTCAAACATAGGAGGTGAGTTATTTGAACGTCTGGGTAATCAGCCCAATGTTAGCTCCTTTAAATTACCCATGCACAGAAACAGGATGCACACGGACGAGACCGTGGTAACCTATCCTGAGGTGCTAAAATTGGAGAAAGTCTAGAGTTACACAAATCCAGTGAGATTGACAATATATCAACCAGAGTCCTAAAAGATGCGCTACTAATCCTATCACCGCAATTAACGGACATTATAAACATTGCTACATAGCATCAGCTTCCCAAAACCCTGGGCATGTGCTAAGGTGGTACCACTATCAAAGTCTGGTAATTTACTAGACATAGGAAACTGGCGCCCCATATCACTGCTCCCAGTCCCCGGCAAAATTATGGAAAGAATCATCTTCACTATGTTATACAACTACTTGGAGAGTAACAACAAGCTCTCCCCCTATCAGTTTGGCTTCCACGCGTCCAGAGGCACATGTGATGCTGTTTATAAACTCCTAAATGACCTGTACTTATCCAGAGATAGGGATGAGACGGTGTCGGCCTGTTTTCTGGACGTGCGGAAGGCATTCGATTCAATACACTACGGAGAATTAATAGCTAGATTGAGTAAACTTGGGCTACCCTCTATTTATATAGACTGGCTATGTGCATATTTGGGGGATAGAAGTCAGCGTGTTATATGTAATAACCACATCTCCACCACCCGTAAGATCACCTTTGGGGTTCCACAGGGTTCGAAACTCGGACCCCTGTTATTTATCTGCTTTGTGAATAATCTCCCCTCAATAGTAAAAAATTCTCACATGTTTATGTATGCTGATGATGTGGTATTCTATGTCTCACATAAACATCAAAGTCAATCAAATAAACTTTTACAAGAAGACGCCACGTTAGTATATGAATGGTTCACAAAGAGTGGCCTGTGCATAAACACAGACAAAACTAAGGTAATTGTGTTTGGTAGACAAAACATTGCAAACCCCCGTGATTCCCCTATATATAAAACGGCACTATTTGGGACCAGCAAACCACCCCATTGAATTAGGCCTGAGTGCTCGCCGGGAACAGATAAACCAAAAGAGGCTATCTTGAAATATGTACTTTTTGCTAAGTTGCCTCGATTTTTCTCTCTAAATTTACTTCAATTAATATTTAGAGGGGTCCAGACGTAGCAATCCTTATTCCCATTAAACTAATAGGCCTACTGAAGATACAACTACTAATTATGGATAAAGGATTTAGATTACTTACTCTCGCACACAGTGCCTGGAAACAAGAGAAGACAGACGAAAAAAAAGTCTGCCATTGGTTTGGCCTTCAACGTTACACTATAATAAGATGATTATAGGCCAACGGTGATCAAATACGATGCAGTTCCACAGTAAATATCCAAATAATATGCCCCTATGAATATAATAGTATAAATCCTTTGAATGATTCAGATAATTGAGCCCAAACTTCTACATCGGGCCGCTCCGAGAGTATCTGCTTGGAGAGTGAGGTCGCAGCCTCTGCGCTGTGATCATGGTGATATAACCAAGGTCTATCTGGGGCAGCGGGACGCTGCCATGTCGAGTTCCCGCGCCGGGTGTGTGGGGGGGGGGGTCGCGTTTTGGACACGGATCTAGGCCTACTATGGGACTGGTGGGCTGCGGGGGGCAGGGGGGCTATATTTTGTAGATCTGAACAAATAGATGTAGGGCTAGCCTACAGGAAAATACCCCCTCACTTGACCGGAACCCGAAGGGGCTGGTATAGCTATAAACATGGGTGGACACACTCTTGGGATATGCACTGACTATGAATATCTTGGTGTCAACCTAGACTGTCATCTAAACTTAAACAAAATGATATCTAAAACTGTTTACTCAACCTCTAATCGGCTTAGTATGTTCGGTAAAAATAAGGGATGCAATGTCCAAAAGGATTGCAATACTAGTATTCAAACAAACATACAATGGTCTAACCTTGAAGCACCAGAGAAAACTGCAGCGCATACAAAACAGGTGCCTAAGGGTCTGTCCCAAGGTTAGATTGAAATACAGTGTATTAAAACTACACTCAGATACTAATGTTGACTTTCTAAGTGTTAGACATGACATTCAGCTGTTAATGCTAATTCATAAATATGTACATGGAGGCATGCATGACCCTCATAGTGCAGGGATATTGCCTAAAACAGCGCCTGTGAATGGGCGGGTAACACGGTCAGCAAACACCATGGAATTAACCTACCCTAATTACATAAAGGGGTAGATATGTGGAACCAGCTAAATCCCACGTGTAGAATGGATAAAAATGCAGTAAATTTCAAAGCAGCTAGCAGCTATAAAATGTGTTATAGCTAAATATATGTCCAGGTGGTATCCTGAAGAATTTATGCCAGCTTAGTGAGGCGCTCATGCACAACATAAATTACAAGCATATATCTTTTTTGATTATATTGTTGTTCTTATGTTAAACTATTATTAGTATAAACTTCAACAAATTCATAACCATCAATTTTAGTATCATATCCAGTATTGTGAATGACATCGCAGCTCATGTGGACTGGCATGTGACAACTGTAACAGCTATACCACACTCTTCCTGTATTACATTAGCATGCAATATTGTTATTATTAAACTATTAGACCATAATGAAACATTGGAAATGCACCACAGGCCCTTACCGATGTAATTTGATAATGTAAGTGTATTCTCAAAGATGATCTGATCAAATAAAATTAATACACTTATAAAACTCAAAAAACTCAAAAACAAAAGCTTTAAAAATATGCCCGGGACCATGTGTTTAAAAGGGATTCTCTAGAGAAAGAACATTAAAACCCATATCCTGAGAGAGTTATATAGAAATTTAGCTACTTTTCAATATTATTTTATGTACATATGTGGCAAAACAGTATATGCTCCTGGAACATGGACTTAAGGCTTGAATATCTCAGAAAACAGCTCAGGACCCTCCTATTTTCTCAGCTTTGTTGGAAAGTGTATGGTCTTATGGCAAAAACCTGATGAAAATCTGGCGACTTTTACACCAAGGGATTGACCCACCTTAAGCAAAGAGTGCATTTACCCATTTCATTATACACTATACTACCGGTATACACCTAATCTCTTCTGCAATGTTCCATTATATTCAGGTCACTTTATATAATATTCCTATTTTCTGTAATAAATAATTATAGATAATTAGGAGAACAAAGTTATGTCTTTGTATATAAATGGTTTATTCAATGTCAACACACCTCATGTCACACAGCTTCATAACACATCTGTCTGGAATATGTATATTTTATACACCAAGAACTTTGTCTCATACTCATGCAGCTTCAATATTGACGCCACATCCCAGATCGCATAAACTGCCATACTGCGGCTGTAACCCCGATAAACCCTTACACTCTCCACCAAAGACATGCTTTTCACATATTCTACACACACATACCACATTTTCTTATTCATCATTTCGTATTGGTGGAGTTTTGTATCTCATGTACCCACAGAATCAGGGCTAGCAAGATGTACCTCAATTTATTCTTAATTTGTCTCTCGCATGTAGCAATGAACCAATCAATACTTTGTCTTACTTTGATTTAACAGCAATATTGCAGTCTATGAGTTATTGATAATGGCACCAACAAATATTTCACATATGTACAATTGGAATTGAAATCTCATTTTGCTTAGTTTTAAATTGATATGCCAGATTTCTATCTTATACACCATGACTATACCACTAAAAGGAAAAGAATCTATAATGTTCAACAGATGGACTTGATCTTTATCTTACATATACTTCTTGTGTTACTATTATATAGCGTCAATGTGTAAATCCTCATAACAGCACATGATAAAGGACTTCCCACTGGAAGGCGTTTCACCGTATCATACGGAGGGTCCGTATGTTGTATTTTTGCGTTTCTGTTCATTTTTGCGTTTCTGTTGGAGCAGCCGTATGTACAGAAAAAAGATACGGAGGGCCGTATTCACATAGGGCTGGCCGTATGTACATACGGCCATAATTGCGTTTCAGCTCAACATACGGAGCACATAAATTCCGTATGTTTGGCGTATTTAGAGGCCAGAATGCGGAGGGGTAGGGGGGGTGGTGGTATGTCAAAAAGCACATAAAAAGGGTTATATGTAGGGCCGTATGTTGTTAATATGGTCCGCATGTTGATAGTAGTGGTGGTGAGGAGATGGTAGTGGTGGTGAGGAGATGGTAGTGGTGGTGAGGAGATAGTAGTGGTGGTGAGGAGATAGTAGTGGTGGTGAGGAGATAGCAGTGGTGGTGAGGAGATGGTAGTGGTGGTGAGGAGATAGTAGTGGTGGTGAGGAGATAGTAGTGGTGGTGACGAGATGGTAGTGGTGGTGAGGAGATGGTAGTGGTGGTGAGGAGATGGTAGTGGTGGTGAGGAGATAGTAGTGGTGGTGAGGAGATAGTAGTGGTGGTGACGAGATGGTAGTGGTGGTGAGGAGATGGTTGTGGTAGTGAGGAGATGGTAGTGGTGGTGAGGAGATAGTAGTGGTGGTGAGGAGATAGTAGTGGTGGTGAGGAGATGGTAGTGGTGGTGAGGAGATGGTAGTGGTGGTGAGGAGATAGTAGTGGTGGTGAGGAGATAGTAGTAGTGGTGAGGAGATGGTAGTGGTGGTGAGGAGATAGTAGTGGTGGTGAGGAGATAGTAGTGGTGGTGAGGAGATAGTAGTAGTGGTGAGGAGATAGTAGTGGTGGTGAGGAGATAGTAGTGGTGGTGAGGAGATGGTAGGGGCCGTGAGGAGATGGTAGGGGCCGTGAGGAAATGGTAGGGGCCATGAGGAAATGGTAGGAGCCAGTACTACCATTTTGTCACCACTACAGCCAGCTCTGTACTCAGTACGCGATTGTCTACCACCGTTTATACACTAGGAGTCTGTGGGCAAGGTTTCAGCTCTGTAGGGCCATTATTTACCGAGTTACAGAAGAAAAGACATTTTTGGGTATAATTTCGTTGAAAATCAATTTTTTTAGTTTATCTTTTTTTAATTATAAAGGTAGAAGTTGGACTTTACTTATCTATTCATTAAAGCAATCCTAGAGCCATTTTTTTACATATATATGTGCACTTTAAAAAGGGAGAAGGGAGGTGGGGGACTGTACTAGCTTACAGAAAAATGGTTTAGATCCACATGACCTCCAACACAAGGCTTGCGATCTCCATTACCTTATATATATATGAGAGGAGTTGAGGCCAGCATGACTTAGCCTCTAGGTGGCAGCACCAACACAGCCCTGAATTTGCAGTCAGTGGCGTTTGGTCAGTAAAACATGGATCCACACAGGGGAGAAACCTCTCTTGTGTCACTTTTTTAATATGTGTTTATATAATGTTAAAATAGAAACTAGAATTATTTTAACGAGTAAATAAGTGAAGTCCAACTTCTACCTTCATGATAAAAAAAAATTAAAAAAATTATATGGATTTTGGGAGAAATTACATGAAAAAGAGTCTTTTCTTCCATAACTCGGTAAATAATGGCCCTACAGAGCTGAAACTTTGCTCACAGACTCCTTGTGTTTAAACAGACAATAGCTATCAGAGTACAGAGGTGCCTTTCCCGACCATTTCTATCTCTTCCCCGACCTATCCTGTCCCTTCCCAAACCTCTCCTGTCCCTCCCCTGTCTCTTCTCCCAACATACGGACCCTATTTATACCCTCCCCAGCCTACCTCCGTATGTTGCTACATATTATGACGTCACAGAGGGAATTCCCTAGGGGTTTCCCGGAATGTAGACTGGTTTTTGCACATATTTTTAATTGAGACAGGTGACTATGTCCGTATGTTCAGAGGGCCGTATGTTTTATGCCGTATGTTGTATTTTTTATATAAAAGATACGGAGGGTATACGGACGACCAACTGAAACAAAAAAAGTACTTTTGGTGTATATTTGCCGTATCTTTTCCGTATGTTAAGGCCGCATGTTGGGTATAACATCAACATACGGTGAAACGCCTTCCAGGGAGGTTCTTTCTAACACTACACCAGTAAGAATTTCTGGATTTTACTATTTAAGATGGTAACCATATTCAAGCTGTTAAGAAGGTCTTTAATGACAATCTTAAAAGATGGTTACCGCCTTTAAATGAAATAAAATGCCATTTTAAGTTGTCAATTAAGGATTTTTAAGCCTTAAAAGATGCTTATGCTTCAATGTATGTTCAGATCACATATATACCTGCAATCCAACATAGATCAATGTACGGTATGTTTGAATATACACCAAATTAAGCGCATTCAACTGACTTGAGTATATCCAAAGTGGCTATGTTTTGTTGGTGTTCAAGGAAGGAATGTGACATACATGGAATATAAAATCTATCTAACCTTGGATCAAGTGTAGCATTAGGTGGGATTATCACATGGTGAATCACAGGAATTATATCACATTTATATTGGACGGACTCTGGAAGCAAGTGATATGTTTTACATGCAAAAAAGGGTGAACAGCTCTTGACAGCTAGTATGTTGATAATATAAGTGCTCAAGTTGTATAGATGTATCATTGCCATATATATCAGACTATTATGAAATTGGAACATGGAAACTTATATTATGTCTGATATTTTTTGCTGACATTTTACCTCTCTATACTAAAGATCAGCATGAGGGTTTCCCCACTTAATTCCTGGAAAGAATATATCCTTATACACAAACATGCATAATCATGTTTAAGAGGTTTTCAGGTATCTTCAGCGGTTACCACAATTAGGTTTAACCTTTTGGTTTGTTGAAACGCATACCAAAAAAAAACTGACCTCTGACTTTCTCACAATCAAACTCATTTCAACATATTGAAAAGTATGTACAATGGGAGATCCCTAACCAATTGTAGAACTGTAATGGATAAAATAACATGGAAACGCCTAAAGGGACGGGTAACAATGATGGTAGAAATGGTCTGTACATGTTATATCACGGTAAGCTTGGACATCCAACTGTTCTTGGCATTAGCCACAGTTGCCTTATTACTAAGTTCTTAATGTAACAGTAAATAATTTAACAACATTCTTTAACATTACATTTGTAACTTTCATATTCTTTCAATCATACATATGCAATAAAATTCCACTGTAATACTCCAGCCAATCCCCATTTTAATGTAAAATCAGATCTACTTCAATTTTTGATATTTCAATAGGGCTTATTTGCTTTATATATGACACAAGTACAAGGCATCGATGGAGATGGAATTAGAGACACCCTTCATCAACTATACTGCCTCTTTCTGTTATCTACCAACTCAGACACATTGCTTTTTACTCATTTCCTTATTCTATTGTGATAAGGGTAATAATGTTGCACCGATCAATATTTTATTCAAATGTATGAGTGAGTGAGTAATGGATGTTTAACGCCATTTGGACATTCAAATGTATGCACCTACGTGCATGTCGCTGTTATCCATGTATCATTTCAAGTGTACTGAGGGTAGTTATATACTGTTATTGCCGCACCAACTCCTACTTTCTGACAACACTTCATGTCATGCAAGGGACTTCATTCACACAGCACTATTTACAATATATACAGATTATTGGCCACTATTGGTACTTTTCCAAAAACCCGCCAACTTGGGAAATACTATTGAAAAACTATGTACAGTTCATTTCTTGGCAACCCCAAAACATGTTATCGCGTTGGATAGATTTTGATTGAAATAGGCATCAAGAGATATTGGAGACAACTTAGAACTTTCATATCTGGTTTGATGGCTGCATAACATGTCACTTACATAAATGACTAGGAATTGATTTCCTAATGAATTCAGAATAATATTAATACTTGCCATTCTCTATAACATGCAAACTGAGACTTCAACAACTGGAACTATCAAATACTCATGGTAGTTTTCATTATCTTACAATACTTGTTTTGCGTACAAAAACTGCTATCGAAAGGGCCTTTTAGTGATCCTGTCCTCATGGAGAAATACACAATTCCATAGCATGACTCCAAGATTGCTCGGCAGAGAAATGAGCATCTCGTTTTACATCTGTAGCATTGTTAAGCCAAACACATTGCTAGATCTGCTTCACATGGTCACAGTAGACTGAGACTTGCCGTGTTTGATCAAATCCAATTAGGCTCATTCAGGCTCAACATCAGCATTTAATATATCATTGCATGTCGCTTTCCATGTCAGTGAAAACCACTCAGCACAAGTGGCAATTGTTGCATAGTATACAACGGGCATATTGTTGTTTACTGTCTAAGAAAGGTTGCTATGTAAGGTTGCTATATGGATCACCTACAGTCAGCACTAAAGTCCAATGGTCCCATTATTTGTGACAAAGTCACGTTTGGCCGTTGATCAGCTGCTCCTCCGGTTCTGTGATCTGAAGCTCTGCCACTGGAGAGAGTGCCTCAAAGAAGAATGCAAGGTGTTTCTTCGCCTGAAAAACAGAAAGCCTTGATCAGGAAATTGTACAAATCTGTTTCTAAATCTCCCCGAACATGTATCTATATATTTCATTTCGATTCATGTATGGTGATATTAAGCCATTCAACAGCAATGAGGAACAAGGCATACAACATGTTCTTCCTGCTCCTGTGAAGAACAACTTTTCTATCTAATATGTAAGATCTATAGATAGTTTTATGGTGATCATCTAAAACAGCGCTTTTTATGATTTGATTTGGTCCTACATTTACTATGTAAAACAGACATATCTTATTGAAATCCCCTGACAACAACCCCTATACTTATCTATAGAAACTGTTTACATGAGATAAATTAATTAGAGTTGCTGGTACCTGTTTGTTGTCCTTGGGCCGCAGGATCTGTGTGCCATACTTAGAGTAGATAGAGTCCTTAGAGTAGAGTCCATTGAGGGAGTCAAAAGCGATGACTGCATTGTCACGCTGTAATGCCAGCACGAGTACTGGCCCACTCCGCAATAGTGGCACCTGGGGAAGGGGTATAAGGGAATAATGAGTGAGGTAAAGAGAGGATCAAGCAAAGCCACTTGCTCCTAGCAATAGATAGCAGAGCAACCATTGCTAACATCAGCAAAAGGTAGTAGCAGCAACCATCTCTGACACCAGCAAAAGGCAGCAGCAGCAGCAGCAACCATCGCTGTCACCAACTAAAGGCAGCAGCAGCAACCATCAGTGACACCAGCAAAAGGCAGCAGCAGCAACCATCAGTTACACCAGCAAAAGGCAGCAGCAGCAGCAACCATCAGTGACACCAGCAAAAGGCAGCAGCAGCAACCATCGCTGACACCAGCAAAAGGCAACAGCAGCAACCATCGCTGACACCAGCAAAAGGCAGGAGCAGCAACCATCGCTGACACCAGCAAAAGGCAGGAGCAGCAACCATCGCTGACACCAGCAAAAGGCAGCAGCAGCAACCATCGCTGACACCAGCAAAAGGCAGCAGCAGCAACCATCAGTTACACCAGCAAAAGGCAGCAGCAGCAACCATTGCTGACACCAGCAAAAGGCAGCAGCAGCAACCATCGCTGACACCAGCAAAAGGCAGGAGCAGCAACCATCGCTGACACCAACTAAAGGCAGCAGCAGCAACCATCAGTGACACCAGCAAAAGGCAGCAGCAGCAACCATCGCTGACACCAGCAAAAGGCAGCAGCAGCAACCATCGCTGACACCAACTAAAGGCAGCAGCAGAGCAACCATCGCTGACACCAACTAAAAGCAGCAGCAGCAGCAGCCATCGCTGACACCAGCAAAAACCAGCAGCAGCAACCATCGCTGACACCAGCAAAAGGCAGGAGCAGCAACCATCGCTAACACCAGCAAAAGGCAGGAGCAGCAACAATCGCTGACACAAACTAAAAGCAGCAGCAGCAATCACTGACACCAGTTAAAGCAGCAGCAGCAACCATCGCTGACACCAATGAAAGGCAGCAGCAGAGCAACCATCGCTGACACCAATGAAAGGCAGCAGCAGAGCAACCATCGCTGACAGCAACTAAAGGCAGCAGCAGCAGCAACCATCGCTGACACTAGCGAAAGGCAGCAGCAGTAGCAACCATCGCTGACACTAGCAAAAGGCAGCAGCAGTAGCAACCATCGCTGACACTAACTAAAAGCAGCAGCAGCAGCAACCATCGCTGACACTAGCGAAAGGTAGCAGCAGTAGCAACCATCGCTGACACTAGCGAAAGGCAGCAGCAGCAACCATCGCAGACACTAGTTAAAGCAGCAGCAGCAACCATCGCAGACACTAGTTAAAGCAGCAGCAGCAGCAACCAATCATTGCTGACACCAGCTAAAGGCAGCAACAGCCATTGCTGACACCCCAAAAGAGTGCAGACAATTTTTACAGTATCAAACAGATGATCACAGTGAGAAAATCTTTCATTTTTTTTTCGCCAGCAAGGTCATTTTCTTCGCAGTAACATTGGCCCTATTGCCTTCTTCCTCCCAACACTACAAACTTTTGTGCATAGTTAGTGTAGGGACCGTGCCTTCAAACAAATCACACAAATGTTTAGCATGCTGGTATCTGATGAGGGCCTACCCCCAAGCAAAGTAATTGTCTCTTTGTAATACAATTTAAGAGATCTCACCAAAATCATCCAGACTTACCATTGCGAAGCTGCCTGCATTAATAAGGCACAGGTAGTGCTGGGCCTGCTCCTCTGTGAGCCAGACCAAGCGCGCTCCAATCACATCAAACCTGAAATATGCCACAATAACAGAATCACAGTGTAAATGACAGATGCCCTTTGGTGTTTGGCCTCAGCTTTGATTCTTTTAATTAGAATTACTGAAATGCACTACAAAATGACTATTACTATGCAAAAAATCCCTAAACAGATGCTAAGTTACTTACCCGTTTCCACACAGAGCGTCAACAATGTCGACGTAGGGTGCCCTGCGGCCGCGCCCCTGCTGTTTGAGCAGGGAAGGCATTAGCAAGAGACAATTGGTCTCTGTTAGTGTACTTCGTGGTAAGCTCCAGTTCACCGGCATTGTTCCTGCAAAATGCATTTGGCTTTGTTGTAGGTAGGAGCTTTAAGTAGTGTTTACATTTGCATATTACTGAACATACTGACACAAACCTTTAATCAGAGGGAAAGTGCTATTGATTCTTTTGAATTTATCTATCTTTATATACGTAATGGAACCTTTAGTACAATGTCATTTAGATCCAATATGACATTATTATAGCTAGTGCATAAATTGTGACTATTTTGGGGCAGCATAAACACATGCCTCATACCTGAACTTTTAGTGGAGGCGATTGGTAACTCGACTGGCTCTGTCGTTTCCCTTTTGGTCACAGTCCGTGTCGGCCGGATATTAATGGTAAGGTCCTCTGCAGGGCACAGTATCTACAAATACAAGTATAAGATGTCACAATACTGTACATTACCTAAATAACAAACTTAATACGGTGCCAAATCATTTGACTCCTACTTTCGGGGAACACACTACAACTATAACTGTACTCATGTATAGTGTCAGAAATTTAATCTCTGGATTAGAGGTGTCACCAAGAAATAATCAGTCATTTTGTTTTCATCTCAGTACTCACGTCATCCTCCTCCAGGTCGATATTGGGTTGACAACACAAGCCTTCGGGGAAGAACATCTTGACTTCCTCCACAGCGACAGAATAGGACAAGGAGGCTGAAAGAGACAACTGGTGTTAAAACTCACATCAGAATGATAACAAGCTGAAATATTTTATTCCATTAATCTACATCATCATCATGCTGATGTTGAGGACTTGGCAGCTGGGTAGTAGGAACACTTTTATAGTGTCCTGGCTCCAGCTCAGCAACCAGGTCTACTTCACATGAGGTGAAGACCCAACTTTCCTTTATGGTTATGGCTGCACTTAAACCCCTGCACTCACCATGAAGTCCATTAGCAATGGCATCTGACCCAAACAGAGCTCTCAAGAAGTGCTGGCCTGATTTACGTGCCACGGCAGGGTCAGTAGGGCCCAGTATCTTCTGTAACCTCCAGACAGCATTCTCTCTCTGTAGCACGAGGACCATGGAGGGGGCTGAGGTCAGGTAGGACCGGTGCATGTCTCGTAGGACCTCATTCTGAGACACAAACAAAGCACAAGTATGGGCTTAGTAAGGGTATACAGGGTAAGAATTCATACTAAATTCTTTAATTGAGCTATTTTCATAATTTAAGTGCACAGGAATTGTCTTGCATTGCTTGGTTTGGGACCTCAAAGTTTTTCTATACAAAATTACTGTCATACAGAACTAATCATCATGGCAACAAGTGGATATCTGTTAATTAGTAAATTCCTACAGAATCTGTATCCAAAGAATATAACATCACCCACCTCCTTATCCTCTGTCGGGATGACCACGTCTGCTTGTTCTGTGCTCAGCACCACAAGCCGGGCCCCGACCAGTGCAAACCCGTCATGTGACAGCCGCTTGAGCAGCTTGCCGAGGTTACGTCGCACCACGTCGGGTTTAGCCACCAGCAGGGTGACGATGGGCTGCGGGCCGCTGAGCACCGTCTCAAACAGCGACTCTTCCTGACACAGGTCTGTACCCTCACTCTGGGTGTGGCTCCTGGAATACATACTGTACTGTTACATCCTTCAACCATGTAAGGCAAGCATAATGCATCAAAGAACTATGCACATTGCACTTTCTTCACCGCTTTTATGCATTATACCAACAATAAGGGATTGATACACTCATGATGCATTAATGGGTGAGTTACTTACGAATGATGCATTAGTAAAAAATCGAGCATGTGATCCTAATCACAAAAGACTCAGGGTGGTTGCCTGTAGTGTGCATGAGAAGTGTGTGGGCATAGTGTGCATGTGTAATGTGCACGTGTAGTGTACATGTGTAGTGTGCATGCGTAGTGTACAGGTGTAATGTGCATGCATAGTGTGCATGTGTAGTGTACATGTGTAGTGTGCATGTGTAGTGTACAGGTGTAGGATGCATGTGTAGTGTGCATTGTGTAGTGTGCATGCATACCCCCTCCCATCAAGTGCCCCCCTCCCCAACTGACATGTTCAATATCACACACAATACAAAATTACCATGCATTAACCATTCCCAAAGTAACCCCCAGTCAATTACCCTCAGGTTAGAGCTGTCAGAATGTCTGAAAAAAAACGTCTCACCCCTGTAGTGTCACTGCAGATAACCCTCTCCCATAGAGATAGCACTGAGCCCATTCAATATGTAAATGTTCAATGTTAGGGGTTATCTACGGTCTGCCATAGGGCTCTATGCTGTAGCAAATTACCACCATTTTAGACACAAAATAAAATCATGCTTTTTTGGGGGGTAGCATTTGAAAATGGATTAAAGCGTGACTACATAGGAAGGACAACATTGTAACGGATCTACTGACACAAATTGAGAGAAAAAGCTCCAATTTTGAAGGAATGAGAGCAGTTTTAAATTTTAGGCTGAGAGGACCACTGCTACCCGTTGCACAAGACTCAGGGTAACCCTGAGTCAATTATGTCAACAAATGATAGTTAGGGCTTACGAGATTTGAATTTCATCCTTAAAAGATTCAACTCGGAGGATGGACTGTTGTCTGGTGATGGTTAAGGAATTTGAAATTGCCTGGAAACAAATATATACTTATGACACGAAGGTCACTATTGGCTTTGGTAACTAGGCCTACCTGTGACCTGTGGCAGCCACAATGCATTAATTTAAGACCATGAATTAAAATGTCATGAAGATGGTTAACAATTTATCACCTTTCCCGGAGATGCGGTCTCAGAGGAGGTAAGAAACTGAGGAGCTTTCTGGCTGAGGGGTCAGAGAACAGCTCCCGGTCTGAGAAGAAGAGTGCCATCTGCCGGTATGTGGCGTCGGGCGTCTGGGACACCAGGCACTCTAAGGAGGGTTTAGCCATACGGTGGGCGGCCTGGGGACCAGCCGGGGGCAGCAGGATGTGGGAAAGTCGCGAGAACCCATCCACTCCACGCAGTGCTATTACAACAACCGGCTCTGAAACATCAGGAGTTAGTATTAGCCACATATAGCGGGCAATATGTGGAAACGTATTACACATTGTATTTTCTTCATGCATTTAGGTAGGCACTACAAAATAAACCATTTGTGAGCTATCATTCACATTTCAGAACATTAATTGTATGAACTCAAACAAAAATATCCTATGTAGGTTTTGAAAAGTTATCCATATGGACTTATTTTTACACTAAATAGGATGATCTTCTCTCACTTGTACATCTAATAGGAGGCTACAAATACTTACCAGATGTGAGGGTTTGCAGGGAGGCGCGCCACTGTGGGTCTCCTACTTCGTACGGGGTCAACTCCTTGGCATGTTGCATACTGAGTGTAGACAGCCACTTAATGCCGAGTAACTCAAAGCTGTTCGCCACTGGAGGGCCTGAGGATGTACGGCTCAACGGGACAACACCAAGCAGGCGGCCTGCGGGGTGAACGGTGGTTCTATCAGATGGGTTGGTTTATGCACTTGTGAACAGTCATGATCAGGGTGTTTTCAAGGGTGGTGATATTATAGTGATTGAAACAATATATTTTGAGAGTAGAAATGCCTTCTTCTTTTACTGACTATTCCCATATAATTTCTCACTACGGCAGGACTAGAGCGGTGTCGCGCTAAGCAGGATCGGCTGTTATACCCACACACCGCATCCCTCCTATACCAAAACCACCAGCTCCACATGAAATTATCATAAAAAACAGCTAGACAAAACAAAATTTTACTATGAAATTGAGCAACTCACATCAATCAAATATCTCATCAATCGTTTTTGGTCACTCACCGAGAAGTAGGCCGAAGTTCTTGGTGTTCTTGAGGCCGGTGAGGGTTACCATGACAACCTGCTCCATCTCGGGGTTGGTGTGCAGCTTGGGGGCGATGTAGCCGGGGGTGATGACTCGGTCCACCTCCGGCACCTACAGCAACCAGCGCACATTGTACAATATCACTCACACACACCCAGACCCCCACTATATATACTAGGCTTTATCGCATGGGTAGATTGATTTTCTTGTGAATGTTCACTGTCTTGTTATTATATGGAAAAATATCAGATCATTGTGTGCCATTATCAGCAAAGTGAGAGGCTGTGTAACAGAGAAATGTGCCTTGTTATCAAACTATAATCTTTAGTTGGGTAAATCATAACAGTAACTTTCTTTTCCATATGAACTGCTGAATATTAGCGGGCCCTACCTTGCTGAAGTCGCGTCCCAGCACATTCATGGCTGACTCAGAATGAGGTAACGTGTGAAACAGAAGCGCGGAGGTGAGGGGCGCCGTGATCCCCGACTGAATGGGGCCTACGGGGTACAACAACATACTGCGAGGTGATTAACTTAAACAGTACTGGTATTTAGATGAGCACATCTCATGCTGTACCCTCAAGGTAATGTCAGAAAGCTTGTCCTAGTGCTTAAACATAAAGTACAATAAGGCTCCAGCCACAAACCAATATATGGCCTTCACCAGAGAGCTTGAGAAGGGGGTGCTGTTTCAAGGGGAACACAGCTTCCTATCTAACTTTTATAAGCGTGATGTTGAATATGAAGGCAAAGTTTATAGCAGCAATGAGCAGGCCTTCTTCCACTCCAAGGCCATGATCTGTGGAGATGCTGGAAAAGGAGAAGAGATTCTGAAGGAACATGACCCAAGAAAAGTGAAACAGCTAGGAGAAGAAATCACAGAGACCGAGGTGTGGCATGCTTGGAAAACTACAGTACTCAAGGACATCAACAGGTGTAAATATGTGCAAAACCCAGATCTCAAAACCCGTCTTCTTGCTACAGGTATTAAGCCAATCTGGGAGGCTTCAGGAGACAGATACTGGGGTATTGGCATTCATCTGTTATCTCAGGAAGTGAAGAGTGGACATTGGAGAGGAGAGAATATCTTCGGACAGATCCTAGTGGATCTTAGGAGGGAACTACGATAATTCGATATCCGAATATACACAGAGACTCATTTGCCGTGCATAAGGTGTCCATACTGAGTTCCACATATAAAAACCATACTTGATATAAATGAAAACAAAAAGACATTCAATGTAAACATTTCCAATGTATCTAACTCATAGACTGTTTAGTATAGACATATATCACTATGTGTATCTAGATTAGCCACTAGTACGATGTAAAAGCAAATATATATCAATGAAATAGAAGTAGGGCTTGCTGGTAAAAAGAACATAGGAATAATTTACATTTCCTATGTATTGAATTTTTATATTGTGAAGTATAGACATATCACTTGTGTATTTAGATTAGCCACTAGTCAGATGTAGAAGCAAATATATTAATGAACAAGAAGTAGGGCCTACTTCCAAACAAAAACATAGAAAGGTAAATGATTCATAGAATGCAGTATGGCATCCTTTGGTGATTGGGTCAAGGTAAATATAAAATACTTATTGGTATTGTCGCTACCAATTTTGATTTCCGATACTACTTGATGTAATTTGCAGTGAGCTAGCTATTTTTTTCTTACGATTGCAATAAGTGAAAACATATTTAACATAAATGGATTTATTGTTCACAGGTTGGATCGGGATATTTTGAATGAAAATGGCAGGGTGAGGCAAGGTGGTGGTCTTTGTATGGTTGTAAAGAATGGTTTGACACATGAGATATTGCAAGGTGATGATGTAAATGTTGTAAATGAACACTGTGAATTCATGGTTGCAAAAATCAGCTTGCCTTATACTAGGAAAATATTTGTAGTCAATGTATACAGACCCCCCTCTGGTGATGTTAACGAATTTAGTAAATTTGTGTCGAAAGCCCTGAAAAGAATATCTGTGGGAAAGAGAGATAAAGATATATTTTTGGGAGGAGATGTCAACATTGATTACAAGGCTAACTCTCCAGAAAGAAATAAGTTGATTCTATTAGAAATTGCTAATGGGTTCAAGCAATATATTAAAGATCCGACCAGGCCATTGTATTCTGATAGGGTCATTGACCTAATTTTTTCAAACTCCAATGAAGTGTATCAAACAGGTCTACTCTGTGTGAATGTAAGTGATCATGTACCAGTATATGTGGTTAGAAAGAAGACAAAAACTAAGAAAAAGAGTATTGAATTCATGGGCAGGTCATACAAAGACTATAGCAAGGAAGAAATGTTAGATTGTCTTAATGAACTGGACTGGGACACCTTTTTTGCCTGTAATGATCCGGATGAGGCGTGGGATATTCTATTTGGAAGGCTATTAGAATACTTGGATAGGAAATGTCCAGTAAAAAAGTGTTTTTTCAAAAAGCAGAAATCCAAATGGGTAACTGCTGAGCTTCTAAGGCTTTTTCATGAAAGAGATGCAGCTCTAAAAAAGGCCATTCAAACTAAGAAGGTTGAGGATATCATAGTAGCAAAGGCTCTTAAAAATAGATCTAATGTGAAATCAAAACAAGCCAAACGTAATTATATCAAAAATCAATTAGAGATAAATGCCAAGGATCCTAAAAGGTTCTGGGCAGCAATTAAGGACATGTTACCTCATGAGGCAAAAGGTGGTTGCTTTAATCTGAAGGATGACCAGGGCTCAGAAATCCCATCAGAAGATGTTGCTAATCATATAAATTCCTTTTTCGCAAATGTTGGTAAAAAGCTGGCTGATAAAATTGATGCCCCTGTGGGATATGATCCACCAGTCATAGTGCCTCCTGAAGACACTTTAACCTTTAATGATATTATATTAGAGGACCTAGAGAAGGAGTTGGGACAAATAGATGTAAATAAATCATCTGGTTTAGAAAACATTTCAGCTAAAGTGCTTAAAGAATTCCTAATTGGAAGGAAGGAAGAATTTCTGCATCTATTAAACTTGTCTATTACAACTGGGATTTTCCCCAAAAAATGGAAAGAGGCTAAGATTTGTCCTATCCCAAAAGTAAAAAATCCTGGTGATGTAAGTGACTTAAGGCCTATTTCTTTGTTACCAATAACAGGGAAGATTTTGGAAAAATTCATTCATAAACAATCTTACTCATTTCTGGAAGGGAATTCACTTTTAACACCAAACCAGAGTGGTTTTAGGAAAAATAGAAGCACCCAAGATGCTGTGTTAGAGTTGAATAATAATATCTTTAGATCATTAAATGATGGAAAGTACACAGGTGCTGTCTACATTGACTATAAGAAGGCATTTGACACAATAAGTCATGATAAACTACTAAAGAAGCTGCCTAAATATGGTTTTAGTGAAAGAGTCACTAGCTGGTATAAGAGTTACTTGGAAAATAGAGTGCAAAAAACAAATGCAAATGGAGTCTCTTCTGAGTGGGAGAATGTGTCATATGGTGTCCCCCAAGGATCTATCCTAGGCCCAATACTTTTTATATTATATGTTAATGACTTATCAAATCTGGCAATGTCTTGTAAGTGTCTTCAGTATGCAGATGACACTGTACTATTTATCTCTGGTAATGACTTGAATAATATTGCAGACTGTTTACAAAAAGATCTGAATAGCCTCGTTTCCTGGTGTGACGAAAATCAGCTCACCATAAACGCAAAGAAAACGAAAACAATGTTATATACATATGAAAAAGATGTAATTCTACCCCCTGTATATGTTAAAGGTGTGGAGTTAGAGGAAGTAGAGAATTATAGATATCTTGGAATTATTATGGACAATAATATGAGTTTTAAAAGTCAACTCTCAAAAACTATTTGTTCTATAAATCACAAAATATGGTTGCTAAGACATTTTAGGGGCCACATGGATAAAGATACTGCTGTAGTATTGCTCAAAACTATGTTACTACCATACATTGATAACAGTAGTGTGTTCTTATCTGGTATAAGCTATTCTGAGCAAAAGAAGCTGCAAATCCTACAAAATATTGGTATAAGGGTCAGCCTAAATATAAAAGACCCACTGTCCATTTCTGTCAAGAATATTCATCTAGAAGTAAACATTCTTCCTATTGACTTAAGAAGAGAGTATCTGCAAGGTACATTATGTTACAGGTTAATAACGTTAAAGTCACTAGATTTGATCTGTAATAGAGTGACTAGAGCAGCGGATGGTCCGTTAATTAAGATGTACACTGCACATACGAGACGAGTACAATTGTCTCCTCCTGTCGATGCATATAACACCTGGAATAACATCAAACCTGAAATAAGAATTTCTGAAAACAACATTATTTTTAAAAGGAAATTGAAGTGTAGTATCCTAAAACATTTCAAGGAGGTCTGGAATTACCATCTCCAATTCACAAATCTGTAAATTGCATTAATAGGTACAACTCTTCATTACAAAGCCCAGTGGTCAACCTACTACAAATGAACTTTTCGTTGAATTTATTCAACTTGGTGGGCAATTTGAAATAATACTTTTAAAGTCTTTGTATAGTATTAGTAATCCTGGCACTGTATTGTATGCATAAGTATCTGTCATCTCATATTGTATAATAGTATTCTATCTGTGCAACACCATAGCAACCTCGGTCATAAAGTACTCACTGGAATACAATGTATATATACGAATGGAAAGGCATATATCTGAATATTGATCACAGGTATATCATACATCTAACCAACCTGACTACACTTACATGTCTTTTATGTGAACTTGGTATCATCTCATCACTCATCTCCCCTCCACCCCTCCCCTCCCCCTTCCCCAGTAATATCACAATGATAGGCTATATGGTAGTCATCATCATTAAACAAATGGAATGGAGGTGCTGTTACCAAAACTGCTAATCAAATGGTGTTATCATTATAAGTATCAACCTCTTCTGTTATCCAATGGAATCAAATGTAATTGTATTCATACTTTTATGTTTTTTGAGATCAGCAGAATAAAAACCTTGCAAATTGAAAATTGAATTGAATTGATGGACAATATTGTAAGTAAAAAGTAGGTTCGCGACTATAATTTCCTTGACTGAAAGTGATTCCTGTACATTAAATTATATGGATCAATATTTCAATATGAATTCAATAAGGATGTACCCACACTAATCCCTTTGCTGGAACTCACATGGCACAAGCCCTTTTTCCCGGAATTGTAGGAAAAAATACTAAACAGGTCTAGCTAGGACTATTGAGTTGTGTGCTATGATACTGCTCGTATAACGAAGAGGTACTTTGGTTATGAAGTCCATGGTATCTAGCACCTAAGTTAGGAGGTCCATGTATCATCAAGGCCTCTATGAGGCTGTAACACGGGTATAAAGGGGGCGTACCTAGCTGCACCATGAAGGCCTCTATGAGGCTGTAACACGGGTATAAAGGGGGCGTACCTAGCTGCACCATGAAGGCCTCTATGAGGCTGTAACACGGGTATAAAGGGGGCGTACCTAGGAGGTCCTTGAGACAGAGCTGCACCATGAAGGCCTCTATGAGGCTGTAACACGGGTATAAAGGGGGCGTACCTATGAGGTCCTTGAGACAGAGCTGCACCATGAAGGCCTCTATGAGGCTGTAACACGGGTATAAAGGGGGCGTACCTAGGAGGTCCTTGAGACAGAGCTGCACCATGAAGGCCTCTATGAGGCTGTAACACGGGTATAAAGGGGGCGTACCTAGGAGGTCCTTGAGACAGAGCTGCACCATGAAGGCCTCTATGAGGCTGTAACACGGGTATAAAGGGGGCGTACCTAGGAGGTCCATGAGACAGAGCTGCACCATGAAGGCCTCTATGAGGCTGTAACACGGGTATAAAGGGGGCGTACCTATGAGGTCCTTGAGACAGAGCTGCACCATGAAGGCCTCTATGAGGCTGTAACACGGGTATAAAGGGGGCGTACCTAGGAGGTCCTTGAGACAGAGCTGCACCATGAAGGCCTCTATGAGGCTGTAACACGGGTTTAAAGGGGGCGTACCTAGGAGGTCCTTGAGACAGAGCTGCACCATGAAGGCCTCTATGAGGCTGTAACACGGGTATAAAGGGGGCGTACCTAGGAGGTCCATGAGACAGAGCTGCACCATGAAGGCCTCTATGAGGCTGTAACACGGGTATAAAGGGGGCGTACCTAGGAGGTCCTTGAGACAGAGCTGCACCATGAAGGCCTCTATGAGGCTGTAACACGGGTATAAAGGGGGCGTACCTAGGAGGTCCTTGAGACAGAGCTGCACCATGAAGGCCTCTATGAGGCTGTAACACGGGTATAAAGGGGGCGTACCTAGGAGGTCCTTGAGACAGAGCTGCACCATGAAGGCCTCTATGAGGCTGTAACACGGGTATAAAGGGGGCGTACCTAGGAGGTCCTTGAGACAGAGCTGCATCATGAAGGCCTCTATGAGGCTGTAACACGGGTATAAAGGGGGCGTACCTAGGAGGTCCTTGAGACAGAGCTGCATCATGAAGGCCTCTATGAGGCTGTAACACGGGTTTAAAGGGGGCGTACCTAGGAGGTCCTTGAGACAGAGCTGCACCATGAAGGCCTCTATGAGGCTGTAACACGGGTTTAAAGGGGGCGTACCTAGGAGGTCCATGAGGCAGAGCTGCACCATGAAGGCCTCTATGAGGCTGGCGGCGCTGTGGGTGGCATTCTCCTTGTTGAGCAGCAGGGCTGTGGTGGGGCGGCAGGGTGAGGGGGGCGCGTCTCCTGCGGCTGGGTCGGCCATCACGTCACTGTACGGCAGCCCGTCAGGCTGCAGGGGGCTGCACGTACCACGTGTAAAGGCTGGAACCTGCGTACCAGACAGTCCTGAGGGCAAAGTGGGAAACATTTTAGAGTAACATTCTGAGGTGTGGAATCATTGGTGAACCTACTAGGTTAAATAGTATTCATGAACTATCAGATAGAGAGATATTAGATAATATTGCATAGAAGTTAATGCTATTTGACTAGTTTAAAATCAATCACTAGGAATCCAGACTACGGCAAGCTTATACCCTTCATATACATCTGATAAGTAGTCTCCCACCTAACTCCAGTGTAACCTAACCTAATAGATGAGATGCTGAATTTACAACACAAGTCTTCTTTTACCTACTATATACCCAATATTATGGAGTGTTGTACTGGTATTTACCATGCTGTATGTTCAACACAGCACCTTACAAAGAGATATCCATGTTTATAGATGTACCCTGTGTGGCACTCACCTAGGCTGCTGGCACGTTTAGCGGTAAGGCGCTGCCGCCGGACGCCATGTAGCTGGTAGCCGCGTCGCTGGCACGTGGCCAACACGAGGCCCAGACAGCGGGTGGGGAGGAGCGGGGAGATGACCAGCAAAATGTGGCCACGGATGGTCGCTGTCAGCATGCCCGGCGGGTTGTTGGTAGGAATGTCCGCCTCTGCCTCGTGGGACTTGCTGCCTTTGGATCGCTTACCTGTGGAGTCATTTGTCGAATTATGAATTCTGGCTATATGATAAATGGATTACCTATTCACAGTATTCATTGAGTGATTTGAAATCAATAGTCGTGTGATTTACATCACAGGAGACTCAGGGTGTCAGGCTACTTTATGTCTTTACCCAACCCCAATCACAAAATCGATGACAATTATGACTTGACCGCACCCGCACTATTACATGTAAATTCCAGGGTGATGCCCCCAATTCAATCAATTTTCAATGGAGTCTGAAAAGTAAGTCTGAAAAATGAGCCTGATAATCAAGCCTGATAATCGAGCCTGATAATAACTGTTTGTTCCCACTAACCCCCCCCCCCCCCCCCCCGACATTGGATCAACTCCTCAGATACAGGATACTCCCAGTGTGAACGAGCAATGACAGTGCACACACGGGTTGTCTAGTCTAAAACACTTTCTTGTGCACTAAGCCTATAGCAAGACAAGCACACATTGGTACATAGAACTTTTATTCAATTCAAAACATAGTAAGTGGCAGGGTTGTCTAGAATGGTGCACACTGCTTCAGTATAGAGTTCAATGGGAGAACAGAATATGTGCTTTGTTGATTCAAGAAAGTGCAAACATTTTGGCATGTCTTTTTTCCCCCAAAAAAATGCAATATTGCGGGTACAGTGAATATTGTGGGACAGATAACGTGTGAAAGCAACAAACTATGAAAAAATGTTAAGATTGACATGGATAGTTGATGAGATATGATTGTGTGAAGTTCAAAATTTGAAAATCTCTTAACCAAGGTTTAGAATCACCTCACTAGACTCAGGGGTACACCCTGAGTCAATGACTAAAGGTTGTTACATAGTGTTTTATTGGTAATTAGACTTGCACTTCACAAAACAGGTAATCTGATTGATTGACTGTTGTTTATCAAAAAATAACAGTAAAGTAGAGACTGGATTTAAAGTATGGGGGCAAAAAAAACTAAGAAACCTATATTTATCGGACTAAGAAACAGCTACTCACTACCGGAGTTGTTCCTCTTGCGGTGTGCAGTGCCAACATTAACTACCCCATTCTGTGGCACACGACCACCAAACCAGCGCGCCAACTCGGTACTGATGCGCTCCGGGTTCCTGGGACAGAAAAGCAGACACTCGTCTCGTGAGTTACCACCATAGAGCGCACACAGAGAGTTGGGGTCCGTGCGGCGTGCGAGGACAGGATCGGCCGGTCCCACTGCGTCCAGCCACAGTGTCCGTGCCAGCATGCCTCGAATGGAGAGTGCCACGATGGGGCCCACTTTATTGAGCAGCTCGAGCTGGCTGGGCGTCTCGGGTGAGCTGCTCTTGCCTCCTGGTTGGGGCTGAGCTGCAGACAGGTTACCGGCCGCCACAGACATGAGACCCGTAGTGGGATACAGCAGTCGCAACCCTGAAACAAGGCATGGAGTTAAAAGAACATTTTTACGCTTTTTGAATTGTGCAGAGAATATTGTCGGCTACCCATTTTCCAAAATTTCAAATAAGATTTACTGGTAAGTTCTGTCTGGCATCTTTTTTCAACATCAATTTTATTTTTCATTCAAAACATGTCCCTGTCCACAAATAGCCAAATAGATATTCCCTACCTGAGAGGTCGAGCCCTTCCTGCAGGAGTCTGTTCAGGATTCCCATCATGGCACGTGGGTCGCGGTATATCTTCTTGTATATAAGTGACATTGTGTTCTGCACGTTGTGGTCTATGCCCAGGTCACCCACATCAGCCAGTGTGTCATCTGACTCAACCGTGTGCCAGAAGAAGCCTGCAGGCAGACTGAACACCCGCCGCACCGCCTCCATGCCACTGTTAATCTACACACAAGACGCACACACCGTCAGTAATACTGGACAACATAGTCTAATCTGGTGATTGAGTATAAACTGTCAAACTGGATGATGCTTATTTTCTTTTGCCACAAAAAATGATACACAAGTCCTCTTAAATCACCTACACAGCTATTTATGTATCAACTGACAGTACTTTCAATATAGGGGTTCTTACTCAGCAGAGAATATTGAAATAATTTATCTATGTTAACTTTAAGCACTCAAAGATCTCCAAGGCAAGCAAACGTTCATCTAATTGATATCATGTATCTTTTTCCTTAATCTACAATGTAGAAATGCATGAGTTGCTGGTCTGACCTGTATGAAGGTGGAGAGTGGCTTGTTGGTGATGTTGGGGAGGGGAGGGCGGTAGATGAAGGGCTGGGTGTCCTCACTGAGGGGGCTGGTCACCTCCATAGACACCAGGTCCTGCAGCCAGCCGCACACCGAGTGCAGCGTGTGGGTGGACAGGAACTTACTCAGCACCGCGCTGAAGTCATCCCGCTTCTACAACAAACACCGGGCACGCAGACAGTAAGTATCGAGAACCAATTAACACTTAAGCGCCGCGGTGTGATTTAATTAGAGCTGTCATCGATATCCCCCAAACCGAAATACCGACATTATCGGAATCACGATAATCGCATCGAGATAATCGTTGTATCAATACACTCTTTCACCCCTGAAAAGCTGAGTGAATTACTTTTTCAAAACTGAAAGAATTTTGTTGATATTCCAACTAGAACCAAATATATCATTCAAAAGAAATTGCAAACCCCAAAATGAGCCTAACATAGATAAACATTTCATTTAAGAAGTCCAAAAATCGCGATAATCGGAATCGACAAAAACGGGATGTCAATGACGTCCCTAGATTTAATGTGCTATGGCTTTGTGACTATACATGGGTGTCCTAATATATGGCCGTGGCGCCGTGTCGATTTTAGGGGGGAGTGACGTGTCGCAGTGTCGATTTTTATTCTATACATTCTGGTCCATTTTTCTGTGTCCGTCGATTTTTAAAAGGGCCGTGTCGCCCGTGTCGATTTTAAGAACCCCCTGTGTCGCCGTGTCGCGCGTGTCAAATTTTACCCATGTATAGTCACGGCTTTGGCTGCCAGGCTTTGTCATCATGATATAGTCCTGCAGTTCTGGTAAGTCTACTCGCAAAGGCTGAATTATGGCGATAATAGAATTAGCACAATCAAGCATATTGTGGCCCTTAGAAAGGCAAAAACAGTAAAGTAAGTTCTTTTCAACATTAGATTGTATTCTCAGATATTAGGCGCATATTTTCATTTTATGCATTTCTAAGGCATCACAATGCCATTTCTATTCCCATTGAAGGCTATGACAGTACAATGTTTGTAGTAAAAGGGTTAGACCAGTTTCCAATACCTTACCTTTGCCTTTTTACCCTTGGGTGTGTTTTCAGTGTGTGACTCGGTGGGACAGACGGCTATGTACAGCGCGAGCTGCTCGTCCAACACCATCTGTTGTAGAGCCACAACCTGCAACAACAATCATGAAATTACTGTCATATTTTCCTCAATAAAATTGTCCAAATAATCTCAGCTATGACTGTCTCCCTGTCTGTCTAAATCGTGTCATGGCTGATATGAAAACAGAAACTTTTTAAAAGTGGCATAATCACAGAGCGTATCCCACTCACAATTCTCGTACTGTTCTAGTCTACTATGTGGTTAAGTGCGAGTGTTGAGAATGCCCCTTTAATGTAGGCTGCCTGACCTGGAAGGGGACGCTGGTTGTGCCTGGTGCTGGCCTGATGGTGCCCCCTGGTGGTGCCTTGAGGAAGGAGAAGTCGTCAGGAACCAGACTCAGGATCCAGGTGACGAGCGTTGTGTAGCTCGCTGACAGACCGTGCCCTGTAACAGCAACCAGGATGTCCACATTACAATGTCAAATGACTATCATAAAGACCGATATGGCAAGCATTTTGTAGCTGGTTGGAAAATTGAGCCCATGGTTACAAACCTACATCCCTTTTAAGCCGAATGTGAAATAGAGATAAAAAAGGCCTCCATGAAAGAGCCTATTATGCATATAAGGGGAGAAATTTAGGTTTTTACATAGAAGGCGAACCCGCATATAAGCTGCACCCCCATTTTGACAAATCTAATAAATTGCTAATTTAGTACTGTATGTATATGCTGCACCCTATACAGGGATGTTCCTTATCAAAGCTGGGTTTGATCCACATATAAAGTGTTGCTTGTTTCTTGCTAACCTGTATCGACGCTGCGGTTGGCGCTGCCCCGATGCAGCACGATCTCGCCGTCACAGGCCATGTGCACGGTGAGGAGCAGCACCTCCCGCTCCTGGACCAGGTCAGGGGGCAGGTTCTCCAGGGCAGGCTCGTACGACGCCTCCTGCAGCAGGTACAGACAACATCAAGACTTGGTAGAGTCATAGTATTTGATGAGATTGTGAGGTATTCCCAAAACCTTATCCAGGCATTCAGGCTTAGAGAGTTTACAATTAACTAATTAATAGAGAGGAGGCATTTGTACAGTTCTTAGTGATCCAACGTTTCGAGTTTGTTCAACTCTTCATCAGGGAATGAACTTTATTCAGAGGCTCATTGGGTATATACAATTGGAGGCCTATCCTGTTGGAGTCATTTCAGCATGGAGCTGTATCCACATATTTGTTGTTTTGTATAGTAACCAATAGATTCACAGTATTTTTAGGTATGGCTAATTATTAAGGTTAATTAGACTACACAATAATATAAATATAAATCAGATATATTTATATACACCATTAGGGAGATTTGATAACAACAATATTATTACTAGACATTGTTTAAATGGAAGGAAACGACCGGGGTTGTTCCCGCTATTGATCAGGTTAGGCGCGCCAAAAGGTGGACTCCGGGTTATCCGGTAAGGGGCGCCCCCTGGGTAGTGTTTGGTGGTTGCCATGCTACAGTGTGTTGGTTACCGCTGTTATTATTCTTCCAGAGCGTCGCCCAGAGAGGTTGACAGGCTCATGCTCGTGTAAAAGAATTTGGATCGGCTGATCCAACACTGAAAATGCAACCCTGTAAGTCGTGCCAGTTTGAATACGATCATAGGAAGGCGGCATGTCCACAATGTGCAGCGCCCACACGATCAAAAGAGACTTTGGACGAGTCGCAAGATGAAGGGTTCAAATTGCGAACGGTCGGAGAGCCAGAGTCACCGTCGATTGACAGGGAACAGGGTGTTGCTCGTCAAATTGAGTTAGCAGAGGAGAAAAGAGCCATTTTGCAGAAAAAGTGGAGTTTAAGGCCATGGAGGAGCGTTTGGCGGCGATTAACGCGGAAAATACGAAACTCGAGGCTGAGCTGTCAGCTAGTCAAAATGGCGGCGGGCAGCCCGAAACGTCAACAAAGCCGCAGGGTGCAGGCGTTGTTCCTCCTCCAGGGTTTAAGCCATCATCACTACCTCAACCCAAGCAACCCCAGCCGGGGTCTGGTGGTCAGCCCCAACTTTTCTACGCAGATGGGTCACCGGCTTCTCCAGGGGACTGCGCATCAATGGCGGCGACGACGCTTCAGTCCGGCCTGGAGTCGGTGGGACTGGGGCTACAGGCGCTGGGCCTGACAGGCGGTGATGTCGGATCGGGAGGACTGCCTCTACAAGGTGAGGGTAATGCCCTATCGGGATTGCAGTGGAACAGTGAGTCGGCTCGCAGGAAGCGCTCACGGCACTGGATCAGGCCTGACTTTCATTTGCCATTTGACAAAACTTTTGATGATATGACATACAGGGAATTAATGTACGGGATGGTGTGTGTCACTGAGTGTATTCTGAAAGCGAATGACTCTCGGTTCAGCCTGCATGGCTACTTAGAGCACTTCAAATACATCGCTTTGAAGGAGATACGGCCCACCTACATGCCAAAGGCAGTGGCGAAGTATGAACATGACGTCACATCTAAAGTCACCATGGGGGAGATAAGCTTTAAAGCAGCGGAGCACACAGCAAACGCCACACACTTTGGTATTGAGAATACCCGGGCCTATGTGGAGGCTATGAGGATGTTGCAAGGTTCGTCACAAGGAGCCAAACAGGGGGGTAACCCTAGTAAACCCGCTGCCCCCAGGATATGGTGTCCGGATGATGTATGCGCAAGTTGGAATTTTACAGCATGTCACTATAGCCCGTGCCATAAATCCCACGTCTGCTGTGTGTGCAGGGGGTCTCATCGGGCTAAAGGCGGATGCAGATACAGCAACGGGGCGCAGCAGTCACAGCAACAGCAGAGTCGTTCACAGCAGCAGTATCATCAGCATCAATCTCAGCAGCCACAACACGTGTACCAGCCTCCGTCTTCCCAGTTCCAGAATCAACAGGGGGGGGGGTACAGGTAGATTCCACCTCCGACCCTAACGGAGACATTGACACTTATGGTGGTATCCGAGATGATGTTGTTGTATGTTTTGATAGCATAGAGAAATTGTTGTTGTCATACGGTACTTACAAGCCCCTGTGGAATATTAATGCTAAGCACAGGGTGTCTGGTGTAGATTCTCAGTTCAAACCCTGTGGTTGGAGGAGTATGCTTTCTGGAGGAGCCTGTGATGTATTTAATGGAGGATGGGATCAGAATAGCTTATTTCTTCTAGATGGCGTATTGCATGGGTTTAAAATTGTTGACCCTCAGGCTGACATTCCTTCATATTTGTGCAAAAACTATGATTCCGTTATGGGAGACGCATATACCTTTATGGATGAAATTGTAAACAGGGAGTTGGACTTGGGCAAATTGAGTGTGGTAGATAGGAAACCTCATTGTGTGCATGCTATGGGGGCGGTTAGTAAGGCTTCAGGTGGTTACAGACCTATCACCGATGCCAGTCGCCCAGAGGATATTTCTATAAACAACTATATGTGCCAGACTTTTAATAATTTCAAGTTTTGTAGCATAGACGAAATATGTGATCGTCTCACCCCAGGGTGTTATCTCGCTGTGACAGATGTAAAAGCCGCGTACCGTACGTGTATGATTAGGCCTTATGATAGGAAATTTCAAGGCCTGATGTGGAATGTAGGGGGGAATGATGTTTTCATTCAGGATAATTTTCTGTCTTTTGGCGCCCGTGCCTCGCCATACATTTTTAGTAGTCTCACGGATGCTGTCACTAGGTATATGAATGCAAATGGTTTCAAATGTTATAGTTATTTGGATGATTTTTTGCTGATTGGTGATAATTATGATGATTGTAAGGAGGCTCAATTGTTTCTTCATTCGCTTCTGCGCTCGTTGGGGTTTAATATTGCATATAAAAAAGTTTTGTCTCCTGCGAGAGTTCAACGCTATTTGGGGGTGATTATTGACACAGTCCAGATGAAGTTACTACTACCAGACGATAAATTACTGAAACTCAAGGAGGAGCTAGCGTTTTTTGCTGGTCGCCGTCAGGCGACGCGCAAGCAACTTCAAAAGTTATGTGGTATTCTGGGACACTGTTCAACAGTTATCCGTGGTGGTAGGACCTTCTCCCATAGAATTATTGGGTTATTATCGTGTTTTTCTGCACACAAGAGACGTATTAATCTCACCAAGAACTTTTTTCTAGACCTGAAATGGTGGGAGACTTGTGCTGGCTGGTTTAATGGAGAGGCCAGAATGGTGGGTCGTCGGGTGCAGGACACTGTGGATATGTATATGGACGCGTCGGGCTCTGGTTTCGGCGCAGTCTGGAGGAACGACTGGTTGGCGGGAATGTGGAGCAAGAATATGGACTCTCCCTCGGATCATCATTCCCATTTGTGCCATACCCCAGGGGAGGAGGTGCCGGACAATATCAATGTGCAAGAACTTTATCCAATGATTGAGTCATTGTGGAAGTGGGGGCCAGCTTGGAGGAACTGCAAAGTCATTTGCCATTCAGACAATACTCAAGTGGTTACCGGTATTAATACCGGTAAAAGTTCTAATTATGTGGCTATGTCTATTTTACGTAGAATTTTTTGGTTAAGTGTGCTATTTAATTGTCATGTAGTTTGTGTTCACATTCCGGGGAAATTGAATATTGTAGCTGATTCCTTGTCTCGTTTGGCGGAGAATAATATGAAGATCCCCTCGGGGTTGTGTTGTTCCAGATGCAATCCGGTTACGTCAGAGGCTGGAAGCTAAGGCGGCGAGGGTTAGGTCTTATTGTTGGGCAGAGTCAACATGGAGGACGAAAGCTTCACAGTGGAAGAAATATATCACCTTTTGTACCTTGATTATGTCTGTGGTAGTCCCTACATCAGTGGATGTTATGTGTAAATTTATTGTGTATTTAGCAGACACACTCTGTTATGTAACCATAGATAATTATGTATCAGGAGTCATTAGTTTGAATAAATATTTTGGTTACGACGTGTCTGACATTAGGTTGGATTTCACCTTTTCTACTACCCTGAAGGGTTTAAGGCGGTTGTTAGGGGATCCTATTCTCACAAGGGTCACTTTGACATTGGAGAACTTATTAAACATGTTCTTATCTGTGGATTGTTTGAGTGTGAACGAAAGATGTATGTGGGCTTGTATAGCAACCAGTTTTCGCTCATTGTTGAGAAAGTGTAATCTGGTTCCAGATAATTTGAAACTGGAAGGCCATTTTTTGAGGAGAAAATCTTTAACTTTCATGCATTGGGGTGTTTTACTCAGGATATCTAGTTCTAAAACGATCCAGTATGGTCAGAGATTACATCTAGTTCCCTTAACTTATGCGTCGGGTTCTCCGTTATGTGCAGCTACGTTATTGAAAGAACATTTTAATGATTGTCCTTCTAGTACTCCGGATTCGCCTGTGTTTTTGTTAAAGGTATCAGAGACTTTGGTTCCCTTAACTTACCCGGTACTAAATAAATATCTAAAAAGACTGTTAGCTACTATAAACATGGATGTAAAAGGTGCTGGTTGCCATTCCCTGCGTCGGTCTGGGGCAGCTTTTCTTCATCATTGTGGAGTCCCGTTGGAGGATATCAGACAGACGGGTGATTGGGCGAGTTTGACAGCCCTCATATATTTGGCTAAACCTTTGTCATCAAGGATAAATCTGGACAAGATGGTAGTGGATTCTTTGTGCAAGAAGTGAATTGTTCTGCTTGATAAATTAATGTTTATGTTGTGTATAATAAATATGATACATGTATAGTGGTATGACACTTTTGTAATTCTGGGTGTTGCCGGTTTAATCCAGCCCAAGTGCATATGATGTCTTGTGTCTTCTCACCTCTCGAATTACCGGTAATCAATGGAAGGAAACGACCGGGGTTGTTCCCGCTATTGATCAGGTTAGGCGCGCCAAAAGGTGGACTCCGGGTTATCCGGTAAGGGGCGCCCCCTGGGTAGTGTTTGGTGGTTGCCATGCTACAGTGTGTTGGTTACCGCTGTTATTATTCTTCCAGAGCGTCGCCCAGAGAGGTTGACAGGCTCATGCTCGTGTAAAAGAATTTTTTCTTTGGTTATTGTGCTTGCTTATATATAATATTGTTAATAAATAGGCCGGTTTAATCCAGCCCAAGTGCATATGATGTCTTGTGTCTTCTCACCTCTCGAATTACCGGTAATCAATAAACATTGTTGAGTCGATTTTTACAATTTATGAATCACTGAATGCATGGCTAATATGTAAAAAAAAGTCATAGTATGTTTATGGTAGATATAAGTCAAAATGTTACACTATTAGTCCATGGGTGCACCATTATTGCCTAAATTGTTCATTGCACCACAGATTTATATGATCAGCAGCCCTATGTAAGTCAGTATTACAGAGATGTGAGTTGGGGTTTAAAAGAATCCTTGAAAAGATTCTCGATTACCCTGACTATTTTCAGAGTATATCTAAAGAGGGGATTACTTTGAAATCCCTATTTTCAGGGAAATCTCATATCTCTGTTCTTAGTGTTAATTGATCGAACAGAGAAATCTCTATCAACTTGCTGTTACAATAGCTCCATCTAGTTAATAATAGTATCATCAAGTGTTAACGTACCAGGTCAAACACGACAGGGGTGGCCTCTGCGGCCGGGTGGCGCTCGTTGATGGTGGTGGTGGGTCTGAGGGCCTCCAGGCGCTGACTGAGCCGCACCCGGGACTGGTGTTCTGCTGCACGCGCCTCCCGCGCCTTCCTACAGGGACACACATCATATTATGATTATTTGAGACTTACCTGTAAGTTGAGGTATAATCTAGGTTATACCGAGGGAACCTTGGTGGTTCTGGGAATACACGAGAGGAGCGACTGCGCATGCGTAGCTTCAGCATTCAGAGCCTGTGAGGGGAAGGGGACCCCCTTACCCCTAATCCTGACTTGTGGTCACTAAGTCAGGCCCTAACTAGTGCCCTGTAAACTAGTACCGGTAACACCAAAATGGCAATTTTTAGGCTGTACCGAGGGAGGGCGGGACTGGGCGTGTATTCCCAGAACCACCAAGGTTCCCTCGGTATAACCTAGATTATACCTCAACTTACAGGTAAGTCTCAAATAATCATAATATTATACCTCGGAAACCTTCGGGTGTTTCCGTCAATCCACGAGAGTTTTAGAGCTTTTCCCTTCCCCGAACAGAGATAAATCCCCGAACAGAGACCAAACACAGTAGATTTCAATAAAAATAGAATATATTCCATTCTTAAAATCCCTGATACAAGAAAAGCGCCCTAACATGGCGGGATAAACAACTGGCTTAGAGCCTAACTTGTTGGTCAAACAGTTGTATAAACAAACACTTACAGTGCAATTTTGTATTATACTACTCAAACTTGTAAACATATACACCTTTGGAAAGTGTATTTTCTAACAAGGTAGGACAACTGTCAATACATGTCTCTATCACTGTCTACTTGTAGACGTAACAATAACCAATGTTTAACTTTGAACAGTTTATGCCTCAGGCATCACTCCAGCCAGCAAAGCGTGGCCGACATCGGTGGTGTCCTGTTCAATACGCTTGTGGTAGTACTTGGCGAACGTATCCACATTTTTCCAACCTGCTTGTCTCATGAGGAGGTTGAGGTTTCCCCCTTTTTGTAGGGCGAAGGACGCTGACGCACCCCTTGTGGAGTGCAGGCGGTACTTGGTGGTGTCGATTTTTGCCATGTTCAGCACCGTCAACACCCACCTGCTCAGGGTGTCCCTGCTTATGGCACCATGAGGTGTGATGAAACTCAGCAGCAGCTGTGTTTCTCCCTTCCTCATATCTGCCGTTCTACTCAGATACTCCTTCAAGCACCTAACTACACACACGTTAGGTTCTTGGTCAAAGGCCCTCAGGATTACCGTGTTGAGTGGGTCCCCCAGCCTGTTGCTCTTTAGGAGTTTCTTCATCTTGAACACTGTTCTCTTCTTGACCTCTAGACCTTCAATGTCTAGTCCTACTATGGTTTGTCCTCGCTGTGAAGTAACCAGTAGGAGCAGCGTGGCCAATTTGAACGAGAGATACTTGAGAGAGAGTTTCTTGTTCTTTCCCCAGCTAGCCAGTAGCTTGAGTACCTTTTTCACATTCCAGAAGACTGGGTACCTCGGCTGAGGTGGAATCCTCTCATATGCCCCTTTCAACATGAGCCTGATCACTGGGTGCATCCCGACAGTGATGTTGCTTCTTACCGGTAGTACTGCCGAGAGGGCAGACCTGGCTGTATTCAGGGCGTTGTAACTCAGGCCTCGCCTTTGCAACTGGGATAAGAACGTACACACTTGCTGCACTGAAGGGCACAGCACTTTGTAGCCCTTTGTCACACAAAACACACACCACTTTTTTAGATAAGTGTCGTATGTCTTCCTGGTATTAGGTCTCCTTGCTTCTAAAACCAGCTCAATGGTGTGTGCGTCATATCCCTGTTTCTGCAGGACCCTGGTTAGCAGATGAGAAAGACCACCAGGGGGGTGGCTTGTAGTCTTTCGACGTTGGCTGGCTGGCCGTGTGGTACAAGGTTGTCCCCGTTGTGCCTGAACTTGAGCCTGCGGAACTGGCTGTGGTGGAGTGTTGCGTACCACGGCTGCCCCGGCCAGTCTGGTGTCACTAAGATGGCCTTTGGACGTTCCGACAGCAGGCGCTGTATCACAGGTCCCAGCACACTGAATGGAGGAAACAAATAGAAGAATTTGTCAGTCCAAGTAATAGAAAATGCATCTATGTCCCAGGCCCCCGGTTCTGGTTGCCATGAGACAAAACAGTCAGTTTTTGCATTTACTCTTGAGGCGAACAGATCCACTTCTGGCCTACCAAAAATCTTGCACACTTTTTGGAAGATTTTGGGTGAAAGTTCCCATTCCAAATCATCTTTAAAGTGCCTTGATTTGTAGTCTGCCAGTGTGTTCTCTACACCTGGTATGTGGGCTGGTGTTACCCAAATGTCATTCTTTTCACACCAGTCCCATAGCTGTCTCGCAGCTTTGTCACATTCAGCAGATTTCATACCTCCCATGTGTTTAATGTAGGCTAAGGCAGTGGTACTGTCAGTTAGGACCCTGATGTGTGCCCCTTGTTCTGGTACCAGAGCTTGCAGTGCAATGTGCGCTGCCATGATTTCCTTTACATTAATATGGAAGTGCATTTCTGAGTAGAGCCATCTACCCCCTGTGGCGTCCTCTAGTCTATGGGCACCCCAGCCTTCCTCAGATGCATCAGAACAGATAGTGAAATCAGGTCCCGTGTTCCTGATATCCCTCTTTCCCTCTGGTAGTTCCCTCAACCACCAGAAGATGTCCCTCAGTCCATCTAAGCCCAACGACATGTGTGCATCAAAGTTACCTTTGTTCAATTTTAGGGCCTCATTCTTCTCCCTTTCCAACCCTTTGACATGGGCGGGGCCATACTGAACCCCCATGGAATAGGCTGTCATCAGGCCTACCAGGCCTGCTGCCTCCCTGATTGTGACTTGTGTCTTTCCCAAGGTTTCCTTGACAACCCTATTGAATTTCTCAACCTTCTCCTCAGTAGGCCTAACTGTCATCTCCTCTGAGTCTAACCAGAATCCTAAGAAGGTGATTCTACGTGTAGGTAGTAGTACCGACTTCTCAGTGTGAATGACAAAACCTAGATCATCTAGTGATGAGCAGAGTGCTTCCGTTGACTGTTGACAGTCTTGGTAACTATCCCCTATTACAAACGAGTCGTCTATGTAGGGAAAACACTCATGTCCCTTTTGTCTGAGTGTGGAGTATATGGGCGTCAGGATTTTGGTGAAAATCCTAGGCGCGCATGCCAGTCCATTTGGCAACCCCTTGAACTCAAACAGGGCCCCGTCCCATTGGAATCTCAGGTATTTTCTATCCTCCTCCCTGACTGAGACTGTATAATACGCGTCTCGCAGGTCGACTGAGGACATGAAGCAATTTGGCCTCATGAGGTCTATTGCTGTCTTAAGGCTTGTCATTTTAAAATGATTGTATTCTACCGCCTTATTCATCTCTGTAAGATCTAAAATCAGCCTGAAATCCCCATTGGGTTTTGGTCTGAGAAAAACATTTGAAATGAATTGTCCCTCCACTGGTGTCACTTGGTGTATGACCCCCTTCTCTAACAACTTTGACAATTCCATCCCCATGATAATTCTCTTCTCTTGGTCAAATGAATATTGGTTTGGTACCCGCCCCTGTAGGGGTGCTATCTCCTCTTCGAATGGGATAGTAATACCTTCCACCATACCAAGTACCCAGGGGTCCTTGGTATAAGCAAACCATTTGTCAACAGTGAATGTTATTTGACCCGCAACAAAGTTAGAAGCCGTATGACAGAAAGGAGAGGTACTCACCCGGCTTACTGAGACCCCCTCTTCTGAAAATCCTGCTTAGATCCCCCTTGCTGGGGTGCAGAAGAGGCTGCAGCTGGGGCCCGAGGCTGGCCCTGGTGCTTGTTATGCTTGTGCTGCTTGTTGTAGTTGTTGTTGTTAGCAGACGGAGGGAACATGAATGGCTGGTTGAGATGTTGCATACCAAATGTCTTATGGTTCTGCTGCTGCATTTGCCATGCAGGCACTGAAGTGGCACCTCCACCGTAGGGGTGGTACTTCTTATTGCCATTTTTCTTGCCTGCTTTCCCTCCAGGGTTAGGCTTCCCCTGTTGTTGCTGCGGTAGTGCAGTCTGTGATGACACCCTGTCAGCTACCTTGTGGGCTGTGTCCACCTTCTTAGTCGCCTCGTCCAGACCCCCTCCAAAGAGGAAAGCCGGATCTGTGCCCAAATCCCTTGTGAGATATTCATGGTATTTCCCTACCATGATTGGCTTTATGAGATCTCTGCGTCGAGCTGAGATGGCATTAATGGTACTGGCGATTAGTTGGAATCCATCTCCCAGATTATCGCTCAGGTCATCTAGATCTTCGTCCGTGTTGCCACGTTCAATCTGCAGGGCTGCCAGGGGTGACAGTGACAGCAATGCTTTAACTAGATGTTGTTGAAACTTTTTCAAAGCCTCGTCGGTCTTCTTATAAGTATCTTTTTTTTTTTTGGTTTCCTGAGGAGAATACCTAACTCCTCCTCAGGCTCCGGCGCGACTAACTTCCCCGCATTCTTAGGCTGTGGGTAGGCTGAGTGTAGAACCTCCAGGTCTGCCCTCGTACGCCTTTCCTCAAACACGGTTTGTACAAAGGTAGCGAAGTTTGGATCTAAGCCTAGACCAACCTTTTCACGCGCTGCCTTTTGTTTAGCCTTTTCCGCCACCAGATCCGCCATTTTACCCGGTTTCATCTCAGGAAGCTTGGTATCCTCCTTGGGTTTCTCCTCTTCCTCACTTTCAGATTCCGAGGGGACCCCGTCCCCGGCCCCGCCGTTGTTGTTGTTGGCCTGAGCCAGCTGGGGGAACAACAGCGGTATTTGGGTCATGGCGGCCTGACCCACTAACGAACTCAGCAATTGGGTCAGTAGGTTACCCGCCAGCGCCTGTTGCTGGGCGCCCGCGAGCGCCTGTTGCTGGGCGCCGGGCGCAGACTGGCCGGCGCCGTTGTTGACGTTGCCGGTGACATTGGTTGACGCGGTGACATTGGACCCGTCAGGAATGACATTGGTCCCGTTGTCGCCCACCTCATCTGCAGATTGGTCTTGGCCATCTTTAGATGAACTACTGCCCGCATCACTAATTGCATGGCTAGTAGTATTGTCTTTGGTAGCGTTTCTCTCCCTTCTAGGTGGCATAATGAACACGCGCCTCTAGAACTTGGTTGAAATTCGCCCGACGCCCGGAGGGGTGATGTCGTTTGTCTGCAAAGACCAGAAAAAAGAACTTACTACTTGCTTGAAACGAAATAATTGTCAAGCTAGTATACTCTAGGCTACGGGGGTAGGATAGAGTGTTCATTTTAATACCAAATAAATAAATAACGAGTAAAATAACTTACCCGCTACGCTGTCGCTGAAAACTACGTCTTGTCTGAATCAAACGCCGCTTGGAACTGAAGCTACGCATGCGCAGTCGCTCCTCTCGTGGATTGACGGAAACACCCGAAGGTTTCCGAGGTATAATTATTATTAGACAGTGATGATTTGGGTTACTCTATGTCATGGCTGTTCTTGTTCAGTTGGATGGTAATATTTTAGCACTTGTCTGAATTACAAAATTTGAATTAATTTACAATTGCTGAAAAACATATTATTCCAGTACATTTAGTACATTTTAAAATATGGTGAAAACGTTGGTTATTTCTAGTCTAAAAGACTGACAAAAAAGGTAGGGGGATGCTTATTAGAGGAGCTTGCAAGAAAACATTTCATTTCATAAGAATAACTAGTTAAAAACCATAGTACTTACTTTGCGGCTTCAACCCGCTTTAGTCTTTCTTTTTCGGCCTGTGCGGCTGTGGATAATGGTGGTTTTCCTGTCTCGGCCTTACTTGGTGAGTCGCCCTGTGCACCTACAGCGGCTGGTTTGGTGTCAGTACCCGCAGATTTCTGTGTAGTAGGGGCTGCGGCTTTCTGAGGTGAGCCTGGCTCAGGCCGACTTGCTGCTGCCTTCTTTGGCTGTCCTGGTTTTGTCGGTTTAGCCGCTTCCACTGGCCTGAAATAAAGGACCATCATATCATATTAATTATGACGTCTGAAATACCTACCATTAAGAGAGTATTGCAGATGAAGCCATTTCTATATAGAGGCCTTTACTTCTTTCAAGTGTGCACATAATTAAAAATTTTGAATATTTGTGATAAGATAGTATGACTCGTACTTCTCGGTGGTGTAGGTCTCC
The DNA here is from genome assembly GCA_947462335.1 of Harmothoe impar. Lineage (NCBI taxonomy): Eukaryota > Metazoa > Annelida > Polychaeta > Phyllodocida > Polynoidae > Harmothoe > Harmothoe impar. Next base: position 54,863,026 of record OX381717.1, read on the forward strand.
GGGTGGGCGATGTTCTTGCCCTCTCTGAGCGCCTCCTTCATCTGACGGCGCTGTGCGTGCCACAGAGACAGGTCTCCCACCGCGCCCACCTCCTCCTCGTCTGAACTAGACTCTTCCGGCTGACTGCAAGGTGGTGGGCAAAAGGTAATGGTTGTGGACCACTAAATTCGACACAACGACATGGCAGTTTTTTGGGTTAGTGACATGCGACATGAGGAATATTAGAGATAGCGACATGGGACATGGACATTTCTTATATTCGACATGGTGACATGGCTATTTCCTAAAATCGACAGGGCGACATGGTCATTTCTTAAAATCGACATGGGAAATTGAGACCCCCATCCAGACCCCCATTACTTCTACTGTAATGTGTGAAATAGGTTACTATTTCTATATGGTAAACCACATGACAGAAAAGTAAGTCGCTGTTTTACATAGAAATTAACAGGCGCCAGATAGGGACCAATACGTTGTCTGCCCTTACAAACAAATGATAATGTCTATGATATAAGCTTTTTTTTATGGCATACGGCTGTCTCAGTGATTTAACCAGTGTTAACTCAGGAGAGCTGTATTTTGCCAACCCGTTGAATAGGCTATGCCTGTATGCCAGTCCATGGACCTGTGCTGTACACTTGTACAATCTCATCATATAAGTTACATGAAGGACAGCTTATAGTTACAAGTTATAGTACAAAGTCACAAAACTTACCTCTGTGGCCCGAGGCGCAGAATCCGTTGTACGGCTTCAAAGCTGAGCTGTTGCTGATGTTTCTCAACATCAAAGTTACGCAGGTCAATGAATATGGTGTCACGATTGCGCTCCTTTTTCGGCTTTTTAGCCGGACCTCCAAGTCCAAACTGCATCATTAAGGCCTCACTAAAGGCTATCGGCGGCTGGTCAGATACTGCCACTGCTGTTCCAGAAGATTTTTGTTGTGCTGGTAAGTGAAATGTCAAAAATAAGTTAAATTTACAATACTTGCCTTCATCGATTTTAGCAGAGCTTTTAGAAAACCTTTTAAAAACAAGGTAGCACTGGCTAATGAAAGGAGGTACCACACTTCGTCATTTTAAAGTAGAAACATTTTAATGCTAAGTTCATGGATTCCCCATATTTCCGTTTTTTTAATCTGTAGACTAGAAATCAGTTGTGTTTCTTCGACTAAACAAGTCATGGTAATTCTCTAATTTGTAGGGAAGACAACAAATAGTCTAGATGGCCAAAACAGCATATATCCTTCCTACCTTCCATGTTTTTGTTATGGGCAGTTTTCATGGCTTTGGTGTTCATTGACTTGTTGGGCGCCTCCGCCACCCTCCTGAGATCCTGCTCTGGTGGTGACGGTTGCCGTAAATCCCCTGTGGAGTCAGGTCGTGCGACGGCTCCTGTGTTCGGGTCATACTCCTCCATGGCCTGCCCTGACTGGGCAACAGTAAGCCGCGCCAGCTTCTCAATGAGGGAGATGTTCTCATCGTCATCAGCTACCCGAAGACAACTTATATTTACAGTATTTTGCAAAGTAATAGAGCATAGTTCATATAATTTCATCTATTTCAATTGTTGTATTGTTCATTCTCCTTCCTTCCTTTACAGAATATCCCACATTCAAAATTATTTGCAGCAACATTTGCCAAAAAGTCGGCATTAAATATGATGTTAATAAAGATACAGGCGTATACTAACCAATATAGGTAGTTCCCTATCCTTAGAATTCTCTTCAATGAAAAACTTGAGACTGGTAAGGCTGTATGAGCGGCCTACCTTGCATGACGGTCCGACCGGTAGGTGTGGTGGGAGCCTGTGAGGGTCTGGTCGGAACGCGTGCGGCGGCAGTAGTTCTGGGGAGCGGGAGGCTCGCCGGTCTGCCACCCTCCTCGTGCATACTCAGGGCAGCATCTGGGCATTGTAAAGAGAGGGGAAATGATATTAATCTGGAAGACGCAAGAAGGTTTCACATTTTGTTATTATTGACGTATTGCATAAATCGATTGTTTTACATGAGGTATCCCTGCCAAATATTGGGGCAGAAATCCCATGACTTACTGCCCTGATCCGCTTTTTTTTTCAATTTTCAATGACTGCTTTATATTGGGCATATATTTCTTAACCGATGGCGGAAAACTAACACAAAGGACCTCACACCTTAATTGGTTATATCGTATACTCTCACAAAACCGAAGGTTAAGTCAGATACCTCCTCGTAACTGAATTATGTAGTAGTTATAGGACAAGTACCAAGCTGTACGCGAAATACAGTGAAGGAAGCCTTATACTCAGATACTCGCAGGGTATCTACTACATAACCTTAGGGAATGTTTACAATGTACCATACTAGTCCATACAGACAGTGGTCAAGTTGATAGAATCTATGAGTGAGGATGACAGTGTATCAAGAATCTCATGATAGCACTGACCATTTATGGTACATATCACGATTATGTAGGAAACGAGGTGTGTGTCGTAGAACCACAACTACAAAAGTCACGATTAGTCCAACATTGACAATATTATCAATTGCAGGAAATCAATTAAATTAAACTTAAGTTTTTTCTCCCGGGCTTTTCCCACATAGCTTACTTCAGAATTAGTATTCAAAACCTGCTATTAAACTAACTGAATAAATAATAACTCATATTTTGAACTATTCAAATACTTGTTTATATCATACTGAATGACTCAGCATTATTTCCTACTGAGACCTTTATTATGAAAGCAGTCTCTGCCTACATACAGTGTGACCTTTATTTTGAAAGCAGGCTTAAGGTGCACAGAACTTGGCACAGTCCCTGCTGTAACACATGGGCGTCATCCAGTCCTAGTTTTAAACCTTTAAGGGAAGCATAAAGCCCATTATGCCCTTTTCTTCATATGATGCATCAATGCAGCATCGGTGAGCATCGTGCTGGCCATCTGAGGTTGATACACTCCCAGAGAGTCGCCATGATGCACCAGCAATCTGCGCCGGTAACACCTAGGGTTACTCATTGGTGCATCATGGGGACAAATGAATAAGAAGCCTTGAGGCATCATGCCACCATAAATGGTTAACTGGAGTTTCGCCACACCGCTCACCCATTCGTCCCATATTGTCTAGAACTCGATGAGGCTTTATGCGTTGGTAGATTGATCAATGTATCATTTATTTTCAGGTGGAAGGCTTTAATATTCCAATCTTATCGGAGACGAGAGAAAAGGGTCTGTTCCCACCGCGATGCAACCTTGATCTGAAGCTATTCAAAACTTCAATGGCCGCCGTTGTCATGGCGCCGCCCTCATTGTGACGTCACAGTGACAAAAAAAGAAAAAAAAAATTTAATATTCCAGGAGTATGCCATAGTAAAATATATATTGACGTAATTCATGTTAAACGTCAGTCCAAAGTTCGAGAAAGGGCAGCGTTTTTGTATCCCCCTCCCCTCATTAGTGGGATCGTGGAGGAGGCTTGACCAAGCTCAGTCTGTTAAATTTATTTCTTACAGAATTTCCTCATTCAGCTTGGTCCTTATTCTATTCCCAATGTTGTCTGGCTCTATTACCCGTCAGACTTGGTGTGGTTATTCATACAGTTTACATAACTGACTTACTTAGCTTAGACTTAGGGTTGGCAAGGGGCCAATTTAAACTCAAAGTGCCCAAGTAGGATATTACACCTTGGATATTACACATGCCTGGTACATGAACACCACCTAATCACTACAATTGCCGCTGGTCCTGCTGCGTCACAGCCGACTCACACATCTACAGAGGGGTCCTCCATAAACGTTAACAATTTAAACCACCACCTCCACTATTTAAGGCCCTCAGTACCCATTCACTCTCAATTCCGACCTCGACCTCCCCCCCCCCCCCCCCGGCAAGATTTAGGAAGTTCAGGGGAGTGACAAACTACTAAAATGTACAGGCATCAAAATATCATTTCATGTGACCCCTAAGTGCTAAAAACATCAAATTTATACGATACCAGTAACTCTGAGTAGAATGGAAATGGAAAGTACCGTTGAAAATTGAAAGATTACTTACCCAAGTCGATATTATCTAGATCCTGGAAAGTTAGCGATGGCCCCTGGGAAGGTATATAGCGTGAAACCAGATCGCTTGGCTTTCCCTGGGGTGCAATGTTCTGATCCTTAATTTTATTGTCACTTCCAATACGCTCCAACTGGGAACCATCACTTTGTTTTAGAGAACCAACCCTAATATAAGAAGTATTGGGAACAGAATCGGAACCAACCCAAGTATTAATCTTGACATCGGTTTCAGATATATCTGTAGTGTTGGACCCCATGCACTGTGTCTTTCTGGGTTGTCCCACATGTCCAGGCTCGGACGCGGCTGTGTCTACATCAGCCTCAATGTCTACCTCGCGTATACTGCGCAGGCTGAGGGTGCTCACACTGTCCTCTGCGTGTACCAGCGACAAGCCGCTGTAACTCTGAGTGTCTCCTAACTCCTGCTGCCCGGTGCTGAGCTGTCCCTTACTGACGGACGTACCGCTGTGCTGCAGACGTGCCATGATGTCATTGTCCGGGGGCGGCACGTCCGACGTGTCGGCAGCTCGGAGCAGCTCCTCCCATGACTCACTCGTTAGACTCTCATCAAGGTCCTTGTCTTCGTCAAATGTCGGGGTCTTGATGGTACGGTGGAAGATAGCCACCTCCTCATCAGAACTAACCTGATATACAAACAGCAATATTGTGTTTCACAACAAAATGTTGACACTATCTGAATGGTTGCAGCACTCATCATCTCGAAGATGCTGATGTAAGTTGGGAACATTTTAGAAATAAAGCCGAAATAAAACTCTATTATTCAACTGTATAGAGGAGCAGAGAAGAACCCACTTTATCTCTGGCAGTCTGGGGGATTATATCTCAATCCTTTGCCTTAAAACATTTTTTCAATCAATCAATCAACTCATTAACTTCATCACCAGGCATAATTTTTTTTTCTTAACCCTTAATTACAATACTTACATCAGATATGTCAAAATCGATGGAAGGTAGGTTCTTTTCCACTTCTTCAAATATTGAGTCGAGCTTTACACCAAAGCCATCGGTGGTTCCTTCAATTGGGGAGAATAGACTGCTGCCCCCGGGGGCCTCCGGATTGGGCTCCATGATGGCTGCAATAATTCAAGTGTGGATTAAATTTCATGCAAAACACTTCGAGCAAAGACGGTCAAAAGTCATCCTTTTAAATTTGGTGAAAAATCAGAAAAGTGGCCAGGGGCGCGGAGGGATTTTGTGAAAACAGACCCTTAGATCAAGCTTAGTTAATTGGCATTGGTCCGATGATTAGATAGATCTGCAGGGATGTTGGTGCCCAACCGAAAGTATCAAACCTATATATATATATATATGTATAGCTGGTAAAAAAAAACACTACTAGACTAAACCATGGAAAGCATGCAGCCTTAATATATTCACACTACATTTATATTCTTTTTAAGACACAAAAAAAAACATGTCAAGTAGATCTAACCCCCCCCCCCCCCCCCAAAGAATTGGACCCCTTTCAATATGAATCATTGAATATGAAAACCTTGGTGCTGGTACATGGGATGATAGCTGTGTGGCAATGCCTCTGGTACCCCGGCCTAGCTGTGTGGCCACTCAAAGGCGATTTCTACCAATCCACAATTTTTTAACTTTGAACTTCTCCCAGTAAGCCAAAATGTCAGATAAAGTTGTAGATCTTTCTTCAACTGATGCACAAACATGTTATGATGATACCTACCATACATTTATGAAATGTCAGTGCGTGCTTGATAATATTTTAGCCATTTCCTAACACCCCTCCCAACAAACTCAGATCGTTCCAACATGGCAGCCATTGAACTCTCTAACAGAAGGGAGAAAAGAAGTATTTTACGACTTTGTTTGCCGTCATACGGCGGCTGGACGACATTGTTTAAAATGGTGGCATTTCCGTTTTGAGCAGTACGCAGCAAAACCGAACATTTGCAAATAGGAAATGGCCATTTTAATAGGAAAAGGCTAGCGAAATGTACTGTATGTTATGCGAAATAGAAGGGAACAACTCAGGGACTTAGAATATCAAAAGAAGGTGGCAGAAAGTGATGCATGTAAGTGTACAGGAGTGATTAATTCCGTTAGCTAATGGGTCGACGCTCAACTGAGGCGGACGCCGAGGTTGAAAGCTCAATTAATGGGATGATTGATGGCCGGGATGATGGGACATGCTTATAAAACGTATGCCATCATGGTTCCTTTCTGGTGTTGGCTTGTATTGCTATTTTTAGTATTAATAACGATTGCAGTCTGAGACTGAATGATCCAGTGGCATGTCATACTCATACAACTTGTACAAGTTATAATAGACTTCAAGTTGAATCTTGACTGAGATTTGACAGGTCTGGACCCATTTCAATACACAAAAGTCAATCGTATTATACCTATTTAGATGGTGTCCTGGCTTCAAAGTACTCCGCTGTAGAGAATTTATCACAGGTGTCCTCCAATATGATACGATAAATCCTATGTTATGAATAGTTTCTGGTTTGGGCGCTACCGTGGATTCATAAATAAACACATTCCAAGTGACAGGTGCCATCCGCCATCGTTGCGATGGACGCCACCCGGTTGCCGTACCTTCTCGATTCGATATTTACAGGCAACGGACCCCAATGAAACTTTACATGCAACCACTAAACAACAACTTGATTACTTACAGAAGTTTTTGAAGAGCAATTGGTCGTCTAGGGCTTGTTATATAGCATCGCAATTTATCCAGCGTTCGGCATTTCTTCTGCTATGTTCGCCATTTCGGCCATTTCGAGTGCCCGTGTCGCATCTCAGAAGTCGTCCATCTCAGAAGTCGCTACCGGAAGTTTAACTTAACTTTATTTGCCCAATAGATTGATATACGGCTAAGGGCAGTATCACTAGGGTTGTTGTTTTTCCACCTTTAATAGAAGAGAGGGATATTATCCTGGTTTTAATTGTTTCAAAAATATTATTTATTTTTAATGATATATGCGGCCCCCATTGACTTTAGCCTATGTGCGGAATTCTGACATGGAGCGACTTCTGAGATGCGACACCCGGATAATGAGCCTGAGGTACGCGATAACTAATGTTATTTCTTTCCTTTTTTAAATATATATTATTCTTTCTTGACACACCAGCATTTTATTAGAAAATAATTTCTAATGAATGACTATCGACTATGTTTTTTATTGAATGATTGATTCTTTGGGTTTAAAAAATATATTTCTTCTGGGCGTTGAGTCGCGCAAAACCTCGATCTGCTGGTTCCCGCTCGTTGCAAATAAACACTGAGAACCAGCGAATATATTGGCAGGTGGAAGCAGAAAAGTAAGTCAAAACACTGTTTTGATCTAAAGAAATTACGTTTTTAGCAAGTTAAGTACTTTTATGGTCGTTGATAGTAAGGTGTGTGTTTTTGTAAGTGTATATCCTAGATACCTGTCACAATTTCATGTAAGGTCAAACTCAGGGGTGGGCATCTGTCGCTATGTCGCACAAAATGTGCGACAGGGGCCTTGGAAAATGCGACAGTGACATTAGGGATGGCATAGGCTTTCTAAATCTGAAAGAATTTTGCAGATATTCCTATTAGAACCAAAGTTAATACACCAATCTAACAATGGCTTTTTAACATTTTCTTAGGGCAACACCCACAAACCCTCAGAATAAACCAATCTAAAAGGTGAAATTCCAAGGTTATCCTGGAGCAATATGACCACAGAATGTACCAGTTTGAAAGTAGAATTCATAAATGCTCCTGGAGCAATGTTCTAATCAGAAGACATGCTTTAAACAACAGAATTTCTAAATTAATGTGGCAATATGCCCCCATTTACCCGACAATTCTATTAAAAGGTAGAATTTCAAAATTTTCCCGTTGCAATATACTCCCAGAACCATCAGAATACACCAACCTAAAAGGTAGAATTTCTAAGTGTTCCTTAAGCATGAGTCCAAATATCCTCCAATCTAACAGTGAATGTACATAATTTTCTTGGAACAATAAAAAAACCTAAAAATTTCCCAAACTAGAGCAATATGCTCCGAAAACTCCTCAGAGCACACAAATCTAAACATAAAATGTCAAAATTTTCACCTGCAGCGACACCTCAAAATGTAACATTCTAAAGATAGAAACCCAGTTTTTCCTATCGATATGCCCCCAAACATTCACAAAACACACCAATCAAAGGTAGAATTTCAAAATTTTCCTGCAGCAATATGTTCTAAAAACCCATCAGAAAACAGCAATTTAACAATAGAATTTCTAAATTTTCCTAGAAATACAATACATCAATCTAAAACTTCAAAGTAAGAATTTCTAAATGGTCCTACAGCAATGTAACCTCAAATATCCAGAATATACCATACCAATGTAACAGTAGATTTAGTAAATATTTTTGGAGCAATGCATCTCATAACCCCTCAAAATAAACCATTCCTAAGATAGAAATCCATTTTTTCCTGGAACTAGTTAACACAATCACAAACCTCCACAAAACACACCGATTAAAAGGTAGATTTCAAAATTTTCCAAAAAGTTTTTCCAAATTTTTCAAAACAGACAGAAAAGATAGAAATATCATAATCCTCCTGGATTTCACACACACAAGAATTTCCCCTGAGAAGTGGGGGGGGGGGGGGGGTACTGGGTACTTTGCTACACCGATTTCTAGTTTTGCTCCAGCATATCACTATATGCCCACCCCTGAAACTTGTTTTTATACTTTATGTGCCTATCAATGAATCATAACAAACAGGTTACAATACAAGGGTTGGGGCAAGTTAGGCTTGTCTGTTCAACTGTTGACAGTGTTGTAGGTTCAATGAATGAATAATTATAATTCCAATGTATGACTATGCGTGTTGTCGTACAGTTAGTGTTAATGGGCCCTCAACTTTGTTGAGCTGATGCCAGGAAATTCACTGACATATCACCTTTACTAGGCTTTTAATAGACTTGAGTGTTGATTAACAAAATAGATTTGGGATTATTTTTGGCTCATCTGACCAGTTCCAGACCCAGTACAAAGCTCAGGTACCGGTACTTAGTAGTCACGGGCCGGCGAGAAGGAGAGCAGCTATCAGCATCTAAAGCGATCACTTGTTTTGAGCCTGTTCAACTAGTACTGAGCTCTCGGACATCTTTAATATATGAATGCCATTGTAGTGTTTGTATATTCAATATGGGTACCAGGTAGTTCATACTCAATCATAGACAACTAGTTGGACATACCCAACCAATGATCGCATAGGATCTGATAGGTGCTCTCTTGTAGAGTCTCCCCGTGACTATAGACAACTCGAACTGCTGTTCTAGGATGCGAAAGAAAAGTTCTGTCTTTATTTCGGGTACGGTAACTTGTACAATTTATAATAGACTATTAAAGTCTTTAAGCAGGAGCCTTCTCGGCTATCATTCAAACACCGGTGTTAATCGTTCTTATAGGAGCGGTTCATGCAAGCAGTTGGTTTCGGGCGGAGACCCAGTCAGGTCTGTCTTCTGTATGGGAAGGGCTGGCTTTTATACATGTACTGCCCGACTGCGATCGGGACGCCCTGTGGATTCCCTCATACAGGTTCTTAGCTAGGGCCTAGGCTGCGTTCGACAACCTGACTCATATCATACGTGCCCCTACACCATAATAAATACTGTACGGTAAAAATTCGACGTAATCAACGCCCCCAGCTTGAGGACTTTTTTTAGACTGGAAGAAAGCTTTAATTTTCACGATTTTGAAGACATAATCATAATTCCAAAAGTATGTTAAAAGAAAAAACATGAATATGTATTTACCGGTATGTTTATCAACTTTATGGTGGGCCGCACTGGCGATCAGATTATGGTGCCTTTAATACCCGTAAATTTAATGACGCTGCAAGAGGGGGCCAGATAAGGTGACAGAGGTGTGAACAGTTTTTGAAAAGAAGTGTGGGGGCTCCCAATTTTCGCATCGGCGGAAATCGAGGATCTCTGTCATTAACACACAGATATTGTGATTATTTGATAGCTAAGTTTAAAGCTGTGATTTCAAGGTACCCCTCAGCGAAATCTGGGATCAAAAAGAACAATTTTTGACCGATTTACATCCAATTTAATTTGAAGTCAATTTTGAAAGCTGCATAACAGTGCTAAATATTCAAGAGACTTAAAAAATAACCCCCTAAACACCTTATTTAGGTATTAAATGTCCCAGATGTGAGTTTTTGTGTAATTCCGAGTTGGTCCAATGTCATTTTTAGCCGGGCCAAATTATGACACATTTCCCTTATTTTTCACTGCATACTCTAGCTATGAGTGGTTCTCGCAAGGATGTCACTAAATTATACCCAGAAGTTTTAAAAATGAAGTTACAATTGTACAAGGCCACATCAAAAAATAAGGAGTTGGTCTATGGATTTTGGTCTTCGAGAAATGATGAGGGGGGGGGCTTTTATTTTGGGGGGGGATTTATCTTTTTTAATAAACCTCTTAATCTGCACTGAACTGGACAGCACTTTAGGGTACCATTTAAAATGTATTTTCCTAATTATGTTGATATAAGTAGGTGTAAATTTGACATCAAAACACTAAATAGATCTGACTTTACAACCAAAAGGGCCTTTCAGGTTCAAAGGCCCCAAAAGGGCTTTTAGATTCAGTCAAACTAGTAGGTCAACTGAGAGGTTTACACAGTAATAATTCAAATGATTTGATCTAAATGAATTTTAGGCTTGATTAAAACCTTTTGTGTTTTTTTTTATTGAACTACCTATATGACATTTTGACCAAAAAGGGCCATTTAGGTTCAAGGGCCCTAAAAGGGCTTTTAGGTTTCAGGCCAACTAGTAGGTCAGTGACAGGTGACATAATTCAAATGATATGATCTAAATGAATTTCAGGCTTGATTAAAACCTGTTGTGTTTTTTTATTGAACTATATGACATTTCAACCAAAAAGGGCCATTTAGGTTCAAAGGCTCTAAAAGGGCTTTTAGGTTTCAGGCCAACTAGTAGGTCAAGTGACAGGTGACATAATTCAAATGATATGAACTAAATGAATTCAGGCTTGATATAATGATCGATTGGGATTTTCCGACTTTATGGTAAGTTCAGAGGCCCTAAATGGCCCTTTTAGATTCAAAAGCCCCTAAAGGGCCTTTCTGTTTCAGTAAGTAGGTCAAAGATGTAGGTCGAATAACAAGTTCCCTATATGATTAGATCATAATGAATTACAAACTTAATATAAAGATCCATGGGGAGTGATTAAACACTCTGTATTGAACTGTTTGACCCTATGGCAAGTCTGTAAATGCCCTTTTGAGAATAAGTAGGTCAACTATCATAATCAGACAGTAATGCAATTTGGTTTCTATGAGTGCTGATATTTTGATTTATATAATTATTCTGTTTTGAAATATATATATGCATTTTCAAGGATAAAATGTCCCAGTATGTCATTTGAAGGTCATTTGAAGGTCATTTAAAGGTCATTTGAAGGTCATACAATAACATGGGCTATTCTATGGTATTACACTCTACACTCAGGATATGCCCTGAGAATTTCAAGTCAATACATTGGAGGATAAAGATTATATTGACGAAATTGAAGGTCTATGTCTTTTAGTTTGAGCTGTTAAATTCCCATCACAGAAACTGAATCACACTTCTACCATTTCTATATTGGGAATAGACTCATTATTTCGAACACTAATCACCTTGTAGATTCAGTTCTAGACTAGGTAGAAACATAATTCCAAAAGTTTTAGAATGGTCTCTCTAAGCTCTATCAAATGTGATCAAAAAGGCGTTAATCTATTTAAAACTTATTTTTTATTAAAGTGCCTACGTAAAAACTCCCGTTTAATCCGCACCCTGACTTTGGGCCGATCCTATAAGCCGCACCGCCGATATGACTCGCGTTATAGCCATGGCTTATACATGAGGTTTTATGGTAGACGCGAGACGGGAAAGTCAGCATATCAAGCGCTGATCCAATCCCCTGTTTTCTGCCCTTGTTTGAGCCATACCAAAACACTGTATGAGGTTTGGGGATGGTTCCCGTTCTAGTTCCGCTACTACGGAGTCATTCAAACTATATAGATAATAAATTCATAGTCAGTACCCGTAGCTTAACTCTTTAAATAACAGTATTATTACTGAGTTTCTTTATGCGTTTTCTGAATTCAAAGATAATGAGTGTAGCATATTATAGACACAGGTCGCGTCCAAAACTTTTACAGTATATGGAACATCTTTACATAGGATTTAGAATGTGGTATAAATCGGATATACCAATTTAAATTGTCTACACTTCAGATAGACTGGAAGCCCCATGATGGCGGCGCCAGGTCTTGAGTGTCCCTACGAGGCGTCGGACGAGGCATCCGAGTCAGAGCTGCTAGACCGCAGTCTGAGCGTGTGGCGTGGCCGGCTCTCCGTCGATGGCTCCGATGAATTTGCTCCGATTCCACTTGACCTTCACACAGCGTCGAGCATTGGGCAGTATGACTGTGTCAGGAACATTATCCAAAGGTACTTTAGATGATTAACATGCATGTGCAGTCTATACGAAAACCTGCCGGCCACCGGCTATAGACGGCAAAAAGTCTGCCGGTCCGGCAGAAAAAGGGCTACTGCAGGCCTGAATGGCTGGCTGTATTCCAGAGATTCTTGCCTATATGCCTTTTCTTATGGCTTGTAAATCGGAACATTATTAAGGGTTCTACAGCAACAGAAAGTGTGAATAATTTCTTTAATGTTCTTCAATAATTTACATATTAAAATGGTTGATATAATTGTAACATGTAGGGGGAACCCTATTTATTATCATTGCCAGTACAAACACTTGCTTTATATTTCATTTTTAAATAGCAAGATTGTACTCCAATATCGGGGCCTGCAAAAATTAAGCTGGGCCTGCAAAGAAAAAAATCTGCAGGACTGAATGTCCTGCATGGTGAATTTTTTTTTCGTATAGACTGCATATGACATACCGGTATACGTCTGTATGGATTTACGGCTTTGTTATATAGACAATCAAACAAAAATAACTCTAGGGAACATTCTGATTGGTGTGGGAGGCCAAGGAAATGTGGACGCTTAGCAGGGGGGGGGTGTAATTTGAAACCCACTGAGCTTAGGGGAGGGGAACCAAATGTTTTATCTTTTTTCAGAGAAAAGCCTGCTCATTACCAGAAATATCCATAATAATTTGAGTGCGAAGTATTCCCATTTGGATTGTGAGTGGGGGGCGGGGGGACACAGATCCCGACAAAAAATATACAACACTGTTACCTTAATAAAAAAGAATTAACAATGCTGCTTCAACGATTCGTGTAGTGAATTAAAGATTTAAATATTAAGGGAATAATGCAATGAATATGTGTCGTGAATTAGATGGTAACAAAACGTTTTGAGAGATGGGCTCAATCAAGCAGGGAGTGATCATTTTTTAACAACAGGGGGGGACGGTGGGTTTCCGCGCAACATTTTTTACACCCCCCCCCCCCCATCAAGGGGTCAACATTTTTTACCCCCCCCCCCCCCCCCCCCCCCCTTCGGCTCTCGCGCGGACCCTTTGAAGCATAGTAACGCGCGGGCTTTTTGGCTCAAAACAGGTTACATTTTTTTGCCCCCCCCCCCCGTCAAGGGGTCCACATTTTTTAGCCCCCCCCCCCCCCCGTCAAGGGGTCCACATTTTTTTGCCCCCCCCCCCCCGTTGTTAAAAAATGATCACTCCCTAAGCTGTACATTTCTTCCCAATCCGCAGTAATACCCCACTTTAATATATTTCCCTGAACGTCACTATTTAGGGGTTGCTCGTCTTTTAATACCGGGGCTGGTGGATTTGAGGGGGGGGGGGGTAAAAACTGTGTTGACCCCTGACCAGGGTGTGGGTAAAAAATGTCAACCCCCAGTTGTTGACCGGCACTATGTGTCCGGTCAGGTGTTAAGGGAGACAAAGGTCTGTAAGCTCAGACAGCCAAGCAGCGCGCCCGTAGGAATAGCATTGGGGGATCGGACTGACCACCCTATGTACATAGCCTCTATACTCCGCAGCACTAGTACCGAGCACCCCTCAGCCTTGCCCTCTACCAGCGTGGTCTTCACACCAGCCTGGCTGCAGCGCCCACCCCTCAGGCCTGCCAGGCTTCAATCCACTCCTCTCACACATAAGACCTTACCTGCAATCAATATATATGTTGGTCACAAATCTCTCACCCACAATGCACTGCTCATTCCGGTCTACTGAGCTTTCAATAGGTACATAGCTTCAATATTAAGTTGTTCACACCCTACTCCACATAGTAGCAGTACAGACCGCGGCAGGCGAATCCTACTCACAAGCTGTCATATACATATATGGGAACAATCACCTTTCTGTGTGGAGTGTGGGAATTTGTTCAAGGGTACAAGGGGCTGGCCACGGCAAGCAGTACTGTGTACAGGGCCGTTGGAGGTAATTAGCAGCTCTCATATCAGAGGTATTATCAGCTCACAGGTCTGGTCGGCGCTTGCCATAATAATGCTGACACGGCATGATCCGGCCTGCTGCACACCAGTTGTTCACACCCCACCCTCCACATTCTAGCAGTACAGACCGCGGCAGGCGAGTCCTACTCACAAGCCGTCATACATGTATACATATAGGGGAACGATCACAGGCAGCTCTCAGAAAGCTGTCCTTAACCATTTAAGGACAGCATGATGCTTCAAGTGAACAGCGATGCATTCATGTATCATGACCTCTCCTCACTAACCATTTAAGGACAGCATGGTGCTTCAAGTGAGCCATGATGCATTCATGCATCAAAACCTCTCCACACAGGCATTTTAAGGGCAGCATGGCGCTTCAAGTGAACCATGATGCTTTAATGCATCGTGACTTCTCCACACTAACCCTTTAGGGACAGCATGGCCCTTCAAGTGAACTATGATGCATTAATGCATCATGTACTATAAATTATGCACTCCGAACCATTCTCTTGTGGGTAATGAATAAGGTCGCATGATGCTTGAATGAATATGCCCTTTGCCGTCATGATGCATGAATGCAGCCCTGGAGAATAATTCTATTCTATATTATCCCACATATGAAGGGCCACATAGTGTATTAATATTATTATGCCACATTCCATTTGTCGTCATGATACATGAATGCAACCCTGCTACAATGACAGCATATTGCTTCAACTGGACAGTGATTCATTCATGCATCATGACATTTAGACAATAATCCGTGAATGATAGCATAGTGCTTCAACTGGACCGTATGCATGAATGCATCACGACACTTAGACAATAACCCTTCAATGATGGCAAAGTGCTTAAGCTGGACATTGATTCATTCATGCATCATGACTATTACACAACAACCCTTTAAGGAAGGCATAATGCTTCAACTGGACAGTGATTCATTCATGCATCATGACTCTAAGACAATAACCCTTAAATGATGGCATAGTGCTTTAACTGTACAGTGATTCATTCATGCATCATGACTCTTAGACAATAACCCTTCAATGAAAGCATAATGCTTCAACTGTACAGTGATTCATTCATGCATCATGACTCTTACACAATAACCCTTCAATGACAGCATAGTGCTGCAAGTGGGCAGTAATTTATTCATGCGTCATGACTATAGGAATCTGGAGCTATACCCTGTGGGTCCACCATTTTATATGTCACTGGTTGTGGTTAAACCCACTGATAAGACATCCCACTATGGGTACAAATAGGGGACAAACAGGGGACATGCTAGTAACAGTCTTATCAGCTCTTATCAGTGTTGGCCGCCGCAACCAGCTCCAGTCCCGACCAGGCCCTATTACACAACAACCCTTTAAGGATGGCATAATGCTTAAACTGGACGGTGATGCATTCTTGCATCATGGCTCTAAGACAATAAGCCTTCAATGATGCCTTAGTGCTTTAACTGTACAGTTATTCATTCATGCATCATTATTCTTAGACAATAACCCTTCAATGACAGAATAGTGCTTCAACTGGACAGTGATGCATTCATGCATCATGCCTCTAAGACAATAAGCCTTCAATGATGGCCTAGTGCTTTAACTGGACAGTGATTCATTTATGCATCATGACTCTTAGACAATAACCATTCAATGCGCCATGAATATGACCTTAGTTGTCGAAATGGCGTTAAACATCCATTACTCACTCATAACCATTCAATGAGGGCATATTGCTTCAACTGGATAGTGATTCATTCATGCATCATGACTCTTTGACAATAACATTTCAATCAGGGCAAAGTGCTTCAACTGGATAGTGTTTCATTCATGCATCATGACTCAAAATCCAAAATTCTAATTTGGTTGCCGGTCATCACACCTACGGTGTGCAAATCCTAGAGCAGAACCTTTGCATCCTAGTTAAAAAATGAGCACTCCCTTATGTGAGTGAGACATGACAGTAGAATGGGTCATCTCGTTGACAGAGGGGATGTAGACCTCAACGCTAAGAACCGAGGGGGCTGGACGGCCCTGATGTACGCAGCCTACATTGGACATGACAACGTGGTGAACCTGCTGCTGGAGTCTCGCGTCGACGTCAACACGGCCAACAACAAGGGCCACACCCCGCTCATGTTAGCCGCCGGCAGCTGTGGCAACGAGAGCATCGCGTACTTCTTACTGCAGGTAAGCAGCGCACACCATCTGGAAACCTAAAACTCACAAAAGATCTGTTATATTATATTAATATAAAAGCCAAAAAAAAATTGCTTTTCAGACAACATGCTAGAAAATGTTTAGATGGGGTAAGCCAGTTTGCCTTACACTATGTTCATAGAAAATTAAAGAGAAACGATGTTAACACGTTAAGCAAGGCATATTTTCAAATCGCTAAATCACTGAGAAGTTGTCCAAAACGGTTAAAGTCAGCCTGGTCAATTGATTAGATTTGAGAGCTAAGCCCCGAGGCCTGAATAATTGGTACAGGATGACATTGGTACATTGGTACAGGATGAATTAAAATATATAGACTGCAAAACCCATCTCAAAAAGCCCTCCCCCAATTTGAGAGAATTTCTTGAGTCTAATTTGAGGAAAATTTATAAGCAAAATTCGATGTAAATCCTCCCAAAAATTCTTCTAAAATATTTCCCGCTAGTCTGTATGTTATAAGGTGGTTATAAGTGAACCTTTGTGTGTTGTAGCACGGTGCTGAACTGGAGGCGCGGGACAAGAAGGGGTGGACGGCGCTGTTCCACGCGACATACTCCGGCCACCAGAACATGGTCAAGTTCCTGCTCCTCAACAAGGCCGACACAGAGGCCAGGTAAGCAGCGCGTTATACATAACGATAAACACTAAGGCCAATAAAAAACAGTGTTTTTGCAATTCTCTATGAGAAAAAGCCCTGGTAAAATGGGCAGATATCGGCATATTTAGTAGCATATTAAAGCTTACTGTTAGGAATTCAATGGGCTAGAAATAACTTTCAATTTTACAAATTTTGCAGATCAACAAACTCCTAATTACTAGAATGTGATTGGCATATCTGGTATCAAATTAAAGCTTAAACTATCAGGAATTCGACGGGATAGAAATAACTACATAATTTTCACAAATTTTGCAGATCAGCAAACTATCAGTAACTAGAATGTGTATTTTGGTCTTTAAAAGCCTTTATTTTCCTATACATTGTACACTCTGTCACTGTAATTTACACTTCGACCATATATGAAGCTTGAATAATGTTGACATTGATACTGCGAGATTTTACCACGTCAGTGAGGAGGTCACCATCAAGTATTCTGACATTCCCTACCAGGGTCTTTGAAAATACAATTTGATCCAATGTTAAGCTGCTTTCCTTGTATCAGGGAGCCGACCGAGGACCGCACCCCATTCATGGTAGCAGCCGCGGAGGGCCATGAGATCATCGTTCAGTACTTCCTCCAACATGTAAGTGTCTGAACTGTCGAGTGCATATCATCAAATACAGTTATTTTTCAAATTGTACAAGAAGAGTAAAAGGAAAGTGATATATTGGGTGTCATATCTATGCAGGTCACTAAATAGGGCTGAATGTGGCACTTTAGCATCAAGAGGACAAGATGTCCATCGTAATGTCTGATAATCCGGAAAGTATACATAAATAAGACTTAAACTATCAAAAATGATAAACTGCACACTAATGCTTGTGTGGTTGGTGTTTGTAGCAGGCGGTGAATGTGAACGCCAAGGGGCGGAGCGGGGACACGGCCCGCTCCCTGGCCTTCTTCTGGGGACACAAGAAGATCGTCAGTCTCATCGACAACCACGTGCGGGAACTCATGTCTGCTCCACGCACCGACCCCAGTAAGTAGTAACCCGTTAAAGGCTGCTTAGTGTATTAATACAGGATGCCCCTGGGTGTCATGATGCTTGGATGCAACCGTGGTAGTCAACTCGCCTGTGCTACATTCAAGCATCATGCAGACCCTATTGGGTTGATACACTCCCGAAAAGTAGGTACTCGCTAGTACTGGATACATGCATTTTGACGACCAAGGGCATCAAAACAGGGATGTTTCAGGTGCCATTTCTGCTGCAACATTGATCTTTGTTTTAGTCATAAACAAGCCAAAGTTTGAACAAAAACCTAAACATAAGGCCAGCGAAAAGGAAAACGTCCCCTACCAAGACTTCAGTGCAAATTACCTCAATATATTGTCAGTTTCTATTTTAAGAGTAAATTTGAAAAGTGCTTTATGCCCTCCCCACCTTAACTTGAAAGTGGAAAACACATTTTTGTTTGCCTAATTGCTTATTACCGGTAAAATTCTTTAAAAATCTGGTATTGGTCCTGTTTGGCTAGGTAGCGTCGGGTAATCTGTAACGGACCTTTTCATTTCGCCAAGTCGTGCTCTAATAATCCATGGGGAAACAACTGTACTGGAGAAACATGTGAATTGTGACAGTAGTTGGGTTGTTTGGTTACCAGTGACTGTTCTCTCTCAGGTATCTGGCACCCCGATGACCTGAGTTCTTCAGACGAGGCCGTAAACCGGCCAAGACGTCACGGCAACACCAAACCCAACCGCAAGTCCAGCCGCAGCACAGCCGGAGGTATGACGTTAGTCATGCCACTCAAACTGGTGACACCAAACTGGTGTTGTATCAACACAATTCAATTTCAATTTAATTGTTTATTAAACTAGACAATTACATCTACAAATTAACGCAGCTAAGACAGAATGGCTCAGTGTGTAGACACAAGAAAGCACCAATTCTTAAGCTCCAGCCCCAACCTAGTCCCTGGTAAGAGAGGGGCTCACACGGGCTTGTAATGATATAAGCCAAATCTGGGCATGTCGTTGCCTACACCCGACGCGGCCTTTACCATAAATTCTGGCTTAGAAGCCATAAGTAGTACGAGAGTCAGATCGCCAAATACAGCCTATGGGATCGGCCTAGAGTGCCGCTTATATGCAAGTTTTTGCTATACAGTACAGTATTAAAGCCACCATAATCAGATGACCAGTGCGGCTTATAAGATCGGCCCAAACACGGGGTGCGGCTTATAGGAGAGTTATATGCGAAAATTCACGGTCGTTAACTTCTTAAGAGTAAATTCTTTATTAGCACACTTTATATGTATCTGTTGGGAATGTTCCCCTGGCACTCATGCAGTGCCAGGCTTCGTTAGAACCTACATTCGCCTTCAGTACTCCACTCCGTTCCATACCTTGGCCTTGGGTAATTACAATTTGTGCCGTGATTTTGTATAAACATTAAGCTAGCATGGTCTTTCTTTTCCAGGTCCGAATATCCGGGATGGGCCTGAGGCATTCGCTAAATTAGTCAGCTCGGATGTACCGAGTGCACCGGACCCCAACCCCAGTAAGTAGACAACCTGACAACCTCTTCCCCCGTGACTGATACATGTTAAAGTTCTGAAAAAGATTGAAAAATATTCCCAAAACCCTCTCCGGGTTGAAGTAGATACTCGATAGATCACAAGGCATTAATTTGGTCTTAGTAATGGTCGACGTTTCGACTCTTTCGAGTCTTATTCATGACTGGTTTATTTCTGAGATGACAAGTTGGCATGTTGAGTGAAGAGCCCTTTTGCAGGGTCAGTCATATAATCTTTGACAACAATTGTAAACAGAAACTGATAGGTCCTTTTTACCTATGCTAGGCCTATAAGACACAATTTATGAATATGAACAACAATAAAATGATTATTTAGTGTGATGGTGTATTAATAAATAATTAAATATGTACAATTCAATTATTTTAAATCAATACTTTAAAAATACTTAAAGTTCTGTCTAACATATCCTATGAAGGTATCATATTGATCTAATGCATCATGTCAACCACATAAGTTAACCACACTAGGTTGCTGCATCATCCTGACCCGACAGGGTTGATACACTCCCAAAGGGCAAGCATGATGCACCAACTGAGAAGAAAATACACCTGATTCTCCTGAGTTTACATGACATTTATTACTTTTAGGTTCATGCATTCCCAAGGGCTATGTGACCTTCAAAAGTGATAACGTTAGTCCGCCGGAAACGAACCAGATCCGATCTCGAGACGTCACGTCGCCCATAGACCCTGACGACCACACCGGGTCATTAGACAGCTCTAGTGGCGGTCGAGGTAAATGTCCCTGTCCTTTACAATACCGTAAAACCTCGCATATAAGCCTAACTCGCGTATAAGCCGCACCCCGAGTTTGGTGCGATCCTATAAGCCGCAGATGCCAGCCGAGAATTGTTAATTTGGTACTGTTACTGTTGTATACTTATAAAAAACTCTCGTATAAGCCGCACCCTATGTAGGCATGTTTGGTATCAAAAGAAAGCTGAGCCTGATTCGCGTACAAGCCTTGGCTTATACGTGAGGTTTTACGGTACTCATATCTTACATTCTTGTTCGCTTGAGGGGTCCAAAATTTGAAAGTGAAATTTTTCAATTAAAATAAACTTCAACAATTTTCAGAAGATGGCGAACATTATGCTCAGTTTCTTTCCTGTTTCGATATTAGTCGCAATTCAATAGTACCAGTAAAAGTATTCATAACAAAAGCTAAATCATTTCTTCTCAATTTGATATCAAGAATCGGACAGCGAGTAGGAACAACGAGTAGGAATTACTAGAGAAGCAATCCTTTGTTTATCCCCGTAGTAATATCTCCTTTTTATATTTTTCAGAATTCACGGAATATGACGATGACACGAACGCCTTCTCCAAGACGGGTGCGCTGACCATAAAGAGTAGTTCCAGCTCTAGCGGTGGCTTGGTGGCCGCCTTCGGCATCAGTCAGCACAGCAGCACCGACGACGATGCACTCATGGACGACCACTCCGTCAAGTATGTCATACTCTTTGTTTTTTTTAAAGTGTTTGAAATAAATGAATTTTAGATAATACATGTAACATTTACAAAAGTAAAATGATATTAACGTAGCACATGCACATTGCATTACTTCCGCTAGGACCCCTATTTATCCTGTATCTAGATATGCGTTGAAAAACACGGTATGGAGAACTACTATTACATTATATCTATCGTTACAATATAATACTGAGGTACACTTGAAACATATTGCTATTAACACAATGAGATGAGATGAGAGGTGAAAAAGAATACATTCTTTTTGACATTTTTGAGTGTCTAAGTTCTCTAACAGTCTCGACTTGATAAGTAGAGTTATCATGCTACACTCTGAATCAGCTTGAGAAACAGATTTTTTTTGGCTTTCTGACATGGTCACTAAGCAGAGATCAAAGCTGATGTACTGGTAGTCATGAACAGATAATGTAAAAGTAATGTTTTCACCAGGTGATTAACCAGAAAGGCATACTACCCGCACCCTAGTATAACCCGCACCCTGACATTGAGGAAAGCCTATAACGGCACTTGTGGTCTAAAATTGCTACTTTGGTGTTATATGTATCTATACTAACAAAAACCATCGTATTACCCGCACCTAGACTGAGAATATTGTGTAACCCTGCTAATGTATAGGAGTGCCCTTGTCATAAAGTTGTGATTCCATCTACAGATCGGACCCAGGTCAAAGGTCAAAGCCACCTAAGGTCGTTGATCCAGGTCAAGGTCACACCTCTCCTGAACTAAAGGTCAAAAAAAAAGTTGCAAGTCCAGTCAAAGTGTGGAGCGAGCCGGCAGAGAACAGGGGGCCAAGGTAAGAACCCATTCGGTGTCACTCGACTTAGATAGATACTTTATGACTCTTGAAAATAACTGAAGCACTTGCAGCTAAATTCTACTTATGTAAAACCTGTTGACTTGACTGAACACTACAACAATAGAATTTTTTTTTTTTAAATTAACTGCGACACCTCCGGTCCTCCTATGAAAGCTCTGTACATGTAGTGTTCTTACAATTATAAACAACTCAGGTAGATCACGGCATCTTCATATTGTGTGTTGCGAGCGATTTTTTTTTTTTTTTAAATAAAAAATAAAACAATAATACAAAGACCCATGTTGTGTTTGCAGACCCTCGGTCGTCCATCCTCAGCCACATAAAGCAGAGACCCCCACGGCGCGCGTCAACCCCTTCCCACCCCCGACCACTCCAGTACGGCCCCTGGTACACCCCCCTGCCCCCTACCAGCCGCTCCCCGGCCCCCCCGCTGCCCCCCTCCCCGCGGGGCAGGACGCACGGGGGCCCCCCGTACAGGCCCCCCCGGGGGTGGTGCACGCACCAGGGGCCCCCAAACCACAGCCCCACGACCTGCCCACACTACTCAAGGAGATCGGACTCACCAAGTACCTGGTACGTAGCCACCTTCTCAGCTCACAATGTGACAGACACTGCTGTGTTTACATTATAGGGGTTATCAAGGCCTTTTTAGTTGTAGTTCTAACACGCACGGCAGTGACTCTATAGACGTAGTGGACTAAGGGAGTGATTATTTTTTAACAACAGGGGGGGGGGGGGTGGTGGATTTCCGCGCGGAGCTTGCGAAATTTTTTACACCCCCCCCGGTCAAGGGGTCAACAATTTTTACCCCCCCCCCCCCCCTAAGGGTCGAAAATCGGCTCGCACCCGGGCCCTTTGAAGCATAGTAACGCGCGGGCTTGATGGCTCAAAACAGGTTAAATTTTTTTGCCCCCCCCCCCCCCCGGTCAAGGGGTCCAAGATCTGTGTTTGCTGTAGCTGCATTATGTTATCCAACAGCCGGTCATATACTGTAAGCGCAGGCCTCATCGAAAGAACTAATGGTTATTGTAAATTCCCGCGTATAACCCACACCTCGCATATAACCTTTTGGAGAATCATATTACCCGCACCTACGGTCTGAAAATTGTTATTTTAATACTGTACTATACTGTTAAAAACCCTCGTAGGCTATTACCCACACCTAGACTTTGGGAATATTGTATAACCTGCACTTAAGGTTTGGTTCGCGTATAACTGGCGGGTTATAAGCGGGAATTGACGGTATTACATCATGTAAGGCTGATGTTGATAGTTGCCCCTTCCACCACCAGATGGTGTTTGAGGAGCAGGATGTGGACCTGCAGGTGTTCCTGTCGCTGACGGACAACGACCTCAAGGAGATCGGCATCAAGTAAGCAGCCTACATCGCAACTTTATGTTTGATTTCAGTTTTATATCAAAGTATAACTATTGTTAACTGTCTATATGGTACTTGGGACACCAATTGGGACATTTATTGATCATGCTTTTGGATATGTTGAGCTGAGTTTAAAAAACAATCGTTTTGCTTTGCTAGTAATAGTACTAGTAACATCCTTGCCACCTCATTTTACATAAATCGTGCAATGTAAAAGTTTATGACTGTAGACTCTAACCTACACTTCCAACCTTTCTGCAGATTATTTGGACCGCGGCGTAAGTTGACCAACACGATAGCGCGGTGGCACAGTAACGCGCCCCCCTCCGGGCAGAGTCTAGAGCAGGCCTACGCTGACAAACTGGAGGCCGAGATGCAGGAGATGGCCATACAGCTGCACCAGGTAGGCACCCCTACTGTTAACACTCTAAGGGCAGCATACTGCCTTAATACACAAGGCCCTTGTGTCGTCATGATGCAGGAATGCAGCCCTGGCGAGGGACAGTGCTACGCTCAAGCATCAAGCCGAACCTATTGGGTTTATACACTCCCGAAGTATCGGTATGATGCATGAATGCAGCCCGGGCAAATAGCTTTGCTAGGGCATATATCATGACAACCGAGGGCATAGGACATTAAATCATTATGCGGCCCTTACAGGTTTATAGGCAAGATAGGGTTTTAATCCACTATGCCCTTTTGTGATAGTGGGTTGACAGGAGAGAGAGAGATTGCTGCAGTGTTAGGTGGTCATCGGGACTTGTTTTGCTGGCCATGGCAAACATAAACAAAGATGAATCATTCTACAGGTTTGATGCACTCTTGAAGGGTGCACCAATATATATATATGTGACAGACTGCACGTTCATACTTTAATATTGCTGAGAATGTGGCCCGAGGGGAATTTGCGTCACGGGATGCGAGGAAACTGGCTTATTCTTCATTGATGTACCGTGGCGTAGGTTATATGAGAACCATTTGTATTGTCACTTTCATTGAAGGGAAATCCAGCCAACTACAACAAACACATAACACAAAACTTGATCAATGTCTTCCCAAAAAAACAGACAAACGTTTAGGTATTATAAATAGATTTAATTGTATTTCTCAAATTTACTTACATTTTCTTAGTTCAATAATTTGAGGTTTTGAGCCCATTTTCTTTTTCCTAACATGGTCGTTAAGAAGTCAAGCACCCGGAGTTACAAGTGATACATTAGGGTAATGGCTAGATGGACAATTAATAAGCTCCTTTTAATGTCAGGGCTCCCACCGGTCAGGGAAAGTCTTGGAATCTTGTGATTTTTTGCCACGTATATTTGGTCGTTGAAAGTCAGGGAAGTTCAATCTGAAATCTTCGTAGGAACCCTGAATGTGTGAAATATCCAGAGTGAGAATTGGCAATTATCTTTGTGACTATTTTCAATGTGCACCTTCATCGTCCGAAAAGAGATCTGTAAAAAAACACTCAGAGAAACGAAAAGCTTCCTGAAAAGCATCAGCTTTTTCCTTTGCATATTCAAAACCTTTGATTTGATAATAGTCCATTTCCCGGCAGAGAGCATTATACCGGCTAATGTTTTCAGGTAGAGTAAGCTCGTCAATGTCTCCGTTCCTAAGATAGTCTAGTACATACGGGAACAACGACCCGTCGCGGTCTATGAAGTAGCTCCCGTCTTTGAGCGGCTTTAGCGGGAATGTACCACCAAACATTTTTGCCAACATCGTGTCAGGGTCAGACGTTAATGTAGCGATGGACGTCAGATAATAATGACCACCGACGTTAAGTGTGACTGTTGACTCAACATGCTTGTTCTCTTGTTGCATTAGTTTAAGATTGCTTTCAAACTCAGTCCTCGTTTGATCAAACTCTCGCTTTTCAACATCAAATTTGTCTTTCATGGCCAGGAATTCATTCCGTTTCTCATTAAAACGCTCGATTTCCTTATTGAGTTTGTCCAATTGTTGGTTGTAATGATCCACACATTTCTGTGCCTCCTTCTCTAGATGTTGGCAGACTCGGACTTTGTGAGAAACAAGGTCATCTGACGCGACAACATCTAACAAAGTAACCAAATGGGAGTCTTTCAGATTGCATAGAGATTCACTGACAAATTTCAAAGGGAGTTTTCCAGTTTGGACATCTGTGAGTTTGTATCCTTCAGTGAGTACGTAGTACTTCTCCAAGTGTACGTTGTTTTGCGAGTCAGGCAGGCCACTCGGCCATAGACCGCTAGCGTCTTTTAGTTCCAGTGCCAGTATATAGGTGACTCCCTTCTCCTCGTGAACAGCCGCTGAGAGGGTCTCACTGCGGTCAAAGGCCGGCTGTACCTTGCTGCCCTTGTCCTTGTGCTGGTACCAGAGCCGGGTCCTGGCAGCCCGCGGTACCCGCAGCACACAGCGCAGCTGGAACTCCACGTACCCCACACACTCTGACACGTCCAGGGGCTTCACGTGGTGCTCCAGCCGCCCCAGCAGCCCGTTCAGCAACCCCACCTCAAAGGGCACCAGGTAGGGAGGGCCCCCGGTCTGGGTGCTACCCACCCTGGTGCACCGGTCATACGGGTAGTCGAGGACAGAGCCGTACCAGCGCATGAGCTGCTTCCACACATGGCCGTCTATGTAGGTGTTAGCGGTAGGTGCCATGCTGGTGATGGGTCCGGGTGGGGCGGTGTGGCCGGGCTGGGTGTGGTCCGCCCACCCCAGGTACTTGTGGTACTGGTTGTACCAGTGGCTGCACACTGCGTACTGGTACTGGTGCAGGTCAGGGACCCCCGGGTCGGCCACCAGCCCCTGGAGGACCGCCGCCTGGGTCTCGGCGTCAGGTAGGTCGTCCACCGACAGGCGGTACAGGAACCTGCAACATGCAGTCAGTACATAGTCATGAGCTGATGCAATTATTAGTACCGGGCAGACCTATATTAGTGCAGGTTATGAGCGTTGCGTGTTATACAGAAGAATTTACAGCCCCGTAAATCCCCGCATATAAGCCTAAAAAAACTATATTTAAAGCTACCCTGATAGTGCAACCTCAGTTTTACTCTGGATAACTTATATAGGGAAAGTCTGCTTTCATTTATGTGTAGAAACGCTCAGAAATTAAGACGTGTATACAAATACAATATATATATATATATATATATATATAAGATATAACAAAGCAGAAATGCAAATAGAATTAACCGTGTTGTACATACGGAGGTAGGTTCTCCATATTGTAAGCCCGCGCCAGCTCCATTTGACGCTTAAAATCCATGGTCCTTGACTGCAACAAGATTTCTTTGGTCATTTATCATATTTTTTCATGAACATTGAAGGGGCAATATCACCACTCCCCCTTCACCACATAGTAGACTAAAATAGTACTAGACACGCTCGGTTATTTTGCTGCTTTAAAATGTGTCACCATAGTTACAGATGCTATGGAGGACAAAATGATGATGATGCAAGACTGACATGAGGATGATGCAAGACTGAGTTATCTAACGTTTTCCAGAGATAAAATGATGACAACTCCACTTGTAAACTAGCTATTAATGATACATGTAGAAACTTAGATGTATGTTCAGATCATTTAAGGCATCATTCCTCGTACCGTACGTTGGATCCTCCCTCCCTTCTCATGTTCACCCACACTTTAGTGTTACCATACTCCACTAGGTGCCGCCACCCACACCGCGACATTGGCAGAGATGTAACCAGAAGGCATCTCTGTGGGGTTCTCGTTAGCAAAGGCGTCAATATCAGCGCAGATTCTTCATTTAGACTAGAATCGAACTGCATTTATTCACATAAATTATCCACCAGTGGATAAAAATGGCCATATCCGCACCGAGAGCTAATTGACCTGGACGGTTGGCACCTTCTCATGCTACAGAATCAATGGTTCATTCACTCAGTGTTTATATTACTTAGTTAGAGGATGTCTGTCAGGACTATTAAAAGGGGACGGCAACTTCGATGATAACACAGATAAACCTCTCATATTGACTCACCTGTCTCAATGAATGAACCTCTTGGTAATGTGTACACTGTGTTGAGTACTGTAGGTGCTGGTGCCTGCTCCCAGGCCGATACACAGTCTGTGTGGGTCTGCCCCAATGTCGTCTGGTGGTTGTGAAATACGCCTGTATACAAAGTAGACGCCCAGACGGTGCCAGGCCCACGTGTGGTGGCAGAATGATCTCCTCTGCTGGTTCCAAGGGGTTAAATGTACAGAATGTGCCATTATTGCACCACCAAACAGACACACAGAGTGAGAGACCACCAACCCCGAACAGTAACCAGCGATTTCGCAATGTCGTCTGCTAGTGGCTCAGTAGGGGATTTCCCACTCTTCACCCAGATGTTTTGTGGTCTGAACATAGGGGTCGGTCGGGGAAGATCATGTAAGTAGAGTGATGGATCCTCACAAATCTAAATTGTGATGTAATACACAATCTCTCTCTTTTTTTTTTTCTCCTTTTTTTTTGTCTCTTTTCCTTTTGGGGGCTCTTATCTTTTTTACATGGTTTGATATCCATATACATGTATCAGTACCCCCCCCCCTCCCACACAGACGAACATAAATTAAAATACATCATATGTGAGGTGTCCTATGTACCCCACGGGTATGTTCAGATAACACTATTTTGTATTGTATACTTCAGCAGTGGTCATTATTTAGCAACAGGGGGTGATGAAAAAAGTTGGACCTTTATCGACACAGACTGTGAAATTGTGTAATTGTGGTGACGCAATGCAATGTATCTTGTGGTATACCAGCACTTAGAATTGGCAGTTATTAGAAGGTCACGTGCATATTCCCATTTACAGACGTCTAGAGGTACAGCACATTTTCTGGGCTGATGTGAGGGAGGGGGGAGGGTGCCACCAGAGTTCTATCATTTTGTATTCCGATTTAACTGGGGATTGGGGTCGCCGTTTATTTCATGTTTTGTGAATAGTGTATGATGTATTTATACATATAACAGGGATGTAAGTGTTAAGAATTTTGTCTGATTTCAGATTTTCAGTGAATGTCTGAAAGTCCTTTCAAAACCTGTTATATTTAGCTTTTCTGAAGTATTTTCTGGTGAAACATATTCTGGATGTATTAATCTCTGATAGCTGTGTTAAGTGCATATTGTTACTCTATATCCATGTGCACAGGGCCACTGCAGTGCCCAATGAACAAATTCAGAACAAATTCAGACAGGATTTCAGAAAATGGGAAATCTGAAAGCTAAATCTAAGGAATAAATGGATCCCCTGACCTCTGATTGGCTAATATTCAGGCACTGCTGACTGGTGGGGAATGAAGGAACTAGATTGATTTTATAACAGCATGAGAGGTAGCCTATTATATTATAAACACAGTAGCCTCTCTAACTCACATAAATAGCCTTGAATCTAATTGAAAAATACACAAACCAATGTTTTTTTTTCATATTTCTTTAATATTCATTTAATTATACATAAATTATCACATTTTATTCATCTATTAATATCATCACATTCAGAAATTATCTATCCAGCCCCAACATCATGGAAACTGCCCTGAGCGTGCGACCCCTTTAGCCACTTTGCGAGTCGGCTTTTTAGGTGGTCCCCGGTCATCATCGGTGCCGTCATCGGGACCGTCGGGTAACTTGGTGAGCAGCTCTTTGACGCTCTTTGTGAGTCCCGTGAGTTGGTAATACTCAGACTCAGAGAGCAGTTCATTTAGCACTCCTTTGTCAGAGGGTAGAGACCCGTCCTTTACACCACCATCCCGCAGGTAGTTTAGGATATAGCGGAAGTGTGTGCCGTCTCTGTCTATAAAGAAGCTACCGTCGGGTTCTTTACTTAAAGAGTGTCGTCCACTAAACATGGCCGCCAACATGGAGTCAGGGTCGCGTGTCAAGGTTAGCACAGAGGTCGTGTACACATTACCGCCAATGTCAAGTTTCAAACGGCTCTCTTGGATTTTGTTCACTTCCTCCATGCGCTTCAACTCTACATCCAATTTTTGCTTGTCTTTAGAGACTTTGTCCTTTTCCTTTTTTAAGCGCTCAGCGTCAAGTCGTATCCGCTCCTCCTCTTTACAGACATCTTTCAGCTTCTCATCTAGCATCTTTTTCATCTCTGTAACTTTAACTAGACTGTGATCTAGATTGTCTTTGGATTTGACCATTTCCTTTTCTCTTTTCTCTGTTACACATTTTGTTGTGTTGACAATACCACTCGCTGTCTCTTGCAGCTCAGACACTATGCCTAAAAACACGGTTTCAACAGTTTGTTCGAGTTCCTTTTCCCAGAATTTCTCTTTGGGAGGACTTTTTGTTAGCTCGATATAGCAGTCTAAGTCGGTTTCTGGCTCCCCGGGTGCCAGTGTCGGCCAAGAGCCGTCACTGTTGGCAACCTCCAGTGCCAGGATGTAGTCTTTGCTGTAGTCCACAGCCTCCTGGAAGCAGATCTGCTGTGCACGGTCAAACATGGGCTGGAACCGGGCGTGCCGCGCCTTCTCACATGCCCATAACCGACTCTTTCTGTGCTCCGACACCTGGAATATCCGTCGCAGCTGCATCTCCACATAACCTGTCTCCTCCGACAAGTCAAACGTTTTAACCGGGTTCTCTATGATCCCACTGTATGGACTCAACACACAAATTTCATAATCCTTCTCATCGCTGGCCCAGTTACGGCGGTCCAGTTCATGTGCCGGTGCAACACCGTACCACTCCACCCAATGTAACCAGATCTTCTCATCCACATACATGTTGTTCTCATCATCCGAACCGTCCATATCAATGGGTCCGGGCGGAGTCTCGGTGGTTGGTTCAGACTTTGTGTTGACCCCTACGTAGTCACACCAGCGCTGGTGCCACTGCTTGGAGAGTGAGTAGACATGGATGGACTCCTGCTCGTCTTCGGCGGCCGCTATGATGGCGCGCTGGTCGGCCGGGGCCGGGGCACCCCCTGTTGTTGTCGTCTCCATGGTGCCGGGCATGCAGGGGTACCAAGTCACGGTCAGCCCAGAACGGTGTCTGAAAGGTCAATGTGGTAAAGGTCAGGGTCAATGTGGTAAAGGTCAGGGTCAATGTGGGAAAGGTCAGGGTCAATGTGGGAAAGGTCAGGGTCAATGTGGGAAAGGTCAGGGTCAATGTGGGAAAGGTCAGGGTCAATGTGGGAAAGATCAGGGTCAATGTGGGAAAGGTCAGGGTCAATGTGGGAAAGATCAGGGTCAATGTGGGAAAGGTCAGGGTCAGGGGTCAGGGTCAGGGTCCATTTTAGGACCTTTATTATTTTTATTATACGTGAATGATGTTGTGAAATGTATAAAAAACTGTAAAATCAAGCTTTATGCAGATGATACTGTTATATATGTAGCTAGACATAATTTTGAGGCTGCTAGTGGGCTACTACAAGAAGACCTTGAGTGCTATTCAACATGGTGTCAACAAAATAAACTATCCGTAAATGCTACCAAAACAAAAATAATGATTTTTTCGGCCAGCGCAAAAAAGCTAAAAACTCTAGATGTAAACATTACCTTAGATGACAAAATTTTACAAGTAGTTCCTAGTTATAAATATCTGGGGGTCACTCTAGATCCCCTATTAACCTTTAAACTTCATCTAAATAATGTTTCAAAAACAGTGGCTTATAAAACGTATAAATTGTGCAATTTAAAACCTTTTTTAAACCAGAAATTAGCTATCAAAATTTTCTCCGCCACAATTGTTCCATATTTTGACTATGCTGACATTCTCTTTACAACAACCCATGATAACTTGTTGACACCACTGCAATTCGCTCAAAATAGATGCCTCAAAATTTGTCTAAAATATCCACATTTAACCCCTACCGACCTGGTACACAGGGATGCAAAATGTAATTATTTAGTGGATAGAAGAAGAATTCATCTGGAAAACTTCATGTATATGAGGTCTAGAGACGAAAGGTATGCAGATAAAAGAAATATCAATACAAGAGCTTTTGATGGTCCTATGGTTAAAGTTATCCACTCAAACTCAGCTGTTTACTCAAGGAGTGTTGAGTTCCATGGAGCTGTATCATGGAATGACCTCCCACCTCACAGAAGGAACATCGAGTCTTTTGAAATATTTAAAGCTAATAGCAATGAAATTCTAAGGGCCCTAAGGGGCTGAGGTGGGATGTCAATCCTAAAGTCCTCTCTACCTTGTTCTTCATGTATAATTTGGCTTTTCACCATAAATATGTATGTCCATCATAACCATATTTATACCGGTATTAATTCGTTGGGCAATCTAATTAACCTGATTGTCAAGTTACTTTGATTGTTATCAAATATTAATTCCCTCTGGAAAGTAATCACCTCTTCTTCCAAATTTTATTTTTACGCTATCCCGTGCATTCACTTTATTAGTCTCATTGTAGAAGTCAGATAGGCCTGAAAATCAACCCATACACTAACTAGTGGGGATGATGGCCTCATCTTTCATTATTTGTTACACAAACAGATTGGTGTTATATGAGCAGGGTATGGCTCCAAATTGATT
Organism: Harmothoe impar; assembly: GCA_947462335.1. NCBI lineage: Eukaryota > Metazoa > Annelida > Polychaeta > Phyllodocida > Polynoidae > Harmothoe > Harmothoe impar. Next base: position 54,895,105 of record OX381717.1, read on the forward strand.
AAATATACGACTATAATGTACTTATACACAAGAAATATTACTTGATAATGTTGGGTAATTCACGTATATTATATTGCATACGTGATAAAGTGCTTACTGTAAGGTTGGATGCCTTCATACCTCAGGTTTTTGTAAAGACTCGACTTAATAATGTACTGCCTTTTGTGGACAAATAAATGATATTCAAACCAAAAATGTGGTAACAGTCAGGGTCAATGTGGTAACGGTCAGGGTCAATGTGGTAACAGCCAGGGTCAATGTGGGAAAGATCAGGGTCAATGTGGTAATGGTCAGGGTCAATGTGGTAACGGTCAGGGTCAATGTGGTAACGGTCAGGGTCAATGTGGTAAAGGTCAGGGTCAATGTGGTAAAGGTCAGGGTCAATGACAAGACATGATTGTTAGTTTAGAAAGATTTAATAATGAGCCTATGTACCTCAGAAATAAAAGCTCAAAATAGAAGATATTGGTGAGAATGCATGTATGTGATAAGATATATATCAGAATCTTATATAGGGTACTATGTACGCCTTGACGTTAAACAAATCAATTATATTACATCAAGAAATCGAACGGATTATCTATGGCAGTATCTGATGACAGAACGTATTGAGACCCCAACTCCTATTTTAATTGGAGAGAGAAAAATAACATTGATTATTGGCTTTGGGACCTTGTCCCCAAAGCCATTGACACCACACACAGAGAGTTGGAAAAAGTAGCAAGAAAAGACTAGCATAGGTCCCCTTGTTCATTGTTAAATTAAGCCCTAGCTGGCCCTTAAACATTGCCTAGGACAGATACCCATGTGTCCTTGCAGGTGTGTGCAAGACTAATTTAACCTAGATCTGGTTTTCAGTTACTGCATGTAGTACCAGTGTACCTTGTGGTAAGGCCTAGACATCTTGTGAACAGCCATATTTTGAGTTCTCTAATGTGGCTGTCAATGGCAAGGATAGGTACCAGCCTAATAACTATTGACTCCTATGTCAAGCCAAGCTGTCAATGTCAATGCCAATTCCCATACTATGCACATACAGGACCTGTACTAGAAGTTGAGTGGTCCAGGGTGGCTCTTGAAATCGCTCAAGCCCGCCCAAAGACAAACTGTGAAGTCCAACATGATTACCACTCCCCACACACATGCAAGAAACCACATGCAACAACCCTAAAATAATATGTTGCCAACACAAGTCCTCCTTATGCCCCCTCCTTCTCCTCCCTGTGCCCCCTCCTCCTCCTCCCTCTGCCCTCTCCTCCTCCTGCTCCCTCTGCCCTCTCCTCCCTCTGCCCTCTCCTCCTTCCTCTGCCCTCTCCTACTACCGTAAATTCTCGCGTAGAAGCCGCGGCTTGTACGCGAGTCAGAATCAGCTTTCTTTTGATACCAAACATGCCTATATAGGGTGCGGCTTATACGAGAGTTTTTATTAGTAGGCTACAGTACCAAAATCGCAATATTCAGACCCTCTCTGTGGCTTATATAATTTGTCAAAGTTAGGGGTGCGGCTTATACGCGAGTTAGGCTTATACGCGAGAATTTACGGTACCCCATCTTTCCCCTCCTCCCCCCTCTACCCCATTTTCCTCCTTCCTGTTACCTACTCCCCCTCTGCCCCCTCCTCCTCCCTCTGCCCTCCCTTCTCCCTCTGCCCCCTCCTCCTCCCTCTGCCCCTCCCTCTGGCTGCCAAGATGGCTGTCGAAAACTCAAGATTGTCTGATTTCCTTGTGTGATAAATGGATAATAGGGTTTTCTAGGATGTAGAATCCATTTTCAGGCTTAGATTTTCAGTCCGGGAAATTTCCAAGATGGCTGCCAAGATGGCCACCAAAAACTCAAAATTGTCTGATTTCCTTGTGTGATACATGGATAGTAGGGTTTTCTGGGATGCAGAATCCATTTTCATGCTCAGATTTTCAATCCGGGAAATTTCCAAGATGGTTGCCAAGATGGCCGCCAAAAACTCAAGATTGTCTGATTTCCTTGTGTGATACATGGATAATAGGGTTTTCTAGGATGTAGAATCCATTTTCAGGCTTAGATTTTCAATCCGGGAAATTTCCAAGATGGCTGCCAAGATGGCCTCCAAAAACGATACCAGCAGCAGTAAAACCAATAAAAATCAAAAAGATTTAGCTAAGTGCATGTAAGTTAACTGACCATGCAGTATTGCTGCAAATCATCACATATGAATTGCATTAGAACCCTAGACACACCAAAAAGCATAAATCTATGCCCCTTCGTTTTCTCACCTGTAGTTCATAACAATCCTATAAAAACCCAAAGCCACTACGGCTTTGCCGTAAAATCCTTGAATTTGTCCCCTTGTTGAAAACCTCCATTTCTGTTCATGTATATCAATCCTGTAGTAATCTGCAGTTTAACACTACATTTATACGGGGGTACCTGCTATATGCTGTGCACCGTTTTATACATGTACATAGTATAGACAGATTTTGCTTCTTGATCTTTAGTACAGAGAGCTAACACTAGGGTAGGGAACACAGTCTAAACTCATGACACCAGAGGACACCTGTCATGGACACACTAGGTGTGTGGTGGTGGGGGGGGGGGGGGGGGGGGTAGTATGGAGCCTCCACCTACAGGAGGGCTACAGTCACATCTCGTTATACGGACAGCTTTTGAATCAGACAAGGTTTCCTGTTAAAAGCTGGGCTCCTTATAACCAATACTAAATACTAGTATATAGAAAATCGGCACCATGTAAATGGGCTCCTTATAACAGGACGTCCCTTGTACTAGTCCTCCTTATACCGAGATGTGACGGTAGTATCTGTCTGTACACGTCTCTACACGTACAGGCTGCCCTCAGTCAGATAGCGGCAGTATACCTGCTACAACGTTAACCCTTTGATGACTCATGTTGCATATTTATTTGTCGGCATGATGCATCAACGCAGCGCCCATGAGTAACTCGCTGGCACTGCATTGGTGCACCATGCCAACTCTTTGGGAGTGTATCAAAACTATAGGGTCGGCATGATGCATGAATGCAGCACTGGCTAGTTCCTCACCAGGGATGTATTCACGCATCACGAAGGCAAACGATACAGTGCATTAAAGCATCATGCTGACCCTAAGGTTCAAGGTGTACCGATACAGTGGGTACCTGGTACACTGGGGCACACCCAGAGACTGCACTGTCAGCTACAACTTACAATAGCAGGACAATACAGCAACACACTGGATGTACGTCCATGTATATATGTGGGATATATGAATAGACCTATACGGTAATGTAGGGGTTAGATGGTTAGACAGAGCATGACCCCGATCAGGTAGATCCTTAGCTGTAGATGGGATAAGCTGCAGTGTTTACTTTAGGCTAGAATGAGTTAGATCCAGCTAGATAGTAAATATTTTAGTGAGTCTTGTGATTTTAATTAAGTTGTACCGTAAAACCCTGCGTATAACACGCACCTAGACTTTGTGTGAATCCTACAGAGTCTATAACCCGCACCTGGGGCTTGATTATGGGTATGTTAGTGCTGAGTTTGGGTAAATCCTATAACCTGCACTGGGGGGTAATTTTGCACAGGTTAACGTTGTGTACAGAGTAACTGAGTTAGATACACGTGGGGGAAACACACATTGCATTGCAGCACTCACAGAGTGGTGGTGGTGGGGGGCGGCCACGCCTCTATCAGTGTAGCACGTGTCGGCCTCAATACACACCACTCTGTACACAATAACCCGTCAGCTGATACACACCTCTGTGCTTATCAATGCACTATGCTCTCTTGGGGTCATGGTGAATGAATGTGGTCATGGCGAGTAACTCGCCAGGGCTGCATTCATGCATCATGCTGACCCTATGGGGTTGACCCACTCCCAAAGGGTTGGCGTGATGCAGCTACGCGGCGCCGGCGAGTTACTTGCAGGTACTGGTTGGTGCATCATGATGACAAATGAACATATGGGGTTGAAAGATGAATGTATAAATTTATCTATCAGTAGATACATATATCGAGAACTATAGCTGATTAAAATTGTGCCCAAAACCAAGAAGACTTCATGAAAGCTCCAGATTATATAAGGGTCATCCTATTAGAGTAATAGAGTATCGGGGGAGGGGGGGTTGCAAAAGGTACATATAATTTCATTTTTTGAAACCAATGCATCAACTACAATTTTAGGATGGGTAATGGTATTTAGTGCCTGCTTCAAATAACCAACAGAATGAGGTGGACTATTCCAACCCCCAGCACGCCCCTTTAAATATTGATATGCAAATGAATCAATTGTTCGAAATAACGTTATTTTCAATATGTGAGTGGTAGCGGTGTGTGTGACACTTTGATGTAAGAGGGGGGATGAGTGCTGTATTTTGAGTATTTATTGATGGTTAATGTGTAGAAAAAAAATAAAACAGGGGGTGGTTGGGGCTTAGGCTTGTTTGCAGATGTGTACAGAAATTGAGGTGCACCCTTTCCCACCTGTCAGTGCAAAGGTGCGTCTACACATGTAGCAGTAGGCTGCTTTGTATGCCGCACTTATCAAAGAGGGGGGGTTAGAGAGGAGGGGACGAGGGGGGTATGAGGGATTAGGCTGCTCATAGCCGCCTGTGGTGACCCTGCTGCACAGCTGTAGGATCAATACATAAGGTGCAGTCAGGGTATGCATGCACAGGTGGCCAGCGTAGATCCTCCAGTCTAATGCCAATGTTGGTGTTCTACCCCCCCCCCCTTTATATACCTCCCCGTATTGGTTCTAACAGGTCATGCTGTATTTGGGTTGTGACACATGGTAATACCCGGTACCTGCATACTGTATGCTATAAGCTATACTGTTAACCATACACATATACTGGTATATACACTGGAGGAATTAAAACTGTACCTCTAGACCCCCCCCCCCTCCCTCATATCAGACCCCATATCTCCAGTATCTATACCACCACCTACCTGTGTTAATACTCCTCCTGTCCACACACATAGGGACTCAGGTAGATCTGTCCCTCCTCAGGAAGGTGTAAGTTAGTGTGACTTTGTCCTCCAGTGTGTGAGTCAGTGTTGCTGTTCCTCCAGTACTGCCCCCCTCCAGGTGCCCCCGGCCGGTCAGCAGGCAGGTACCGGCCCGTGCTGCTCACCTACAGGAGGAACCCACCAGGCACCAGCCGCACACCTCATACTCCAGTGGGTGGTGTTTGGTCACGTGACAGGTGAGCAGGACGCGCGCCCAGACATGTTGGTTGCCATGAGTTACACGCGGCCCGACGTCAACAAAGGTACACCTCTCCCACCTACACACCTACACAAGGTCTAGCTCACAGTCACACCTACACACCTACACACCTAGCTCACAGTCACACCCCAGCATGGGGAACTGTCTGAGTCAGGTATAGGGGGAGGGAGGGGGCAGGAAGGGACGGACAGAAAGGAAGGGAGGGAAAAAGGAATGAGCCACCGAAGAAGGGTTAGGTGAGGGGAGAGAAGTCTGAAGTAATAGGGTGGAAAGAAAGAGAGAAAAGTTTGGGGGCGAGGAGGAAGGGTCGGATAGATGAGGAGGGGAGAGTGGAGGGAAGAGAGATTAGGCAGGGAGAACACGGAGGCGGGGGGAGGAGATGTGGAAGTCGTGATGGTTGGGGGCTGGATGGAAATGGGCTGGATCTAAGTTAGTAAAGAAGACTACAAACGAGGATGAGGAATCTGAAAAGAGGAAAGGGGGAGGAGGACAAATGTAAAACATGAGTGATGGGTAGACGGCAGTACTGAGAGGCGGGCTTGGAGACCAGCGTGTTGTGTGTGTGGGGGGGGGGGGGTGCAGACACAATGGGATTATTAATTAAATAGCTCGTTAATTAAGCCGCCAGCTGAAACCGAGATAATCCTGTATTACTTATTAATACGGCCCACCTGCCATAGTGTGGGCACCACTCACTGGAGGGCGCCTCTCACTGCTCCAGGCCCAGACCCGCAGGTACTAATACACCATTCGTGTAAGCTGCACTCATTTCATGGAAACACCTGGCGCAGGAATAAAAATGCTAAACTATATAAAAGTTTAAAAGTGAGAAGGATAAGTAATTTTCTGGTTCCCCCCGCACCGGTCGATTTCACCTGAAATATTTCTCTTTTCTTCAGTTCTCTTATATTTCTTTCATGGAAATAGAATGATATAAGATATGGGAAAGAATAGAAACCAACTTTGTAATATAAGTAGACTAAAATGGATATGAAATTCTAGTAAATGTGTTTGGGCCTGCTTTTAAAAGACATAACGTTTCGTCAATTGAATATGGGTTCGAAAATACATGCGGTATCTTTTGTTACAAAAAACGTATGCTCTCATGATATGTCTCCCGTTGTTGAAGACAGTGTATTATTATACCGGTATAATTGATATCGCCCACCTATGATATGCTTTGGCAATGTAGATGATTAGCTCTCCTGCTAAGCAGATAGGGCTGTACAAGCAGGTATCTATGCGATAAGCCAGCCTTGATTCTATTAACTCATGATAACAGGTTACCCAGCGGAGTGCTCATTCTAACAACAAGGGGGAGGATGGTGAATTGAGGAGTGGGGAAAGGAATGGGGCCCCTTGAGATAGGAGTGGGGAAGGGAGGCTGGGTTGTTGACAAAAAAGTTGGCCTCCTTCCCTCTAGAAGTGGAATGGAAAATCCTCCGGCCCCCGATTGTAAATAAGTCCTTATGAGACAAGGTTGTAGTTAGGGTCCATGTACCAAAGATAAACTCTGCACTCAGTACCATCGGCATGGCACGAGGGGGGGGGGGGGGGGGGGCATTAGTAGGAGGAGGAAGGGAGAGGCCATTCCATATAACAAACACTATCTTTATGTACATCTCTATCTGCACCCATGTGGACTGCTGACCTGTCCTGTCATGAGGCAATGATGCGTCTGTGAGGAAATACTGAGATCCTTTCAAAACTAAATATGTGAGTTACACATATTGGTTTTAGTGTTGGGGGACAAATTGTGTCAATTTATGGGAAAATATATGCTCTATTAAATATATGTTATGCCCATTGAATTAAAAAAAGGTTAATCCATACTTATTCCCTATACACTATTACACCAGTGCAGTATGTTGCACCCCCCCCCCCCCCTGGGTGAGGTAGAGGCGGTGGGGGCTGTGTTTGGGTAGAGGAGGGTTGTGTTTGTCTGTTGTGATTCTGTATTGATTCATTGAGGGACGTGTAACTGACTGTGCCTCCCCACCGTCACGCTGTGGTCCTGGGGCAAATACAGCAGCAATCAGTGCCCGGGGGTCCACTCCTGGACTTATGGTCACTATGTGCGTACATAAACTGAAGGAAAAGGTTCCCTTTTTGGGCCCTGCCAGCTATGCATGCAGGCCGGTCCTCTCTAAGGGGTACCTTTTTTGATCATTTTGGACCAAAGGGGTACCTTTTTAGAGCACACATTTGGGAATTTCTATAACATTTACCAGCTCATGATATTTATAGTATGTGTACTTTTTCTTTTGTCAAGGCCATCTTTTGGTAGGGAAAGGGGTGCTTTTCTGATGATATTGCTTTAAAAATGATAAATCCTCCTGGATTTCCCCGGAAAATCGAACTATATTTGGGTGTTTTGGGAAGTCACCCACAAAAGAGTACTTTTCCCCCACAAAAATCTCTTGTAAGGGGTACCCTCTTCAAAATCCCCCCCCCCCCCGTTATAAAGGTACCAAATTTGGTGTGATGTACGCACATAGTTACTACAGAAAAGATAGGGGGTGTACAAGCTTCCTACGGGTCAGAGAAAGTCGTGGGGAAAAGGGGTCAGAGAAAGTCAGGGTATTAATCCCAAGATTTAAAAAGTCAGGGATTTTATGTTTTATACAAGATCCACCAGTAGCGCGGTCTGGCAAAATCAAGGAATTTCAATCTGATATTTTTGTGGTAGCCCTAGTTTTCCCTGACACGTGTCCACATAGGCATGTGGGAGTATTTTGGTCCAGACTATTATGAACTCTAGTACATACTGCAAGATTCTATAACTCTTTAACTACAAGATGCTATATTACACTAAAAGTGATCATTTAAATCAACAACCAATGGAAACAGTGTCAATATAATCTAAGTAGAGTACGGTACGTTAACCGCATCTACCATGAGGATGTTGTGGTGTTAATAATGGAAAGACTCGGGCACAGTGCTGTGTGTGTAGTCAGGCGTGACGGACGTTACACTGGGAGGGCCCCAACGTACAGCTAGATACATTTTGGTAATTCCGATTTGGTAATAAATTGGGGATTTTTAGGATTTATGACTCTTATAATACATCTACCAGAATGTGCCTCCTTTTTCATAAACACCAGGGAAAGAAGGGTCTTAATAGACGTAGAAAGAGACAGAGGAAGGGGGAGGCTAGTGTACACGGAGTCGTCAGCCTGTAGACGTGTATTGTGGGGAGGGGGAGTCATGCATGATGCGGAATGACCATAAACAAGGATTATAAATGTATGTGTTTGGGTCGTTGTCATGGTAACGGTTTCTATTAATGAGCATTGGTGGTCGAGACCTATCGATCGTCCACCCCACTTATCCCCCCTCCCTCCCCCGCGTCCAATCAGCTGCCAATGGAGCCCAGCTGCTTTACCTGCACTTCCCCCTCCCCCTTTCAGTGAACTATTGCTATATCCCACCATGGCATGCCATGTCCCCCACTGTCTTACCTACGTTCTCCCTTGTCATTCCCTTTAAGTTTAACCCCTGCTTGCTCTGCCCACTGCCTCCCCTCATCCCTCCTCTCCCCCATGTCTGTCCCCTTCCTTGTCCTCTTCCATACCGTGGCCTATCCGTTCTGTCGGCCTTTCCCCCAAAGGCAAAAGGCAGCCTTTCATAGAACCTCTAACCTGCTCAACACTACCTCTCGATAAATTGCCATACCTCCCCCCCCCCCTTCCCCCTTCACTACCTACCCATGCATCCTTGTTTATTTCCCATCAATAACCCAACTCTGAGCTCCCTATCAGGGTCAAGGCCTGGGTTAGTGCTGAGCTGCTCAACTAGGTCAAGGTGCGCTACCTGCTTACAGCCCTTTAAGGACCCAATAGCGCTTTACTGTACAACATGTGTGTCCTTTGTTGGCATGTTGCATGGATGCATTCCTGGTGAGTCTAATCGCCACGGTAGATACATGCATCATCATGCCTACCCTTCCGGAGTGCATCAACCCCACTGGCATGATGCGTGAAAGCAGGCCATGCATCATGATGTTAAAGAACATACTAGTAGTACGTTAAAGCACTACCGGTATACAGTCCATAAATGGTTAAGTGGTGGTCAGCACGCCATAAATGGTTAAGTGGTGGTGAGTAGGTCAGTCAGCATATGTCTCTAAAAAGCGCCGTGAATAGCACCTGACCACTTTCACACATTTCTATATCATCTAGTATCTATAAGTCCCTCAACATTTCTGCATTTAGATTAAAGTTGGTACGAACTAAAACCACTGCCCTATCATATCTAAAGGATACATGACAACTAAATGTAATCTATGGGCAATAACAGCTTAGATATGGGGTGCAACGGTACCCAGTCACAGGTCTGTTCCATTGTATTTTAATTGGCGCAATAAAATTGTGCACTAATATTAGCGTTTTATGCTCTAATTTGACAATCAGAGGAAATACAAGTAAATGGAAATATGGTTTTGGATTTATCCTGGTTCATTTTTCATAGAATGGATTATTAGTCACCTCATCATCGGATGTATCCTAATAGTAAGCAAAATGAATCTTTTGAGTTTTGGACTACATGTGCTGACAACCATATATTGTTAATATCATCAATAAAACTAAACCATTAAGTTTAATATTCATTTCCATGCACATGTATTCCAATAAAAAATATCATACAATTTAAATACTTTATTCAGCAAATAGCCATGGTTTACACAACTACATAATTGTACAAAAACGTATAATCTAAAATACTTGTCATTTAAGGATATAAAGGTGTAAATAATTACAAGAAAAGCCTTTCCAAATGGGGTCAGTCCATCAATGCATTGCCTTCTGTTGCCAAGAACATGGTCTCACCCAAATGCATAATAAAACTACATTGTACTATCTCATATACTATGGATACTCTGATTTCAATAAACACGACCATCCCTTCACTGCAATCGTCTGGTAGCTGTATGCAGTATCATCATAAAATGGAATTTAACATTAGTTCAACTTTATTCTACACCAACACTGCTAACAGATGTTGTGCCTAACACATCCAAGACATTTTTAATGGAGTTAACTATGTTTGTACATTGATGATGATGTCCATTCGCTAACCACCAAATGCCAGGTTGAATAATCTACAGTCTGCACTTTTAAGCTCTCACGTTTAGATACAGCAGTGGGGGGTGTTCTAGCATGAGGCACTTTACTGTTTCCCCCATCTAGTATCGCACCAGAATTACCTGCATAGAGAATGGTGCAAGGAACAGTAATGCATATATGGTAATATCACCCTCCATGTCATGGTCACCGTGTCACCATTCACGTGGGTAAAACAACAGATCTGCCAGTATATCACTATAGGAGGCGCCTGGAAGCAGTGTCATAATGGTCAGTAGTACACACTGTGCTAATAGGTATCCAAGTACTGTCAGTGTATAAAAGTCAAATGCCATTGATGCCACCATTGTTCATAGGGGCTTCTCGCCTTGAGCACAGGCTGTGCAAGCCCATCTGACCACCTCCATGTATTACAGAGGTTAAGATGTGTACAGCAATAGGTATGTCCAACCCAATACTAAAGGATAGACCAGGCGTTGCCGTACACGTTACAAGTAGGCAGATGCTAACCTCTCTATTGTCTATGTGTTGAGACTTTGGTGAGGGGGAGGGAGGTCCCCCATCCTTCTCCTGCGTTCCTGACTCATCACCTTTAGCACTCAATAACAGGACATCACAGAGTGGCGGCAGATCAGTACAGGGTCATGTAATCCTCAGGTAATACCACACTTCTTATCATCATCACTTGTTGTTCTCCAGGGCGTCCTCTAGATAAGAGACGAGCCCGGTGAGCTGGTAGTACTTGGCCTCCCGTAGGAGCTCCTTGTGTAGGACCGGGTCTGAGGGCAGCGTGCCCGCGTCTACAAACCCGTCACGCAGAAAGTTCAAAATGTAACGGAAGTGAATCCCATCGCGGTCAATAAAGTAACTGCCGTCCGACTCCTTCTTGAGCTCATGGCGGCCACTGAACATGTGAGAGAGCATCGAGTCAGGGTCGCGCCGTAACGTGTGGATGGAGGTGGAGTAGCAATGGCCGCCAATGTCCAGTTTAATCTTCGTCTCTTGGATCTTGTGAATCTCCTCCATTTGGGTGACCTCCTCCTCAAACTTGGCGATCGTTTCCTCAAAGTCCTGTTTCTCTTCCTCAAGTTGCTCGCGGTCTGCCTTTAGGCTTTGTTCTTGCTTTACTACTTCTTTTGTTTTCTCATCCAGGAACTTTTCTTTAGCTTCGGTATCATCAAGTTTTATGTCCAAGGTTTTCCGCTTACTCTCCATCTCTGATTCACGGTCTGAAACCAGAGCGTTGGCATTCTTCACAAAACTCTCCGCCATTTGCTTCACATTGTCACTCACAGTTGCATGGAGGCTCTCAATGGCTGTTGAGAGCTCTTTGTTAAAATAACTGTCTGGTTTCTTACCGGTAACAATCTCAGCATATTTGCTGAGATCGCCTTTCGCCTCCCCGGGTTCTCCCGTCGGCCATTGATCGTTACCGATGCACTCCTCCAGAGCCAGGATGTAGACCTTGTCCCGGTGGATGCAGTCGTTTAGCATGCGGAACCGCAGCAGGAGTTGGCGGAAGCGCGGCACCTGGGCCTTCTCTGAGATCCACAAACGGGACCGTTTGTAGAGTGGTATGTGAAACACCTTCCTCAACTGACACTCAATGTACCCAATCTCCTCAAACCGGTTGAACTTCTTCACAGTGTGCTCCACAATACCGCTGAATGGACTCAGCATGCAGATATCAAACATCTTCTCGTCCTTGAAGTAGAGATGCCGCCGGTCCAGGTGGTGGTTGGTGCCCACACCGTACCACTTCACCAGCAGCTTCCACACATCTTCGTGCACGTAGTCATTGTTAGCGTCATTGTGTGTGTCCATGTCGATGGGCCCCGGGGGTTCCGTCTTGTGCCGGGGGCTGCTCGGGGGTGTACAGAACTCCTCCCAGTTCTTGTACCACACCTTAGACACTGCATAGGTGCAGGTGCACTCTGAGTCAATGTTGGAGATGATCTCGTGTTGACGCTCCGGCTCGGGGGTTATGTCCGACATCATTTCTGTGGCCACCGCGTCATTGACCTCTGTCAGGGTATCTTCCTTTGCTTTAACATTAGCTGCAAAATATAGAAAAGAAATCAAATATTAGTGATATATTGTATTTGAGCATACATTTTACAATTTATATCAAACATTTTATATACTGCTGCAAGATAAACAGTTTCATACGCAATCATAAATGAACCTAAATTTCAGTATTACCATGAAAAGTCTGACCAGGGTGCATAATGCATGGATGCAGCACTGGCGATTAGACTTATGAGGGCTGCATTCATGCATCATGGTGAGAAAGGGCACAACACTTTACAGCACTATGCTATAGGGTTCTAGCTAGATCTGCCTACCATAGATGTCAGGTATCTTAGAGCTGTAACTCATCATGGCTGCAGCCTTCTTAAGCACCACAGGCATGACCCAGGCTGGTTCTGTGCTAGGTATGAGTAGTAAGTTAATGGTCGGTCTGAGTCACTGGTCAGTCCAAGCCTGATAAGGTGCTATTGCATTAGTCGTGTAGGTGAGTTGTCCAGACTAGATTCCATGTAGTAAAACTACTAGTGCAGTAGTGTTTTTCAGACTATTTACACTGTGAAATAGGCCACTACCGCAGTAGTATGTTGAGGACAGTTGCCAGTCGTCAGCCTATCCAGACTGAAGTCCATGTAATAATGCGTCGGGTATAATCCAAACCACGACTAACTTGAACCGAGTGCTGGGAACGTAGATAATCCTCCATGCTGCCACCATTACTGTGCCATAGTTCTGTGTAAGACAACCCAGCAGGATCCCCAACTACTGCTACTGGCCACAGCCCAGTACTTATTGTGTACCATTAAGGTACACCCTGTCCAGGCCCTGACATGCGGCCTCTGTGCCAATGGTGCAAGGCCATATTCAGAATAACATGCTGCCATGTAATGTGATATTCAGAAATAATTGCAGTTCAGTACTAGCACTAGCTTCCATGGGGAGGTCTGAGCAGAATCTATGACCCTAGAGAACTGATTTTGGTGGTGGTAGTATGCCCTGTGGATTATATATTAACAGGTTGAGACCCAATTGGAGTAACATGATTTGTAGAGGTAGTAAGTAGTAAGTGGTCATTTGGAGGTTCTTTCTGCTGCATCCATTAACATAGCTTCCATCAGTTCTATCAAGTGTTTGCTCTGCAACAATATTTAGCTTGAACTAAAGGGTAAGGTATTTAAGGCTGGTGACAAAGGTAGAGGCTCTAGGCTGGTCAGCTTTATAAGACTTCTTACACAAATGTAGTACAGCGGAATTTCTCTCTGTGACTCTGTGATCGTCACTACCTCTTTTCTTAAATTTGGTTAAATGCAAGAAATTACAATAAAATATTACAATTGTCACGCAAACAATGTTTAAAGGGGTAGGGTCGGCCCTTTTTCCTAGTCAAGATAATGTCGCCTGCAGCCTTCTGGGTTTGTCTTTGGCCTTAGACTACTCAGCAGGGAGCTACATGTATGCAGCTTTAATTCTGAATAAGCTCTAGAACTCATGATTTCTGCCTTCCTAAGCCCAGCCACTCCAATACACCTCAACCATTCAGCCATGTTGAAATGCTAAAGGGCCATAAGGTGGCACCATACAAACTCCAGCAGCAATAAGTAATGGCCGTTGTTTGTGCTGAGACCCATTGAGGTGTGACAGGCTTTTATTGCTATTTAGTGTATAAGTGGTGGGCACACAAGCACCCTGTGTTGCGAGACATTTGGAAACAAGTGCCAGCAAGGTCACTCTCCAGGGTTGGGTCCTGTTTCTTAACATGGGAATATATAGGTTAAGGCTCTGTATGAAGACTGCTCTGAATGGCTATTAAAGAAGGAATGGCTAAGAAAGAAGGAGGCAAGTTGTACAGAGCGCAAATTATATGACATTTCAGGATTTGACTATGCATGTACTACATACATATAAGGGAAATCCTGCCCTATTCTTCGTAATACATCAATATATAGCACCTTCCAACCCCTTGCCATAATGATGAATATGATAAATACCCTAGAAATGTCAGTATATTTCCCACAATGCCTAAATATAGGGTTTCTATAGCAAAATGCATTATGCTTGTATTTCAATACATTCGGTGTAAAGCTGTCATCTACAGTAGTTTGGAACATGTAGGCCAACCATGTCAAAGTGCCAGTGGAGAAACCTTACTTACTATTTTGACAAAGGGGAGACTCCCTTCCACCATGACGCTACCTAATCATATGAGCGAATACAAGCTCTGACCCACTATGTTGCTATGGTAATCTCCCTGACAACCTCTGTCATAAACAAAGGATGTGACATCACAAAGGGGCATTAGCCAATCAGCTAGTCCCTCTCTATCTGGGTGTAAGTTACACTCTCCATAGATAGGTATTTACTGTCCAAACATTTATCTAGACTGGGTCCTGGGTGTTGTAACCCTGGAGTGATGTTAAAGTTTAGGTTTCGACCCCTCGGGTCTCATCAGGCGTCTTAATTAATGGTGATAAATTAGGCTTGTGAAAATGTCACTAATTTGATTTCTAATAAGTTATTAACTTAATAGAGTAGTTGTCCACTGGGGTTGAGTGGACAGAGGGAGAGATAGCAGTAGAGGATGGTGCCACTGTGTGGCTCCATGTTCTCTAATTACAACACGTTGGGGGTAGCAGAATTGAACTAAAACCAAATTGTATTTGATTAACTTATCTATTCAGCTACCTAGGCAGACCCTATGGGTCAGGCCTAATTGGATGGGATCCCGGTAACATCTAGTTTTTAGAAACCTTACTTACACTTTCTTTATCTAATATCCTACACAGCCATTGTACGGCTTCAGGTAGTCAGGAGAAGGAGGCTGTGATAGGTGGCTTCTCATAAACCCAATCAATATGCATTTTACTTGGATTGAGAAAAGAAAGAGAGGTTATAGAAATATTCGTAGGGCAAGAATTAGTCATGACAGCAATGATCTAATCACCCACCCCTCATAAGTGGCTTATAACTTATGATAACCCCATGATAAATGATGTTCTCTATGCTAGGTTGTTGAGAAAGAAGGCATTGAGAAAGAAATATACTATTCTCTACTACGGTATAAAATGTATTATTGGTCAGAATGTACAAGACGCTATAATCAGTGAGGTATTGGCATGGGTCCCCATGTGGAGCCGTGGTAAAGGTTACTGTGGGGTCACAGTCAGTAAGTACAGACATCCTTACACAGGGGTGCTGTGCTTTAACACTGGCTACAAGGCCAATCTTTGCTCTTATGCTACAATGTTTGTCTGACCAGCATACCGGACATTCCTTAACAGTGTGGAGATTTCAGGAATGAGTTGAACCATTTTGTATCACATACATGGGGCACTTTCATCTACTGATTCTGGGACCTGTGCTGAATCAAGACATGTGGGTCCCTAACTTAAGGGAGACTTAATTCTAAATTGGCATTGGCCCTTTTATTATATCCTGATCTGATAGAATTAGAGGTCAATATAAATAATAATACAAATATATAGATTGATATCTCATTGCCAATTGAAATTAGAGCCAATACTCTTGGCATTGCTCTCGTAGATTGAAGACAGCATCTCATAAGTAAATTCACACAGCTGACTGTTCATTAAATGCTGATTTCTCTGGCATAGAAAGCTATTGAAGGAATAAAGCATGGCAATCTATCCATTACTTCCTTATTCCTTTTGGTTAATCAATAATGGGACTTCATAAATTGTACTAAGTTCAGTGGTTAGTCCATTTAATATATAAATACCATATTTGATTAAATACCTTTAGTAATCTGTTAGACATATATCCTAAGTTAATATTATGCTACATGTAAGGGTATGCTGCACAATGTTTATTCTTGGTATACACAGAATAAGCCGAGAGGCATCCGCGCGCTTAGTCAGTTATGTGCTGCAGCATTAGTGGACGCTAGACTTGGCAAGGTCCTTACATCAACAGTTTAAATGTTATTAGAGATTACCTGGAACAAATATAAGCAATGCTTGATTATATTAATATTGGTAAGGCCTAGGTCAGTCTATGTCATCTCACTCCACCCTCCACCATGTTTGTGTGTGAAAGTTGTACTATCATAAATTCTTGATTTGTTCTAGGTCAAACACTCTTGGAAATCATGAAGCTTGAAAGGCAATGTTAACACTAACTATTGCTGACCATAAAAATACCTGTAGCTTGAATGCACTTGAATGTAGTTCAGGAATTTAAAAAAGAGCTCTAGAAAGGCATGCTTACTCAGGCTAGGATATATCAGAAATGGCTACTTGATATGAATTTTACATCAACAGGTAATGAATCAGACTTTCAACAGGATCTACACAGTTATAAGGTATAGTACTTGGTGGCTGTGTGGACGATGTTGAGTACAGGAAACAACATTGCTCAGTATAACATGGGTGAGAACCACTTTATACATGGCCAATTGGGGATGTAGCTTAGAATGTTATGGACCTT
Organism: Harmothoe impar; assembly: GCA_947462335.1. Lineage (NCBI taxonomy): Eukaryota > Metazoa > Annelida > Polychaeta > Phyllodocida > Polynoidae > Harmothoe > Harmothoe impar. Next base: position 54,911,862 of record OX381717.1, read on the forward strand.
TAATAACCCTTAAATACTTAAAGCATTTCAATATTAGTGTTTCAGACAGGAGCGTCTGAGACACTCCGCTTTACCCGGGAACTGTAGGATTGAAATAAGCTCACATTAGTATTAACAAAAACTTAAATAAGACAAAATAAAACAAAACCTTAAAACATGATCAAAATCAAAAGCATCCTTCAAAATTATTGTGGCTGTGGCATGATGGCATGAGGAGAGGTTGGGTTTGTTTATAAGCGCAAAATGATGTCACATATGCAGCATGATGAAGCGGGACACAAGTACTTGTAGAGGGCAATCTAAAAGGGTTGTTTTTAAATGAATGCAGATATTCTTTAGCTGAATAGAAGATTACTGAATATCTGTCTGCTGTATTCACTTCTGTGGTTGACTCTTTATAGTCCTAGAGAATTATGGAGCAAAATTTGTTGTGTGTCCAGTTAAGCTATACATTCTAGCAAATAGAAATATCTCTATTCTCTGGTTCCCCACCTTTTGAGCACTAAAGCACCACCCATGATGACATCATTGCATGCTATATGACATCATGCCTTAATTAGGCACCATGATGAGGATTTACCCGCAGTGGACCGTGCTCCTGTAGAACTGAGGGACCCCTGGCTGCTGTCGCTGCCCGTGCTGCTCGACAACATTTTAACCTTTACTGAAAGAGAAACAAGCCGCCATCTTTAATGTACCAAACCTCAGGCCAAAGCTCTATGTTAATATTACACTGCTTGCTACAAGTTCAGATGGTTTTCTCTTTCAAATATTGTTTAAATTGTATCGGTCAACTGAAGTGAACTTTCGGCAGTCACAGCGCATGATAGAGGTGATTTGATGCAAAAGATTCAATCTTAGATACTTTCCACCTACTGTCTATCATAGGACTATGGCAGGAATTATCAGCAAAAAAATCTACTCCCATTGGTACTATTCTTTTTTTGCTCTATCAATTAAGGGGCAATGATCCAAGTTTTGCCTACTGAGCAATGGTATATCATACTGCCATCCACCAACAAGGTTTACAATCCATCAGAATAACCCAACATTGGTTTTGTTGTTTTTGATGTTTCCTGCCTACTGCCACTCATGCACCTCATGTCTGGGGCCTGACATCCTCTTCACAAAACTGCATGTTTGTTTGTTGTACAGCAAACCTGTAAAGCTACACTCAATTCATTAATGATTATGTACACCACAAGACGCCAACAAGCCATGCAGTGGTATAGGCTTAACTGACTTCTATCAGGTCTGCATCTGGACTGTATGAATTACAAGCAAAAGAAACACTAGGACAACCATGCATTTTACCATGTGAGTTTGATGTTAAAGTTTGTATCTGACTTTTTACCTTACAGGAGGAAAAAAAGTAGTTTGCGCTTTCCATAAGTCTATGGAAGCCCTATTGATTCATTGGGGTCCACAGACATTATACTTTGAATCTTGATGGAACTGTGCTTTGATAATTGTGTCTTGAAAACACTCAGTTTGGAAGATGTATCAGTTACAGTCTATTGAACTCACACTCTTAGTGAAATCTCTCATGCTACGGCCATTAGTAAACTTCTTGTATGACTATAAAGCGCTTACATTTGAGGGGTTGTCTAGGTGAGCCGGGGTCGCTGTTGTCATCTGACCAAGCCTTATGTAGAGTTGGTCGGCGTGGCTCCTGGTCTACAGCCTGGTCACTGCGCGACCGAACCAGGGCCGGGCGCTGCCGAGGGGAGTCGGCCATGTTGGATGGTTAGGCGGGTTGTTATTACACAAGATAGGTAGGGTCACACCTGCAGCAAAAGCACAGAAAACATAGGTTAGCTTGTCAGCCTTTAATAATTTCAGTATTCCATTTTTATTAGTTTTGTAAGCAAGAATCTTCTCACACACTTGTGATGCAGCTAATGGAGCATAGGCAAGGATGGTCTTGTCCCCTAGAGTGTGACTTTGGAGATACATTTTGTACTTAAGACACTTCCTGATGACATCATGGATGCAGGCACACCCTATGCTGTAAACCCAGCCCACTTCTGGCAATATATGATTTGCTTTTCTCTAGACTAGTTATCATTAGAATAATGACTAGAATATAATTATTAGAACAATGACTAGAATCTCTAGACTAGTTATTATTGGAGCTCCTTGTATGAAAACATATATGGTATAGACCCATATGGTAAGACTGACCTACAGGAATGGTTGGGTTTCTCATAACTATGTACAGACTTCACACATGGGTATGGGTCTAGACCCCTTAATTCGACATGGGGATTTCTTAAAATCAACAGGGGACATCTATGCCCCTATAGGTGTAACCAATTGATGTCAGTGGATTCATAACAATTAGTTTTCAAATAACATACAATTGTGGTATACTAGTGCCACAACTGAGTTTGAGCCAGAACCCTCTTTATCAGTCTTCAATATCTTCATAATAAATTACATTAGTACATTAAACAGCTTGTCCCCTGGATCTGTTCCTGGAAGCCTTACTTTGCTGGTGTGTGTAATACTGTTCATACAGCCCACTGGGCGCTGACATGGTCAGTATGGGGAGACATGTGTTTGGTTTGTAGGTGTGGGGGTCCATGTGCCTGGGCTCATGCCTCCAGTAGGTTGACATTGTAGTACACCTACAGGTTGATACACCTCCAGGTGGACAGGAATAGCTCACCTGCTGCCTCTACACAAGGTGTAAACTACCTGCCTATAGGAGCTTCCACTACCCCTCCTCCTACATGTAAACATGGCCATACCTGGGAGGTAAATATGGCCAAAGCCGAGCTACATACTATAACCTGCCTGCCTGCTACACCTGAAGCTACAAAACTACCTGCCTGTAGGCTGTAGGACCCCTCACTGTCCCTTACCCTATGGGTAAATATGGCCATAGCTGAGCAACATACTACCTGCCTGACTTCTAATACTTCTCTGCTGTAAGTGAGTTTCCACACTGCTGTCACTACTGTCCCGAGCTCTGATAATGATTGAATTGAACCCACTTGATACTATTAAAGTGCAGAAATTGCTGAAGATGGTGTAAGAAAACCCCTGGTCTGGAAGAAAACTTATGAAAAGTGCAAACTCAACTATCTGTGTAATCCATCGATTAAGAATCTCTCATGGGACATTTGAACGCAGAGCCCATCCCACAGATTAATTTTGAAGTGTTCCCTTAGGATTACTTAGTTAGGTGCAGGCAGGTGTTTACATGATAGGGGCGGGGGGGGGGGGGGGGCACGTGCACCAGCCTGTATGTTATTTGTACCCCCTCACAGTTAGACTCCAGACTCACCTGGTTTAGGTCCTCTGCTCGCCGCTAGGGCGTGCTACACTGCTGGTACTGGTGTGCATTATGGACAGTACAAATGTATATGTACATGTATCCTCAGGTTGATGAAGTACTACCCACACTGCTACTGTAGTTTGTAGATATGCCAACAGCAGGCTATATATATATATATTGCATGTAGTGTCGCCTATATACTCTAGACTTGTGTATATCGGTATTCCTGGTAACACTGTTAGTGACTGTAGTATTTATGTCTGCGCGCTATGATATGCTTGTCCATGTATAATGCAGTGACTGTGCTGGTACTCCTGTAAGCTGTATACATCTGTGGTCGTCCACGTAAAGCTGTGTGAGTATAGCCTCTCTAGGTAGGCTGTGTGATGGGCTCCTGTGGGAGCTGTAGACCGTTATGGGTGTCCTTTTACTATGGCCTACCTCCCTCCTCCACCTGCACTGCCACACACCTACAGCTGCCCAGAACACCGGGGGGGGGGGGGGCTCTCCAAGCACATGCTGTCGTCCTCTAGCTCACACCAATAAGAGGATTTAGCCTGCCTAAATTGGGCTTGGAGAAGATTAAAGATGTGAGATCTCCAAGCATACCAGCGTTGTGCAGGTAGAGGCTTGATTGGTTGTTAGGCCCATACTGTGGTTGGAGATTGTAGTTGGCCCGTGTCCGCCGCTGGGGCTGCGCGTGTCCAAGCATGTCGTGTGCTATACATGTACCAGACTTACAGCATTTGTGTGTGTGTGTGTGGGGGGGGGGGGGGGGGGCACGTGTGAACGCACGGCACCAGCAGAACGACCACCGGATCATGACCCCTGTAAACTTAATGTCAACCAGGTACATGTAATGTGAGCCCCTGCCTCCTCCCATTGAATAGTTGCTTCACTATACTAGGGACCCCTCTGACCTTGTACCCCGCCCACTCCCTCCCTTTCACCCCCTCCCTCCTCCTGCCCTCCCTCCTCCCTGCTCCCCTCCTCCTGCCTCCCTGCCTGCCCTGCCTCCCCCTCCCTCCTCCTGCCCCCTCCTCCTGCCTCCCTCCTGCCCCCCCTCCTCCTGCCTCCCTCCTCCTGCCCCCTCCTCCTGTCTCCTACCTCCTGCCTCCCTGCCTGCCTGCCTCCCTCCTCCTGCCCCCCCTCCTCCTGCCTCCCTCCTCCTGCCTCCCTCCTGCCCCCCTCCTCCTGCCTCCCTCCTCCTGCCCCCCCTCCTCCTGTCTCCTACCTCCTGCCTCCCTGTCTGCCTGCCTCCCTCCTCCTGCCCCCCCCCCTCCTCCTACCTCCCTCCTCCTGCCTCCCTGCATGCCTGCCTCCCCCTCCCTCCTCCTGCCCCCTCCTGCCTCCCTCCTACCCCCCCTCCTCCTGCCTCCCTCCTCCTGCCCCCCTCCTCCT
>OX381717.1:54916745-55182808 GCA_947462335.1 Harmothoe impar
TGTAACAAGTTGTATGCTTTTATCGTCAGCAGATTATAAGTCATGAACAGTCTACACTGATAATAAAACCTATAGTCAGTACTGACTATACCATCATATTTTGACCCCCCTAGTCAGGGGACTATACAACTTAGTCACATATTAGTCATAAAGATAGTCAGGAGTGACTATATGTGGATCACACAAATTGATGATGTCACAGGAATATGTGCACAGGAAACAGTTAGGATTCAAAATTGAATGGTCCATGGACTTCAGGTAGGCACATCCTCTTCTAAACCACTGTTCTATGGATATCCCTGCTTGTTATATGTTATGTTACAGTTGTCTATGACAACTTAAGATGTTATTAGTCAGGTCCCTTAACGAAATGATCGTTATTTTCCGGAAAAAAGCACCAAAATTGGTACACATATAGGTATGGGTACACTTTTGAACATTTTTCCTTGCAACAAGAAAAAAAATCCCCGGAACACATATTTTACGACATTTTTCAAAATTGTCAGAAATTGGTAGAAAAACCTGGATTATTCTACATTATGAGTACAGAAACAATTGGTACACCCACTCCAGTTCCTATACATGTAAGCAACATATTTTATTCCATGAAGAGATCAAATATTTGACCTTAACTGTTTAGGATTTATCCAATATGGCTGCCAAAATAATATGGTGAACCATGGTATAAAACCATGGTGCATGATGGCTTGTGCATCAGAGTGTCCTTCATTTTTGAAATACCTGCTGACTGGGCCACTCATCATATAGTCAGCTGTCTAATATATTTCAATTTCCGATATAAGATAAGTCCAACTTGGAATATGACTTACTGCAAACATTTGCAAGAATGGAGGTCAGTGTATGGAAGTCCTAGTTTTCTGCACTTGTACGTTACACAGCCACCATCTGACTTGCAGTTACATTTTTTAAGTTCAGTGCACACTTTAGCTGCTACAGGTATTGTCGTCCATACTGGAGACCAGTTGTTGTTGTCTCGTTTCCACCCCCAACTATCCGGTGACGGTATGTCAGGCTCTGGCACTCTGCTCTTTGCCCAAAAACTGGCTTGGTACACAGCCCTTTCAGTATGCTGGAGAAGTGCATCCTAAAAATGAAAACATGAGGCAGGTAGATAACAACACAGGTATCTGCTTCCTCATGGGAGCAGTTTCTCATGGGTACAGTGGTGCCATTTGAAATGACTGAGTCATTAGAAGTGATGTAAACTTCTTGATGTTGTGGCCAAATAGTGTTGTTCACTTCATTGGTAAGATAATCAAAGAGCTCTGTTTTGTTCTTTGAAGTCCTTGCAGTTATTGCAAGGTTATTTTGGTTTAATACGGCTCCTACTTCCGCACTTTTCCCTTACACTGTCCTTCATACTGCGAGGCAAGTAACGGTCCATACAATATCTATGCATTCTGCATTGTCCAGTTCTTGTAGCATGGCTTTCTGAAAGACCCTTTTAGAATACTCTGCAAATGTTGAGATTCCTGATACTGGCAACATGTGGACAAGGGCAGCGCCATCAACTATGACACAATCTGCCTTAGGTGGTTTGTGATTGCTGGTGTCCAGGTATTTTAGCAGATCAGAATTTGTTCCCTGACACAGCTTCCCTAAGTCTAATAGAGCAATAAAGCATGTAGGGTCCCGTATGTCAATTTTTTATCAATCTGCACTAGTTGTTGTGGTCAAGGGTAAAGAATAGGAACATCAATGCTTCTAGGGCCTCAACATACAGAGGTAAGTTCTTTTCTCTGTGTGCCCTGATCAAGACAAGTATCAAGATCTGTGTCCGGGGATGAGATCCAATAATTGGAATGTTAGGCTCTGTTTTACCATTGCCTCTCTCCAAGTATTGAAGTCATCAGCTTTGTCATCACTACATGTAAAGGCATCCCTTTGTAGTTTTGACAAAGTCATAGCAGTGACTTGATGTATATTGTTCTAAGAGGTTAGTCAGTAGTGGCTATCCAAGGTTTGTCATAGGAGCATCAGTCAAAAGAACAAACTTATATTCAAAAAGGACTGAGGCAAAACTAACCCCTTAGTTAAAATGACTAAACCCAATATGTCTTAAAATGAAAAGACTAAGGTGGGTTAGTCGATTTGACTAACCTGACAGCATTGATTAACATGGGTTGGGCATATAGGGAGCCAAAATATGACAAAGTGTTTCTTAGTGATTTTCTTGCTCCCTATACAATCAATCTGTGTTAGTCAATGCTGTTAGCTTAGTCAAATTGACTAACCCACCTTAGTCTCTTCTTTTGATTGTGTATTGGGGTTAGTCATTTGGACTAAGACATTAGTTTTACCTTAGTCACTTTTGAATATAACCTTGGAGGGGTTGCGTTGAACACCTAACAGCTCCTATAATGACCAAACAAAGATGGCTGCCCCTGCTGTATTCATAGGTTTTCAGGGTGGGTCCCCATCTGAGAATATTTGTATGGACATGGTTTCCAAGCATACTCAGTTTCAAAAAGTTGATGGGGAATAAATAATATTTTCTTGGAATAAATCTAATTTTCTGCATTTGGTCAGCCATATTGAAAAAAAAGAAGTGTTCCAGTCATGCAATCTTTTGTTGCAAGGGGTAGAATTGATCCCCACATTTTTCTCAATACATGTGGAAAAAATGGCACTTTTTTCCAGAAAATAACGATTTCAGGGTTTATTGACGCTAAGAGACCTGACTATATAGGGTGCATAAGTTATCATGTTTGATAGAGTTATCATGGTAATTTGTTCCAATTTTGATAACACAGAAATACATGAACAGTGTATGTCTAGACTGACAGAGCATGATAGGCCTACACAGGAGCCTGCCCCCTGCCCTGCCTTATCCTAGCTTGTCCCCTGGCCTGCCTTATCCTAGCTTGTCCCCTGCCTTGCCTTATCCTAGCTTGTCCCCTGGCCTGCCTTATCCTAGCCTGTCACCTGCCCTGCCTCATCCTAGCCTGTCCCCTGCCCTGCCTCATCCTAGCCTGTCCCTGCCCTATCCTAACATGTCCCCTGCCCTGCCTTATCCTAGCCTGTCCCCTGCCCTGCCTCTTCATAGCCTGTCCCTGCCCTGCACTATCCTACTAGCCTGTCCCCTACTCTGCCTCATCATAGCCTGTCCCTGCCTCATCCTAGCCTGTCCCTGCCCTGCTTTATTCTAGCCTGTCCCCTGCCCTGCCTCATCCTAGCATGTCCCTGCCCTGCTTTATTCTAGCCTGTCCCCTGCCCTGCCTCATCCTAGCATGTCCCTGCCCTGCTTTATTCTAGCCTGTCCCCTGCCCTGCCTCTTCATAGCCTGTCCCTGCCCTGCACTATCCTACTAGCCTGTCCCCTACTCTGCCTCATCATAGCCTGTCCCTGCCTCATCCTAGCCTGTCCCTGCCCTGCTTTATTCTAGCCTGTCCCCTGCCCTGCCTCATCCTAGCATGTCCCTGCCCTGCTTTATTCTAGCCTGTCCCCTGCCCTGCCTCATCCTAGCCTGTCCCTGCCCTGCTTTATTCTAGCCTGTCCCCTGCCCTGCCTCATCCTAGCATGTCCCCTGGCCTGCTTTATCATAGCCTGTCCCCTGCCCTGCTTTATCCTAGCCATGTCTACCCTGCTGAACCTTGACCTGCCTTCAGTACTTAAGTTTCCCTTATTTCTCATGATTGACTATATCTATAGTGACTATTTTAGACCATGAAACCATTAAATTCATAGTCACTTGACTATATAGCCCAAATCAACTGATTTAATGGCTGACTATAGGTTGACTATGTGACTAACTTACTATAGACATAGGTGACTAACTTGGTGTAGTCGTTTTTGCTACATTCATGTGACTATAGAAATGTAGTCTGTAGTGACTAACCTTTCCAGGTCCATTATTATCAGTGTATAAACAATGATTAGTGAAATAGTTGATGGATCTATCATATTATTCACTATCTCATTTCAGAAATAAAAACGTCGCACCTTCTTCCTTAGCATACAAGTGGCTCACGAATATGATGAAACCAATGGCAAAGGAAAAATCTGATTTAACCTTCTAGACTAACGTAATCACAGTGTACTGTTTAACACATGGATAGACATGTACTAATTCTAGTTGGAATTTAAATGTTATCATAACAAGAGTATGCTGCTATCCTGAATCACCCTACAATGTGAGATATACATGAGTAGTGTGAGTGGTGGGCTGATATGCCTCGTTTACCCTGTAAGAACAGCTACCCTGATAGGATGAATATGCCAGAAACTCAACAATCTGTGTCTGTCTGGGTCATCCCTAAGATTAGTAAGAACAAGTAGAGGTGATTGAAAACAGTTACATTCCACACTTAACAAATCATGAGGAATTTAATTTACATGAAACTTTTAGTAACCATGACCACACTAACCCTACTTTGCCAGCCAGCTGACCTTGAGAAACCAAGTTTTAACTTGTACCAGCATGTGACCAATGTAAGCTCTTTCTTTTTCACCATTGACCTTGACCGAACCAAGTATCTGACACTGTCCTATGACATTACTTTTAGTGTAGAATCGTGTTGTCCTGTCCTAGTTATTGGACCACCATCCATCCAGAACTCTCATATAAGTGAGGATAATTGCTTAGCAAAAGATTTTGCAAACTTAGCACTATTGAGTGGTTCGTACATGCCAATGCCCAATAACATTTACCAACAGAAATGCAGGAAGATAGACAACAAATATATTTGTAAAGGTATCTGGAGGTTCTTTAGACCCTATCCTATAGAATGGGCAGGGAATCTGAATTATGACTGTAGGCAAAAGAGGAACTTGGATGTTACATTAAATATGACATTTCGTAATGGAAAACGTCAACTTTGTGAGGACCTTCAGTCTAAACTGTGTAGAGACATGTTTGGTTACAATAAGACTATATTTCCAAACATGGCTAACCATCAGTCACAACATCAGTCATCATGGTTAGTTGACCTGCTTGTTACATTCACCAGGAACAGTGAGAAAAGCAGTTCAGGCATATGTTACCAGCACTTTGCAAAGTTTGCATGCTATATTTTGTTTCCTGATTGTCGACATGGTGTGCATTACACACTCTGTAGACAGATGTGCATCGAAATGGAGGAAGGATGCTCTGACATATTACAGACCCTTAAACAACCAGTGTATTGTAGGATCCTTCCTGATTCAATGGACCCTAATGTATGCTTTTATGAACCAGTAATTTGTCATATACCTGAGGATCTTGAATTTGGGACAGTGACCTATGAAGGACGGAATCCATTGAACATGACTAGTTATGTGTGTTATCCAGGGTACAGACTTGAAGGTGAGGCACAACGAGCGTGTCTGTATTCAGGAAGGTGGAATGGAACAGCTCCAACCTGTGTGGCAGGTAACAGGGTAGATTTAAAGGCCATTCTAATATCAACCATCACAGCTGTCTTTATACTCCTCTCAGTTACTGCAGTCTGTGTCTGGAAAAGGCGATACATAAAGATTTTCTTCTGGGATATATCAAACAGAGGATTTTATGAAGTAAATGAAGAAAGGAAAAATAAACTCTTCCTCACTTACAGCGCCATGGACAATCCCTTGGTGGACAACTTCCTCCCTGAACTGAAAAGGGAAATTCCAACATGGGACATAACCACCTTCCAGCAGGACTTCCAAGGAGGTAAAACTATTATTGGCAGCATCCATGATGGTGTGTGGAACAGTAATGCCATGATCGCCCTGCTGACTGAGAACTATGTCCAGAGTGAATGGTGCCAGTATGAGTTTATTCAAGCCAAGACTAGATCTGTGACTGACCCAAACTTCATATGCATTATAATCCTGCAAGAAGGCACTGGGGCAGAGTTTGTGGAGAACCTACCACGTCCATTCCATGATTATGCCAAGTCCAGGATCTACCTGACATATGGTGAGGTGCTCTTCTGGAGGAAGCTGAGACGTGCACTGCATGGTATCGCTGTTAAAGCAGGACCCTGAACACATTATCCAATCATCCACTAAACACAACCATAGAAACCTGTACAATGAACTTAATGTGTAGTGACTCCACCCTTACCTCCACTTCACATTTCTGGTTGAATCTCTATTGAGTATGTATATTTTGTAAGCTGTAATCTCATTAGCCCTACACACTCTTCTCTGGTTGTAGAAATACATTTCCTGCATACACTGTATTGTACTTCTGTACTCAGCGCTATATATATAGGGGCACTGGGCCTTTAAGCTGCACCTGCTATCTGACTCATGTGCTAGCCGCGGCCTACAAGCGAGGTTTTACGGTAGTGAGAATAGTCAGGGAGATTCCCATGCGGCAGTGACACCTATAGCAGCTAGGGAGTCTATTGAGCTGGATGCTTTTGGGATATGGGAACTGTTTGAATACCCCCCTTATTGTTGATCTTAGGGGAACTAGTTGAATATGCCCAATACATGCTCATCTTGCATTGGATAAAGAGCACTCTTGAGAGGTGTTAATGTTAATTATATATTTATTGCCACAAACCACAAGTACTAAATGATGTTTCTCAATATAATATAAATGCCAAATAGTCTGTAGTGTTCATGGGGAATGCACAGTTACTATACTCTCATCTCAATACAGGCTAAGTCCAAACACAAGTCCACACTAGTTTCCATAGTCATACAGAGTATCCAATGCAGTTAAGTCACACAGCAGTAGTCTCACAATCACTATCTCCATGTAGGTCCTTGTCAGTCTATAGGACAACAATCCAAGTTCCTCTCCTGTCATGGTGACCAGTGTTGCCTTCAGTCTCACAGAACAAAGTGACTACATCCCTCCCCTGAGTAGGAGGCTGACTGCCATTTTATAGTCCTTCAGGCAATAACTCTTCCTTCCGTATCCTGGAATGAGTAACTCTGGCTCCACATTCTGTTGTGAGTCAGTCAACAAGGGAAATCCCCATATGAGTCAGTCACTGAGTCATATCCTGGTATGAGTCAGTCCTCAGGGGAGATCCCACCATGAATCAGTGCCCAAGGCACATCCTGGTGTGAATCAGTCCCCCTGATACATCCTGTTTCATGTGAATCCTAGTGTGGGAGTTCATCTAGTACATCCAGTACCATTACTCACAGGCTTACATTATGTTCTCTTGTATAGTTTCTTCCCTGTGCATTCCCATATCAATGATTTCTAGTATATAGCACAGTAATACACATATGTATGTTAAACCATTAATCTAAGTTGTGTGTGAGTGAGTATTCCTGCCACTCACACGACAACACTATTATAGATTTGTATGAGGCAGAGTGATCATTAGACAATCTAAAATGTTACAACCGCAAGCACCAATGCTAAAATGTGATCCACTTGTTATTCTTATAGATCATAATATATCGTTTTATTTAAACGATTGGGGCTCTGATCGTGCTTTTTTTGGATAACACAGTTCTGTTATCTAGTAATAACAGGCACTCCTAGTTCCAAATTCCGACTTAGTTAAAATCGTGCGTTTCGTCAAAGGATCGAACCCGGGGCCGCAAGAGTACGAGTCCGACGCCCTATCCACTAGACCGTGCCGGCCATACAGAAGAAGGGGATAAAACAAGAAGTCTATAGACACATTCCCAGCCCTCTAGCTCTTATATTAACAGAGATACAGCAACTTTTACACTTTTTGTTATAACTCTCCTAAAATGATTTTTTTTTTTTTAAATTTTTTTTACTATAAAGGTAGTAGTTGGACTTTACTTACCTATGCGGTAAAATATTCTAGGGACTTTTTTTCACATACATATAGGCACTTTAAAAATTGTACGTTTCCACCCGGATTCGATCCGGGGACCTCTGGTGTATGAGGCCAACACGCTAGCGCCCATGCCCTTCTGGCTACGATACATAGGGAGGGAAATGCTGGCTATATTCCAGTCTATCAGGGAGCGGTTAGTTTTTAAACCAGCAGGTCGCACGGCGCGAGTACACTCATATACGTTAACACTGAGGGTATGTTGGATTTGAAATAATGACCGCTCCCCGGACCTGGTTCCTTCTTCCTCACCTCCTCTACTGAAGATTTCCACAACATGGCGACTGCAACCTCTGTACAAGAAGACTTAGATATCGTTCAAAATGGCGAAATTAGGACATTTTAAAGGTAAATAAGGACATATGAATCGAAAAATCGTATAATAAACCTAATAATGAATGGATAACAGGCACACTCGGGGCTGTATCACTATCTAACGCCCTCGGCGCTGCACGCCTCGTGCGTTAGATAGTGATACATCCCCTCGTATGAGGTATGCCTGTTATGCATACATTATTGGTTAACTATTCATCTCCAATTCTAGGTTTAATAGAACTTCCCATAAGAAATTTTAGTCACCGTTCAAATTTGTATCAATTTAGGATTCATGGACAACCCAATGTCAGGTCAACTAGCATGGATTTCTCTACTCTAATATGCTGCAATATCAGAGACAAAGGGGAAAGTCTTTTATACGAATGTGCCAGTAGCATTGATTACTCGTCACATGCAGCATACATACTATAGAGTATTGTGGAATTTTCTCACATTCTGAATCATAGAGCCAACTAATGAGTGGACAATGTTTCGCATGCATTTGACTCCAAGGGGAGCCGGAGCGTGGTCACCCCTGGAGACATTGTGTAGATTGACTGTACATTATATGTATAACACAAGAGACACTTTACTACAAGTAAATACAACTTTATTTTACCAGGTGATCATTATCATTATTATCATATCTATACAGTACACTGGTACAAATTGCATAATCTGTGACTTGCAAAACATGATGTGCAAGTGAGCTCTTGCCGCCATACTGCTGGTGAAATGTATCGTGACTGATGTAAATGTACACCGCTCTCCACCCCACTCCCACCAAGGCCCTCCGTGCCTGAGGCCTTCAGGGATCTCTGCACCAAACACACCTGTGGTACCTGCACTGATAGGCTACACACATGGTTTGAAGCTGACACTTATTCTTATCATTATGTTCACAAGATATCTGTTTGTCTCACATCGTATGATCTTATCACGATTTCGCTGTATTCTTCCTTCATGTGTGGTTCATAGAGCAAATCTGTATTGCAGTATTGTATCTATACAATATCATGCTGAATTGTTACTACATAAGTTTCAGGAGGTATTTTTTTCATTAATAGCCACCTAGAAAGCATAGCAGAACCTGCAGTCCAGTTGTGCTTAAGCTTTACCGTACACACTGGGCGGGAATACACCTTCTTAGAAGGCAAATATTAAGTATTACATGAGCAGTCGTCAAGTATTGTACTAGAGAGACTACGCATGAAAACACCCAGATCTATAAGGTAGGACCATTTAAATTTCAATAAAAATCACAAAACTTCAAACTACAGTGTGTAGTGGAAAGACAATTACAGATCAAAAGATTTAGCAGAAATTAAATTGTTATCTTTATATCTAGCGAATTAGGTTCAACCTATGAGCTGGCTATGATTGAATTTATCAAATACACTTCATTTCTTTTCACCTTGTACCGTCAACTCTGGATATACTGATATATATATATATATGCTGTAATTACTTCCCACTTCTGTAACAGAAAGTAGTTCTTTCACTCAAGTCTCTCAAAAAGGCCTGTAAACGGAACATTCTGTATTGGATGGTAACTGATGAAGCATTAGTTATACCTTGGTGGGGGTGGAACATGCAACCCTCAATCGACTTCACATTTTTCACTCTTATATGAGAACATTTACAACAGCTCAAAAGGGATCACAATCAAGCGGAATTGAAAACCGTTGTAGGCCTATGGCCTAGTCCTAAATTATATTTTATCCTTGGTAAGTAGTATATATATATATAAATCATCCCCCTGAAAATGTGTTTACAATATGGGACCGTGAATACTTCAATCATACTTTCCCCATTTTCTTTTCCTTCAACGGTTCACAAAATACACAATATTGGTACATCACCATGTTATCCCATTGTAATATGGAGGAGGTGGTTCTTATTCAACAAAATATGCACACACTTGTTTCACCTCTGTGATGGAACATTATAGGGACTATGGTTAGGCTAAACGGTGCCAAGTAGAGGCTGGTAGTCTGTCTGGGTACAGCGGCAGAGTGAGACGGCAACAAACACAACCCACATCAGTCTCAACACGCACAGTACCGTATTATACATAATTAGCGCACCGGGCATTTGACAAATATCATCACCACACTTCTAGTAGTTAACAGTTAAATTGTGCATATAGCATCATATTGAGATACCTCTAGTTGTTTGTACTTTAATTATTGGCCAAAGGTGGGGTGTGCGCTTATTAGGTACTTGCGCTAGTTATGTGGAATACGGTATGTGGTCGTCATTAAAGTATTGACGTAGAGTTGGGTATCATAGATCATACAATGCGCTTTTCCACCAGTCACACTCAAAGACTCGTGGTAAACGGCCGTAAACCCATATAACATGATATACACTAAAGGACTGTCTGCTACACTGCACACTCAGTATTACAAATATGATACAAATAATTAGCTCCTAAGTAAATCATTTACATAACAACGCATTTATCACATAAATGTTAGTTATGTTGGTAGAGAATCATGCAGCCCATGTTGGCTATACAACATGGTTTCAGTAATACATTGTAGGTTAGTATACATGATGTGTACAGTAGTACATGGTAGAGAAGGCACAGCCACCACACAGTGGGTGGTCTCACAATCAGCATCGGCTACAGACCCCCCCCCCCCCCCACCCTGTTACCACACCCCACATGGTGCCTCAGGGGAACATGTGTGTCCTCATGATGCACACATGCACTACTCACCAGTAACTCGCCACACGTGCATGGGTGCATCATGCCGACCCTTGGGAGTAGATCCCTCCATAGGCTCAGCATGATGCATGAATGCAGCACTAGCGAGTTTTCGCTATGGCTGTTTTCCAGCATCATGATGACATAGGGCATGGTGCAGTAGAGCACTATGGTGTCCCTAAACGGTCAAAGAAACTACCGGTAGTATCTCTTTTCAACCAACACATGTATATCAATGATTACCACTTTAACTTTGAAGCCACCACTCCACATTCTAACGGGACTTTTCCCCATTTAAAAAAACAACTTCCATGCTTAAAAGTTATTGTATGACTTATATGCAACAAATGATTGTAGAAAGAGTACCGTTTTAAAGCAACTACAATAGAATTTCCAATGGTCGCTGCCATAGGGAATATCCACAGTATACCTAAATGTCAGTGAAAACTCGTATGTCCAATATTACAAGACCAAGTTGACGGAATTCATATCACAAAACAGGGGGCGTTGACATTGAAGGGTGAGGAAATTACCAATAATCAATTGTGCGTATTATGAGGATGTTGGGGCATGTGCATTTAATAAGGTTGCTTCTGACTTCTAGTTTTCATTTAACGATTAGCAGTGGAGGGTGGGTGTGTATTGAGGTGATGACGAGGAACCTCTCGGCTCAAAACACTATTATAATTCATAAACCAAGAAGGCGATCAGCTTACACAACTGTCACCATGACAATGTACTGTAACCACATCTCCTTTACCAAGAAACACAAATCACTCATACATCAAACTCCACCAAATTGGCAGTTACAGCTACTTCTCTCATTTAGAATCACATACAAAGTTGTACTAACTCTGTTTGTTGTGTGTATAACAACTCTGTCCTCACGTGTTTAACACCGCGATCGGACGAGGCATATTGGATCCAACCGTCACAAGCGGCGTTCATGGGCTATGTACAAGGACGCGTAGGTGAAGAAGTGGACACCGGGCAGGGGGCGGCAACTACAACATCATGCAATCATCTCACAATGAAAACCACAACTCTTAAAGGGCGCACTATGCCATTTAGTCGTCATGATGCATGAATGCAGCACTATCTAATGAGTAACTCACCAGTCATTCATTTATGCATCAGGCGATCCTAAGGGGGTGATACACTCCCAAAGTATCGGCATGATGCAGCGGGGCTGCGTTGGTGCAACATGATAATGAACGTGAACCTTTCCGCATCATGATGCCCTGTAAGAGTTAGTGGCTTTGTAATGTACATGTGCCAACATAATAAAGTAGTTGCCGTTAAACCCTGACCGTAGGACATATATACAGGACACAGGGCCATCAACACGTTAAGGTCCCTAGCGCTACACCAACAACTGTCAGGGAGCATGTACAGGGGATGCAGCAATGCTAACATGGCCGACAGGCACAGAATGGCTTCGTGCCTTGTCTAGCCTTCCCCATTCTAGAGTGACATGTCACCTGGAGTTCTGGTACAAATTCTCAACAATTATTCACAACTGGGACGACTCTCACAGTGGGGTGGTTAAAGGTAAGCTGAATAGGCTCAAAATGAGACATGGAGTCTTGGTAGGAACAAAAGTAGTATTTTGAGGCAGTGTTCACCATGGCCTTTACTTTGAGCCACTAGGATGAAAAAGAACTGGGAAAAAAATTAAATTACTCCATGCCTCCTTCCTATAACACAACCTTAGAGGCCTGTAGCCAGATCCAGTGACGTTTTCAACTTAAGTGAAGTTTTTAACAAAAATAAATTTGAAGAGGAAACTGCCTTTTTAAGATACCGTCTCTAAAAGATACCTATCTTGTGAATCTCATGACATCAGATAATGCATGTTTTTCACAATCTGGACAACGATATAAGCATTCAGCTATTGGAATTAATCTGAACCAGAATATTTGTCACCGTCACTGTGTCTCGCTACCTCACTCTACCCTCCTCCCAGTGCCCCAGGTGAGAGCCCCCCGGCTGCCTGGGACCTTAACGCGGCGCTGCCCTGCCAACAAAGGTTTAAGCTGACTACATGCTCTAACCACTACATCTATGAGTTGCCGGTGATGTCTGGCGGGACGATGCCGTGCTGCTGGAGGTGTGCCCTCAGGAGGAGGTTCTCCTGTTTGAGCTCCTCACACTGCGACCTCAGCAGGTCCACGTCCACAGACAGGCGCTCCGTCTCCTTCAGGCTCTCCGCCATCCGCACGTTAGCCGTCCGTAGCTCATTGATGTGGTCACATGCTTTCGCCAGTATGCCACCTTTACTCTGTGGGGGGGAGGTACAATGACACTCGGTTTAATCTAAGTAAGGTTATTTCTATGGGGAACAAGCAAAGAAATTTACTGGTAGTTGCTAATATTATGTTGAAGGACCTCTTGTGGCACTAGTCACTTATTACCGTAAAACCTCGCGTATGAGCCTAACTCTTGCGGCTTGTACACGAGGTTTTACGGTAGTCGACAAAAAATAGCAAAGTTTACAATAAGTCTTTTCTAGAGGATATTGATGTAATTGAATGTTTAAATCCTAGGGAAAAAGTAGAAATTATTACAAAAGTAGGCTTCTCATTAAACCCCAATGCCTAACTTACACCGTATTGTGTGTGTGTGAGAGTTGAGTACTGAGCACCTACCCCTATTTGTCCTTGTTTTGTGTCTGGTGTACAGTCCGGGATCAGCTTTGACAGCTGCACGATCCAGTTGTTGATCTTATCCCGTCTTCGCCTTTCCACTGAAGAACACAAAAGTAAACTGTTGACTACTATCGACATGCATGTGTCAACAAACTTTACTATTACTCAGTGATTATTCTTTTCCATTGCAGGTATTGCCATAATGCCAGAATCTGTCCATTTGTGAAGCACGGAGGAAGGTGTAGTCTGGGCCGCGGTCCCGAGCGAAATATCTGCCCCCTGGAGATTGATAATGCCATGGTTTTTTCTCTGTACAATCTATCTCTAACACCCAAATGCACTTCCTGAATCATGGCGCCTATACTTTGTAGCTCCAGGGAATTCCAGGTAAATTGTGCGCGACCATGCAAAATCCGTACTGCGACTACCCAGCTACCAGCAGACCCCAACAGTGGTCCAACATTGTTGTCCCTTCTCCCACAGCAGCACGCTGGATCTCTCTTTTTTGCCCCCTGCCCTAGGGAGGAGTCTAAATGGTTTTGCTTTTTTTTTTTTTTGCAAAATCCAGCCTGCACCAGGCACACCATCCACCACTAGTGGATGCCTACACAGTGAGTAAGCCTACCTTCGTTGTGCGTAGCCCGACGCCGTTCGTCTCTGTTGGATCTAGTTCCGCCTTCTATCCGTGTAGACACAGTGTGTGTACGCGGTGCTATTGTGCGCTGACCCTGTAAGACGTCCTGGGGGGACATCATTACGTAAAACTGACCTGCAATCACAACAAACTCCTATCACAACTGGCATCTACCATACATATATATACATGTATATATATATATATATATATATATATATATATATTTAAAGTAATGTCTTACCTGTGTTGTTGGAATTTACAGTAATTGCTTTTCCCTGGTTTTCTCTATCTTTTATTAAAATCAAACCCATATTACAGTACTTTTAGAACGTTTGGTATATCCCATCTATAAATTTGGTTCAGGATAGAGATTTCAGGATAAAAATTCAAATTCAAAATTCAAATTCCATAACATTCCCTGAAAATAAATTACCATTTTCCCTGACTTTCCCTTTCCATGCCTTTTCCTGACCATGACTGAGATGTACTCGGGACAGTGACGACTGGAGCCCCAGCACTTATAACTTTGGAGGGCTGGATACCCCCGGCGCTTATACAAGACAGGCGCTTTTTCAAGATCCATTTTTAGTGCTTAAGAATGAATGGTATATGTGATTGATATCACATGTGAACCAGGGCATTTTTAAATTTATAAACCTACCCGAAGTCCCCCCCCCCCCCCCCCGATGTGTGAGTGTAATCATAGAGTACCGTACAACCCCGGCGTACAACATACTACTCTGTGGTGTAATATGTGTGAGTTTTGATGTTGAATCACCGAGATTGAGTGCTTACATGTCCCAACATTCATGTCCCAACAATCCCAACCCCCTACCACCGACGACCAACGACCAACCCTGCAATGGCGAGGCCTTTAAATGTCTGTGGGTACCAATGGAAGATGATCTGTTCTACCACAAAGCATCTCACAAAACCGTCTCACCCTCCCTTTAACACTCCCAACTCACTGCACCATGCTGTAATTAAATAGCAGATGTGCCCATATCCAGAAGTTCAGTGAGCTGCTTTTTCTCCCCTCTGCTGCAGTACCTTTATGCCCTGTTGACAGAGGGAGTAAGAACATCAATGGGAATGTCCTTAAATACTCTAGTACTTCAAGTTCTGGGTAGAACTTAAAGGAAGAACTTAAACGTGCTTGCCCATAGTTATGTGTTGACAGCATGGAGAAGAATTTAAACCACAATCTTATGCTTTTTCTATAAACTCCAAATCACACACTTTAATTGATCCAAGTAATGCATGTCTGTACAGGTCATTTGGCCTTTACAGATCACCTGATCCACACACCCTTTAACCAACCTATATTTATTGTTGGAATTACACCAAAATCGTCTCACAAAACAATCTCACCTACCAATTAACACTGAACGTTCAAAGTCACCTGACCAATCTACGTTTTTTGTAGGAAAACCATCTCACAGAGACCCAGGATACCCCTGGGTCAATTACCTTCATTTTCATGAAGCTTACCGAAGGTAGAGGCCTTAGAGCGTCTCAAAAAGCGTCTCACCTCGTTTTTACATTAGAACAAAGAGGATTTCATGTAAAGGGACACTTCATGAAGGTCTGTAGTTTACTTGAAACCCTATCCTTTAGCATTGCGCCGAAAAAGTTGGTTTTTCGCTGTTTAGGTGAATTTTTTTCAATATCAATTTTGTGTATGAAATATTGCTTTTTTAGTTTCAATCTTTGATGGCATGGATTGGCATTGATCAAAACTTGTTTGTAGCAGCATTTAAATATTTTATTTCCAAATGTTTCACAGGAAAAAAAGGGACAGAAAGCAAGGGGCTTTTTTGACAAAAAGTCCAAAAATACCTGTCTCTAAAGAACCTGGCACTACTGTGCCCTGGTTCAATTATTTCATGACCCCCATACCCCCTGCAATTATACGAGACCGGCGCTAAACGTGACGGTACGGTAACTGGTGTTTGCCGGCACTTACCTCCCGCACTTGCCACTTGTCCCAGGGCTGCCACATCCGCGTCCCCTGCCACGGCAGGTACATACGTGAACCGCGTGTCTCCCGCGATCTCCGCGTTAGGGCTCCCGCCATTACTGAATGGACTCTGGATAATTTGCTACACAAAAACAAAATTAAGTATTATAGTGGATGTAAATGACAGTTAGCTCAAAGAATATTTTCGTTAGTTAAAAAAGAATATGCCAGTGAGACACACCAAAGTAAGGAGGGGTGCTTACTATGTAGAATTGAGATAATGCTTCTACCACATTTAAATAGACTATTCAAAGTATCTTAGCCTGGGGGTTCAGAGAGGGCTTTATCAACTCAAATGATAGAGTTCAACGATGTTCGGGGGGCTCTCAACTTGAATTATAGTATTCAAGCTACTTATAACTAGGCAATAGTTATTTCTGTAGCTGCTTGTAATGTAATCTTTATTGAACTCTAACAGATTTTCCCCAATATGAAAAGCAGCAATGTGGTAACAAGTTGGGGACGTATCTGCCTACCTGTGCTCCAGCCTGAAAGGCAAGTTGCTGTCCATTGCGGTCGTCTGCCACTTGTACCACGCGATACGTCACCTGGCCTGGAGTCAACAACAACCGTCAATAATGTAGCCTCAAGTGTTATCTTCTAAACATGAGCAGCACTACTTTTACAACTAAGTGGTGACATTTTGGCCTTTAATTCTACCACATATTCCTGCTACTTTAGCAGGTTAGATTGCCCCAAAGACTGGGTGCAGGTTACTTACAAATACGACTTTTTAGATGTATACTACTCAAAGGGACACCCCATTGTGGGTCATAGGGTTCTCTCAAATTCTGGGTTATACGTGGGAATTTATGGTAGATACGCTTTAATAGCTTTCTAGAATGCTAATTGAACATATCCATGAACTGACAGTTCCGCATCTAAACATCATGCCGACCCCATGGGAGTGGTACACTCCTGGCATGATGCATGAATGCAGCCCTGGCGAGTTACTCGCCAAGGCTGTATTCATGTGTGATGACACATAACGCGTTACAGCAGTATGCGGCGTTAGAGGTTTAACAGGTGTATCGTGACTTACCTTCCCCTTGGCCGTCAGCCCTGAACTGGTACTGCACCGAGGGGTCTAGTTGGAGGGTGCCCTGGGGGGTCACACTCGCGATGGCCGCTGCCTGCTCTCCCTCCTCGCCGGTCGTCACGTACATACCGCCATCTGAAACACAACCAACGTTCTCTCTACAACTAGGGCTAACTCAGGCACCTCGGGTCCTCCATGCACGGCAAGCCACAGGTATCACTCAGTGAGTTGGCGACAAAGGTAGCAACTAGTAAGTTGTTGGTCAATTTTCATAATCATCATGATCTAAAAAGTTTAACTATACAGAAATTTCAGCAAACAAGAAGATACTCCTGTAAAATACAAAAGTAGAGAAATTGGTATCTCTGTCAAATACAGCAGTGGGTCACCAACTCATTTTTACAGTTGCTTGGTTTTTGCTGTTGTGCTGAGACTGCTACGCGATAGAAATATGACCTTTTTTCAATTTTGTTTTCTACTTGCATTCGCTCATTCCCACAAGGTGATAAATCTTCGTCCCTTTTTTTAAAACTTTCTTTTATAAAAGCTTCAGTGTGCATAATTAAATGCAATTTGTTCCATCACATGATGTGTTAATTGAGTCACGAGGTACTATAGAACATAGGGGGCGAAAGCCTACCCGTTTACTTTTAGTTGTGCGGGTTACAAAAACCCTCGAATCAGGCCAGGAAGCCACGGCGCGGTACGTATTAGGTATGGGCACTTTTGAAAACTTATAGATTTCTCCTTCCAGATGCATCCTTTCAGTAACAAATTTACAGTACGGCAGGGGCCATGTCTGACACACAAATATCTGAAAGGATTCCCCGTAGAGATCTTTATTTGCTGAGGATTGATATTTTTTCCAAAATCCCCCATAGCGTGACATCGCTTCCTGTCCTGATTCGAGGTTATTTCAACACCCGTTTTTTCTGTTGTACCGGGTCACTTACGCACCCTATACCGGCCCAGTCACCATAACCTTAGGCAGTTCAGTGCTCAGTTTCTTTATTTTCAAAAGTTTCTTTTGTGCTTCTTTTTTCATCACTTGGATATCACGTGCGTACCATTTATACCATAACATAATATGTATACCAATTTTGTATACATATGTGCAGTGATATCTCAAGTCTTTTGTGTACAAACCGATTATTTGAAAATGAAAAGTGGCAAATAAGCTACTAGGCCATCTCCTTTTTTTAATTTGATTACTGTCTACATTTACATCCAGACAGTCTGTGGTATGCCAGGCTATGCGACAGTTCAGATCAAAATAGCATAGACTGTGATATTTGACCCTAGCCGTGAATCCTTGTCATTCGAGCGTTTATCTAGGATCAAGTGATTGATAAAAACCATGAATTGTTTGAATGGAGGCCTCTAAATTGAGGTCTGTAGTTAATCATACACCTTTGCTGCAATCGCGACATAAAAACCTTGAATTCCAGGAAAAGACGTTCATTCCCATTCATACATGGGGTAGACAGTAACTTTGTGGGGCATAGGTCAGCTCTGTCATAGGTTCAGGGGATTTATCTTTAAATAAATGTATTAGACGCCGCATCTAAAATCACAGTAGCTTCCAGGCCAGCGTTACCATCAATGCCCAGTGTTTTACCCCTGGTATCCTGTAATTCAAATTGGGTAATAATATCATAATGCACAAGGGTTTGTAATATAACACCATTCACCATCTACTGCACTACATGTATGCACATTCACGGGGCGCGACAGCCATGCAGTGTCCACGCACCTACACATAACAAGACCACCCTACCACGACTCGTTAGAGGGTCCCCAAATAAACATTAACCCTTTCAGGGCAGACTGACACCTCGAGGCTACATGGGGTTTTTCATCATACTTCTCAAACTCAGCCCAGCGAGTTAGTCCCCAGCACTGCGTTGGTGCAACACCCTGACCCCCGACTGCATGAATGCATTGCTGGCAAGTTAGGCCATTTTGTTCTGATAACTTGGATACTTTATTTTTGTTGTTTTTTCCTCGGCCCTCTGGGATTTTATTTGAGAATTCGACCCCAAAAAAGAGTATATGCTAACAAGAAAAAGCTCAACATCTAGCCTTTCAAAACGGGGATATTACTCAATATCCCTTCATTTGATAGCGCAAAACAGCGATTTTCCTAGCTTTCTTTTTTTCTCCCTCTGCCCCTCAGGAAATTTCGTGATTTCGCCCCCCCCCCCCTCCCCCCTCGTAGGGCTTTTTTTTCCAACTCTGCCCTTTCCAAAGGTTGGGGCCAAAAGCCCGTAATCCAAGTTATCAAAAAAGGTTGCCTTACTGCCTAGGGTTACATTCATGACGGGAACAGGACACGATGCATTAAAACACTTTGCTGCCATTAAAGGGTTAAATGGAACTACAGTAGAATCTCGTTATAAGGAGGACGGATATAAGGAGCAGACGGTTATAAGGAGCACATTTGCTCTGCCACTTTCTTTCCCCATACATTTCTATAGTTAAAAAACCCTGTTAGAAGGAGTGATTCTCATGAAAAATCGTTTATAAGGAGCACTTTTTGACCATGAATGGGATATGTTTTCAACAAACTTCCTTAAAACGAAATTTTACCCATACATTTCTATAGTAAAATCATGGCTTAGGAAATGTCCTTAAACTAAAGTCATGTCTCCACACTACACAGGGAAGCCCTGGCAGTGGGTAGACGTTCCTACACTATACAGGGAAGCCCTGGCAGTGGGTAGACGTTCCTACACTACACAGGGAAGCCCTGGCAGTGAGTAGACGCTCCTACACTACACAGGGAAGCCCTGGCAGTGGGTAGGCGCTCCTACACTACACAGGGAAGCCCTGGCAGTGAGTAGGCGCTCCTACACTACACAGGGAAGCCCTGGCAGTGGGTAGACGCTCCTACACTACACAGGGAAGCCCTGGCAGTGGGTAGACGCTCCTACACTACACAGGGAAGCCCTGGCAGTAGGTAGGCGTCCCCCCTCCCCTTTTTGCCAGTGTAGGGGAGGTGGGCTGTATATACAAATGTATGACCAAAATCGGTTACAAGGAAGGTTGGTTACAAGGTGCAAATTTTCCTTGCCAAAAGGTGCTCCTTATAACGAGATTTTACTGTAATTCACTAAACATCTTTTCTAACTACTACAACATGGCAATATTTCACTGATCGACTCTGGGTGCATGGTTATACAACGTGAAAGTAGGTTATTCAGGATATATTCCTTCCTCTTCTGTAGAGATTGATACCCATGGGGCATGCGAAGGAAGGTCTCGACATGGGAGAATCCATCCATCTAGATACAGGGGAGTTCTGACACAAGCAATCATGCAATGAACCAGTCTAGTGTTAAACATGGGACTATACCGCAACACCGACTCTATTTGCCATCTTGTTTCCTCAGGAAAATTCCGTTACATTTCGTAATAATTTCTGGCTCATGAATTAACTTTAGAAACTGCAGAATGTACCCTGTAGGGTCATTTCAGGATAGGATTTATCATCATATATTTACAAAATGAAATTTTATCTATTGGTTAAAGTATTTTCTTTTCTAACCAAAACATTGACTAATTACTATGGCAAAAACAAGGAGCCTTTGACGCCCCCACCCCCTCCCCCCACGCGGCTAGCATCTACTTGTTAATAAACTATGTTGATAACATCACGTTATAGTTCTATATTTTATATATACTGTAAAAGCCCGGATACAAGCCAAAGTTTTTGGATTTTGTCATGTTTGTATGTGTGTTTTTAATCAATTGGCTTATATGCATTTTTTTAAATTTTGTTTGTATGTTTCTTTCCAAAAGTTAAGGTTCAGCTTAGATATACCCAGGGTTTCCTAAAATGTTTAAAAAATATTGATTCAGCTTTTTTTCACATTTCAAGCCAGCTTGTACTTGGGGTTTTACGATACATATATCACGTCATCTGTAGGCACTAAAGGAGTTACATCAAAGATAAGTAAAACATGACTGACCCTGACTAAAGGTGATTTGTGTCCCTGCAATGGTGAAACAAAACAACAGCGGGAACATTTAATGATAGCCGGTGATGTGACGCAGTCTATGGGTTATGGCACCCTGAGGAGCGCAGGAAATCAGACACAATTATTGCTAGGGTTCATAATTGTAGTTCATTAAATAACAGAGATGCCACTGCCTGGTCAGCAAATTGTAGGTCAATTTGGTCAATTTCTATAGAAATGTATCGCTATCTAGTACAGAAACCACAAAAGGGAGGAAAAGTGGCATCTCTTTAAATGGACAGTCATTCACCATGATCCACTGTTGTCACTTTCCGGAGAAGTGCTCCTGGATCTTAACAAAATAACTTAAGTATAAACCTGCCTACTTCTAAAGTTCTTATCAAATGCGAACAATATTACCCCAACCAGGGTTTTGAGTGTGACATGTGTGTTAATATAACCTACCTTCTGCCGCTAGATGAACCTGGTCGTCCGACCCCGCTGAATCATCCGCTTTTATATCCCCTTGGCTGAAATAACAAAAAGCATATTTAATCAATAAAGGAATTTTGGGAGGGACTTCACTGCATATCATAGCAAGAAATCAAAGTCAAAGTATGTTACATAAAATCATGAACGATGATATTGGCAAACCATACCGTTGTAGTAATGTCCCTTGGCACTTATCAATTTAGCAGGACCATTTTAATACCCCCATTACCTTCAATCGACACTCACCAGTGGCAGTGTTGCCGAAAACACGCCGGCACTGCAGCTTTTTGCCGGCGTATAATCTTAATGACCGGCCATGATGGAGGCCATGATCTCAGCTTTCCAACAGTGAAAGAATTTTTCAAATATTCCAATTATTAGGGAAGTTAAGAGCCAACTTTATATTACCTTAATATTCAAACATTTTACAATAAATTTAGTAAGTTCACATATGAGGAAACAAATAAAATATGTCATTATTAGTTCCCTGTCAGTTAAGAGAATGTTCCTACAAATTGCCAAACTAAATATGACCTGTGTGAGGGGAAAATGGATTGCATAAAATCCCAAGACACAGGCCAAAGTTTTTGGCAACACTGCAGTGGGCTCATAAGAAAGCAAAATAATTTCAGTCCGATGAGACAAGAATGAGATTTTAGTGAGGGCAAAGCCAAAGCCAAGGAGGGGCAAGTTAAACATTCTTTGAAGGAGTTCAGCTGTATTGGGACATGTGTGCTGTACCGCAAAACTTCAGTTTGACAAAAGCCTGAAAAGGGTACATCTCAAACTCAGGGTAGGGTGTTCCACACACAGCGCTCCTCGCATAAGTGTGAGCGCGATTTCCCGTTTTTTTACTTCCCAAGTGTATTATTAGAGGTACTTCTAGTGTATATTTTTTCACAAATGAAGCAGTTTTAGAATCGCTTAACTGTCTAGTTTCATATCCTAAAGCATTGAGAAGTTATCTTTCCTAACTGAGGAGCTAGGAGCTTGGATGTGAAGTAAGGTTGAGTCAAAATTCTGGGCAGCTGGTGGACAGCACCTCTGGATAACACTCACTCAGCATTGCTTCACACATAAAGCTCTCCTATGTAAGATATCTTTCTTATAGCTAGTATGAGCAAATAGGAAGATAGCTTACATGCTGGCACTAATTACAACATAAGTGGTGAAATTCTATTCCAAGTAGTTCAGAAGATACAGCAGTTTCTGCACCTAATCACCATATTTTACCACCAAGACTCAACCTAGACTGAGGATCTGTCCAATGTTTTGCCGCTAGATGGCGTGGGGTGGCGGCTCACATAGGACAGAGCGCCTGCATGACAGCACTCCTGGTGGGGGTTCCCAGAACAGTAAGGGATGAAAGTCACAGAGCACGAAAATCCCTGAAATGGTCCATTATCGGCCCAAAAACCTGGATTTATATATGAATGTACAGGGCCTTGGGACTTCAAAATCCCTGAAATCAGGGAAATCCCTGAAGACTTTCATTATTCTGAACTAGACTGCTGGTACCTAAATGTTCACAGCAAGTGAAGTACTGAAGCATGATCAGGGCTCGACAAATTGTTCAGCAAATTATGTGTCCATTGGGCACAGATACAAAATTATGTTGTGTCCAGTCAATGGAATCTGTGCCCGACCGAGCCATGAAAATTTAGGTATCAATTTTCTCTATAGTAATAAGATGATTTTCAGGACCTCCTATTGAGATATTGACTGCAGAATCCTAACACTAAGAGCTTTCCAGTGGTGTATAAATAGACAGAGCTGCACGCTAAAGTGACAGAGTCAGTGGTTATTTCACGAGAGTTGCCTGTCCTGTATTTCACGCTGAGTGACGCTCTGTGTTTATTTCAGGGTTTATTGGTGTAAAATAGATCTACAGTCCATGTTGAATTCATTTTGAATTCCGCACAAGGCAAATAATGAGTGTTATTTCATGGTGAATACGATCTATCAAGGTTAAACCTATGGGAGGGCCGTATGCCAGTACAGCGTGCAATAACCCTCGGCCGTATTGCATGCTGTAGCTGTATTGCACGCTCCTAGGGGTTGCCATGGGGTTGCCATGGGGTTGCCATGGGGTTGCCATGGGGTTGCCACGCTCCCGAGGTCACGTGACCGGCGCGGAATTCAAAATGGCGGCACCACGGAAGTAAACAAACTCCGCGGAAGTAACCAAACATCGTGGAAGTAACCAGACATGGACTGTAGATCTATTTTACACCAATAAACCCTGAAATAAACACAGAGCGTCACTCAAAAGTGACCTCGTCAGTGGTTATGTCACTCGGCCAGCGTGAAATACAGGACAGGCAACTCTCGTGAAATAACCACTGACTCTGTCACTTTAGCGTGCAGCTCTGTCTATTTATTTGCCTTGTGGTTTAGCTCATGGAATTAGACACTCTATGTGTCAAAATTTACTCAATTTCAGTTGTGTCCACTGGGCACAACTTTGAAAATTTTCTGTGTCCAGTGGAATTTGTCTGTGTCACGGGCACTGGACACAGCGATTTGTCGAGCCCTGATGATACTATGATATAAACAAACCTAGTTCTGATATTTCTACTTGTGTCATATTGCGGTCATTTAAACCGAGTCTTCTTTAATACCCATACATGCTATATCTCAAATGGCAGCAATATGACACTAAAGCGAAGTGAGGACATGGCCCTAGAATATTCTCTATGAGGATTGCAGTGCTGAGCTGCCATATTGTTTCTTTTGACAGCTGTCAAAGTGAGCTTCTAAAATTCCCCACAATTTCTTTGCTAATTAGGCTTGATTGGTGCCTTCTATTGCAGTGTTGCCGAAATGACACCCGCACATCGGCTTTTGCTGATGTAGAATCGTAATGGCTGTTGTGAGGGCATCAGACATCAGCCACAATGGCCGACCATGACCTCAGCTTTCTAACAGTGAAAAATGTTTTCAAATATTCCTATTAGAAGCTGAGCAAGGTCCATCAAATCGATTTTGTAAGCTATTATTAAAGAGGTTATACAACCTGTGCTTATTCATATGAAATGAGGGCCGATGTGGCCTGTGTAGAAGGTAAATGGCCTGTGTAAGATCTCGCAACACAGGCCACATTAGCCTGTGTGCATAAAAAGTTTTCAGCAACACTGTATTGTATAGCTAATGTATGGCCTTAGACTTTCAATATTCCCTATACTTTTCTGTGTTTAAATGCTGCTGCAACGCTTAATAATTATCCGATTGACATAAAAAAAAAGGTTGATCTTCTTCTTTCATAAAGAGCTTTTAGGTTAAGGCTACAGATCTGCTATAACTAATTGACTCTATTTTCGATGAAACACCCTACTCAGGGCCAGACAGGGGGCGGGGCAAAAAATGACAAATATTTTGTGAATATGAGAATAACTTTTTTGAGTAGGCCTACTGGGTTCGCTGTACTCCATGCCCCCCCCCCCCCCAACACACACACTATTGAATAGATCTACGTGGGCTACGACGTGTAGCCGTATTTCATGTCCTGTGACATCACTATACAATTAAAGCTATTTTGATGTAGGGGTTCTGATATTATTGATTTAAGTAAAGCCACAACAGATGTAGAGCTATCATACTCAGCAGTGGTCATTTATCATAATATTAGACGGTAGTGGGAAGAGGTTTAGAAATTACACCACCCCCCCCCCCCCCTTTTCTCTCTCTCCACTGGCTCCAGTCTCAAGACTCCCATCCCAAGACTGCTCCGTTCCCACTGCTGTGTATGGTATGGCTGCAGACCTTCTATTCTAAGGGCCATATATGCACCAGATTGGTGGTGCAAATGGGTGTATATTGCCACTATTGGTCAATACACATCTAACTACAGACATCCTATTATCTAAATCAAAGGCGTAATTAAAGTAGCTGAGGGCTACTGTGTAATCAAACCCTATAGTACTTGACAGAGATAACTGAAATATGTGTATTGAAATAGCATGCTCCCAGACTATCCAACTGGTAGGATAGATGATGTCTGAGCCTGCCCCTTCAGAGCCTTCTCCATGGTTGGGTTGAATTTCAATTCAATTTCAATTCAAAACTTTATTTCAGACTCAGTTGTACAAAAGGTCCATAGCCTATGGGACTTGCATAAATTTTGTGAATTGAATGAAATATATGAGTATTGGCCCAGTCATGTAGAGCTTGTTGAGAGCTTTTCAGAACTGTTTAGATGGCATAGGTCCATGTTGCCCCGCCCCCCTGAGACTTAGTCTGACTGAGGGCATGGATATGGCTAGAAATATTAGAAGCCCTAAGGAAGTGATCATTTTTTAACAACAGGAGGGGTGGTGGATTGGTTGGGGGAAATTTGTAGGCAATTTGGACCACTTGATCAGGCAGGGGTGTAAAGAATTTAGACCCCTCTTGAGACTTTACTTGTGGGGGTTCCACCTGTTTTGAGCGAAAAAGCCTGTGCATTAGCCGTTACTGTAACCGTCATAATATTCACCATATAATTCAGTAACTGAGCTCCAATGGCACTCAAAGTGGTAGTCGAGCAATGAAGTCGCCCATTCAAGCCATTGCCATTGCATTGGAATGCAAACACAGTGACATTGTCTGTCAGTCTACCCCTTGGCCTTGCTTTTATAGAAGTTCGATGAATATGAAACAAGATTTTGAACAAGGAAGCCACTTTGATTTGGTGGAATCCCACCGCCACTTTTATGACAATGGCATGTCATCGGGTCGAGTATTGCGAACATTCCCAAGCCTAGAACTGTCACTATGACATGTCAGAAATGGTTTGGAATGGGCTGAGGCGTGAGAGGTGTTGTTATGTGAACACTCAAGTTTGCCCTGTCGGCGAACCCACTGCAGGGAGGAATTTCGAGCAGGACAGATATTTTGCCCTTCAAATAGATTAAATTGTTTATTCAGAAAGTAGTAGAGTGGTTGCTGGTATTTTCGGCAGGTATCTATTTTCGGCAGTTTTGATGAGTTTGTGCATATAGACCAATGAGAATTCATATTTTTATCACATGACATCTACCAAATGTTAGCTGATATCATTATCTTCCAATTTTGGAAAATCCAAAAAGTGACACCATGATGGCAGTAGGTACCCAATCTTCCAAAGAAATTGAGGTCAGTCTCAATTGTTTTCAAAATGGCTGTCTTAAAGAAAATGTTAACAATTTGGGTAAATTTTGATTCTATTTAGTAGGCCAAAAAAATAGAAAATCAGAAAAAATCCTCTTTATTTGCAATTCATGTTGCCTTTCTGCTGAGGGGGATAGCATTTTTTATCACTCTGACCCCTACCCTCCAACCAAAGGGGGTGCCGAAAATACAAGCAATATTATGTATATTGCTTCTATTTTCGGCAGGCAGGCATAATATTGACCCTTAATATTGGTTTCATATAGGGTAAAATGGGGTAATATTGTGCAAGGGGGTTATATCATCCCTATTCTTGTTTATGACATCACAGGGAAGGTATGTAATGTAGGGAAAATATAAAAAATGATTTTAGAGAGAATAAATTGACCAGAAGTCAATCATGCTAAATTAAGCCCTTACTATATTTACTGACGGACTGATGACCTTATTAATTATGATATAGGCCTATATCATAGGCCTATATATCATAGGCCTATATAAAAAGAATTTCGGGAGTGAGTGTTGAATAGGGTTGAATACTTATCAGTCTTATGTATATGGATGTATATATAACATGATTAACACTTTGCAACTATATTAATGATGATTTCAGCTATATATTTAGCAGATATAATTTTTAATAGCATAGGGTGCCGAAAATAGAAACAACCTGCCGAAAATACATGCAGAAATACATTTTCATAATATTATAACTAGTCCCAAAAAAATGCCAATGTAGTACTGCCACTTATTGAATAAATACAGAATTAAATATGTCTCAATGCATAATTAACAACAATAATATTATGTGTAAAGAGTGAACTGTGCCTGGAGATTTAGTGTTAAGCTGCCGAAAATACCAGCAACCACTCTATCACTTCCTTTTGAGTTGTACTTACCTATTTTCGAGGGCCTGATCTAGCATATCCATGTGGTTTTAGCTGTGGATTTGAATTTGCCAGGAAGTAAGGAAAGCTTGATCACGGGGCCAAACAACAGGTCATGTGAGATGGAAAATGAACATGTGACAGCAATGGCGACCGCAGAGTGAACGCGCAGAAAGCTCATAAGTAGGTCACTTTAGGATAAATACTACCGGAACTTCAAACCAACTAGGGACGAAGGAAAGCAAGTTTTGGTTAGCAGTGTTTTATCGATCTTTTCAAAAGAAGATGATGTAAATTTCGATATTTCAAAGAAGTTGTCGGCGCTGGAGGACTATGTTTTTATGCGCATGGCTACATGACGCAGCACTACATATGTAGTCCCATGTGGTCACTAATATCCAAACGCATGACGTCATGATCTGACCACCACGTCTGACGTCAGTAGACGTGGCCAGATATGGTTTTAAATGTGTAATCCTTGGTTGTAAAAATCCCTTCAATCCTCAAGGCATGCGTTTCAACTTTAAAGCTCAAATTTAATATATGTTTTCGTACCACTCTTCATGAATAAATCACCCAGTGAATAAATGGCTAATAAACGCGAAAACACCCCACAGGCTGAGCTCCAGTTTTGGCTATTTTTCTGTCCTGGAAATTCTGCTGCCATGTGATTTTTATTTTAAATGTTTATTCCTATTATAAGATGATGTCACCATAGACCTTATCAAATGACTTGTATGCCTGTGATCTTGTTTCATGATGTCTCGTCAGTCGTGCTCCTGGAGCTTTTTTTGGACCATGCTAGGGGAGTGCTCATTTTTTAACAACAGGGGTGGGGTGGATTTGGGGGGGGGGGTAAAAAATTTGTACCCCTTGACCGGGGGGGTGGGAAAAAATTTAGACCCCTCTGGGGGGGGTCAAAAAAATTCAACCTGTTTTGAGGGAAAAAGCCAGCGCGTTACTATGCTACAAAGGGGCGCGAACGCGCGCGATTTTCAGCCTGCCGGGGGGGGGGGGGTAAAAAATTTCGACCCCTTTAGGGGGGGGGTGAAAAAAATTTGCGCGCTCCACGTGAAATCTCACCGCCCCCCCCTGTTGTTAGAAAATTAGCACTCCCTAGGGCTGGAGCAAGTTTAGTTTCCATAAATTTGTCAGATTTCCGCTCCATTCTTCTTGTGAATTCATAATTTCTGGATCTACCGGTAACACTGATCTGTGTAAAGTACAGAATGTAGATTATGACATTCTTCCGATATTTTTATTCAATCATTTCCGGAATAATTTATCAAATATTCTATTAAAACATGATGAGACTTGTGCACGTCTACCCTAACGGAAGCCGTTTCCCAAGTGTCGCGCATGCGTAGTACGCAACATCCGGTTATGAAGCAACACATCACTAACTAAAAGACACACGGAGTTGCCAAAATGTTGGACTTATTTACTATTTTTAGCAAAGGTGGGATTGTGCTATGGTGTTTTCAGGGCACGTCGCAACTCTTTACACCATCTGTGAACGCTCTGATCAAGAGTGTAATCCTTCAGGTGAGATTTATATGTGTTTCCGGCTTAAAATCTGTTGGTTAGCAGACAAATTGAAGTGAATCTCAAACTGGTGTCACGTTGGCCAAATCCACGACGTCTCTAACACGGTGACTGTCTTGTCACAGGTTACACACCTTAGGCTTGGATCTATATAAGTATATCGACATAAGGATTTCACTCCTACCTCTAAATATTTATCTTCTCGTCAGTATCAGTTTGTGTTTCTACGAGTCCATGTGGGGATATCATATCATATGTACAGTTGTATTATGATTAACGTTAACATATTGTGTATTTGTTACCCGGATTTGTTGACATCATAATTTCAAATACAAAACCAAAGGGAGTGTTCATTTATTAATAATTAATTTACAGGGGGTGGTGGGTTTTGGAGGTGTAAAAAATGTCGATTCCTCCCGAAGGAAGAGGAGTTCTGACCTTTCCCGAGGGCACAGGCTTAAACTGAGTAGCACGCATACATGCGTGGAGTAGATGACTGTACATATAACACAAGGTATGACCCATCATCTTAAGGGAGTGTTCATTTATTAATTACAGGGGGGGGTGGTGAGATTTCGCGTGGAGGGGCAAACAATTTTTACGCCCCCCCTCGAGAGTGCGTGGAACGTTTCGTGCCCCCCTTAGTCGAAGGCGCCGAAAAATTTTCGCCCCCCCCCCCTTTGAACTATAGTAACGCACGGGCTTTTTTGCTAAAAAGGGGCTTAAATTTTTACGCCCCCCCCCCCCCCCCCTCAAGAGGGGTCAGCATTTTTTACGCCCCCCCCTCAGGAGGGGTCGGAAATTTTTACGCCCCCCCCCCCCCCCTGTAAATAATAAATGAACACTCCCTAATACCCTAGATGGCTCTACTGTAGCCTACTATGTATTTGGACATAGAGGGTAGCGCCATCTAGTTAGGACCACATTAATATCGGTACGGCTCCCATGATGCAGTTCACCCGAGGCGATTTTGTTGGGTCCTTGACCTGGTCGGTGGTTACGTTCCCGCCCGCCGCCATGTTGTTACAACTTTCTTCCCACGGCTCACCCCAAGGCACCAAATATTCACCTGCAGCGAAGCTGCTGGTTAGTAATATACAAATTGGTTAGTCCACCATCATCTTAATACTTCAGGTGGAGCCACATGTCTATTGCTCAATACATGGTACAGTAGGGCCATCTACGATATAAAGATGATGGGTGTCTAGCTGTGTCATACCTTGTGGTATATACAGTCATCTACTCCCAGTATAGCCAGGCTGTTCAGTTTAAGCCTGTGCCCGAGGGTGAGGCTGAGCCTGAGGGGTGGGGACGTAAAAAAAATCCTGACCCCACGGGAGAGTAAAAATGTATGCCTCTTTTATAGGCCCTATTCACACAAAAAAAAACAAAAAAAAAGCGCATTAGATTTATAGTTCAAAGGGGGGGGCGAACAGTCTCGGACGCCCATCCCAACAGCAACAGTGCCAACACCGTAACATTGCCTCTGCTGTGCACCACATTGGACGATTGGTGGTGCAAATTTAGTAATAAAATGTAGCATGAAATGCCCAAAATGGGTGTGTATTGCCCAATAGTATTGGCAATACACATCCAAG
This sequence comes from Harmothoe impar, assembly GCA_947462335.1. Lineage (NCBI taxonomy): Eukaryota > Metazoa > Annelida > Polychaeta > Phyllodocida > Polynoidae > Harmothoe > Harmothoe impar. The sequence continues at coordinate 54,947,489 of OX381717.1, forward strand.
TACAGACAGATTGATATCTAGATCAAAGGAGTAATTAAATTAGCTGGGGGCTACAGTACGATTTACACCTTTAGTTGATAAAAGGTAGGTTGAAGATGTGTGTTAGAGTAGGATGACAGCCTGCTCCCAGGGCCGGGCCGGGCCAGGCTATTCAACTGGTAGGATAGACGCTGCCCTGGGGGCGAAGGTTTTCAACAAGGGTGGGGTACAAAAAAATCCCAAGCACTAAAGTGGACATTTTATTAAATCAACATGAGACTGAGCGACATTCTTTAAATCCTGGGTGCACCACTGTCATGCGAAGAAAACTTGATGAGGAGTATAAATACAACAGGTGGGGTGGGGCACTAAAGGGCCTGTTAGGCTGTTACACAGGTGGCATCTGCCGCCGGGGATGCCGCTTTTGGTGCAGCCAGCTGCTGCGGCCAGTTGCTGCAGCAGGTGCTGATATAAAGGTAGGCCTATGTATCAGCATGTGGCATAATCCTGTACAGGTGTAGGTAAACTGCCTTAAAAGTTAAAGGACAATAAGTTGATACCCCTTGACTCTAGAGCAACAGTCAGAGTGGAGCCGGGACAGGCAGCCTGGGGCCTAGGTGAGGGTTTAACCCGGGCCACGGTTGTGTGAATTTGTTAAAGAACTTTTTTTGATTTAACCCCACTACCGTGGGCTAACCGGCAATAAATTTCAACAGTCTGGAAGGGAGTCATTTTATATTTGGGTAAAAAAAAATCGAACCTGGGCAAGGGGGAGGGGTGACAAAAAAAATTACGCTGTGCGCAATTTTCCACCTCTCCCCCCTTTTAAAAAAAATACATGTGTGACCTTTTTTGGCTATGCTTATCATGAGGCTTGTGGCTAACGAAAAGAATTTGTTGTATTTTCAGGAGCGCGGAGGAAACAATACTTTCAACCATGACTCCCTCACACTCAAATACATGCTCGATAACGAGTTCGAGTTGGTTTTTGTGGTAAGTCTCTGGTTTTCGTTTTCGTATTCAACTACCATATTTTTCTAAAAGATCCCAAGAATTTCCCACCTCATATCTAAGCAGGTAGTGAATTTGTAAGACAAGGGCTGGCATGTGGAATTTATCAAATATCGATTCTTGAACTAATAACATCCCTAGTAATATCCATTAGATTGTGTCATGTGCTAACAATGTTTCTTACCACGTTACAGGTTGCATATCAAAAAATTCTTCAATTGTCCTACGTGGATAAGTTTTTGACTGCGATACAGATGGAGTTTCGTAATAAATACAAAGATGATCTACAACAAGGGAAGTTGTCTAGAAATTTTGACTTCACCGAGACGTACCAGAAAGTTCTCAGGAACGTAGAGAATTTAGCAAAAAATGAAGCCAAAGCAGAAAAGTAAGGAACCTAGCCAACCTCTCATAAACCTAAGACAAACTGAATAATTAACTCATTACATGTTTACCTTTAAAACGTTTTATCATAATTTCACAACGTTCAGAAGTTTTTTGGGAAGTAGACCTGTTTTCTATTGGACTTTCCTCCCTAATTTCACAATACATGTAGTTTGTAAGACAACTTTTGTTGAATCGAAGACGAAAAGGAACTTTAAACTGCATTGGATGCAAAATTTCACTTATTTTTCAAACAGAAAATCTCTCTTGCCAATTAGTTCATTAAATGTTCTAATCATGAGTATCAACTTTCTTTTGTTTTCCAGAGTGATGAAAACTTTTGATCAGTCTCAAAAGTCGAAGAAGACTGTGTCTTCAATGATAGTAACAAACAAGAAAGAAGAAACCGTGAAAACGGGTAAAAAGAAAAACAAGGCAGGTCAGTGGACTCCCAATTGTTGATTGCTGACGTATTTTTTAAGGAGGCCGCACTTAAGTTAGGGTCAAAATCTCCCTTTTAGTAAAGGGTTAAATTGTCCACCAAGAAGGAAGTACTTTTGGTTATTTCTATTTCTAAAAATGACGCGAAAAGAGCAGGTGCAAGGGCGGCCGTGTAGTAAGCCTAAAATACTGTATTTGACACTTTTTACTTTTCAGTGGAATAAGGTATATCCAAATAATTTTATTTTTTAAATTTTTGTCATTGTTCCAAATAAGTAAACTAATATCCTCATTTGTTGTCAATATAGATAACAAGAAAATAATTATGTCTCTTTTTTTGTAGCTAAAGAACCAGAGATAGTGGCAGTGAAGTCGTCTCCCGTCGCTCAGACACCCCCACCTGTGACGCCAATGTCGCCTGACGAGGAGACTATACGTCGTAACCGGGAACTCTTCTTCTCCAGGGGCAAGAAAGCTAAGACTCCCGCCTCAGAGAAAAAGGAAAAAGTGTAAGTTACAACTTATGTCAATATCAAAAGTTTCCTTTTATGTCAGAGGCGTATAGTAATGGAATTTCGAAATTATCATAACGTTGCACGGAAATGCCGATTTTTCAGCTCCTTTTTCTAAAATATACCCTGAATTTGTGCCCAAAAGTCAAGTGGTGGGCAGCTTCAATATTATAGCAAAGTTTTACAGTATTAAAGCACAGATATAAATGCTAATAACATACCCGCCACCGTCAAAATTTCTGTTTAAAAACGACACAATCAATATAATATTTGATGGGTAGCTATCATCATTTATATGGCACACCATGTTAATGTTGCGGGTTATGTCTGTTTTCTCTGACAGGGGCAAGTCCCCGGACACCAAGAAGGGGAAGCAGGCCCGTAAGTGGGACTGTGGAGGCACCAACAAAGACGCCAAGGTCCTCGACTTCTCCGGAGAGGACGGTCAGGTACCCATGAACGGGCGAGGCGACGGTCCCTCCGCGGCCGAGGTAGGTCCAGAAATCCACCAATGCTGCATTCATACATCATGACAGCCCTACTAGGTTGATACACTCCTGAATGGTGGTCATGATGCATAAATGCAGCTCTGACGAGTAGACTCACCAGGAATACATCCATGCATCATGATGAGAAGGGGCATGCATCACTAAAGCACCATGTAATGCGTAAAAGCTTAATGCAAACTGATAAACTCCATGTTGGGATAGCTTTATTTAATTTTCGTCAAAATATTTTTACATTTTCTTGGTTGTTTGCATTTCCGGAGTTTCATTCCTAACATGATTACTCTTTGATTTCTGAACAGAAAGCGTGGATTGGACAGATGAAGGGAGAAATTAGGGACATGGACTCAGAGTCCAGCGAAGAGGAGGAGGAGGAGGAGGAGGAAGAGGAGATCGTGCAGAAAACCAACAAGAAAAGGTACCCAGCAATGTAAATTTATATCAGAAATTTATATAAGAAAAAAAGGAGTTATCCACAATTTTTAGATTTTGATATGGCGTATTTTTTCCATATTACATATTTTAGATCTAACCAGAGTAACCCGAATTGTGTGGTGTCTGTTTTAAATTGAATAAAAGTGCTACCTACATAGTCTTAAATGTTGTTGTTAAACCTGAGATTGTTTGACCGCTAACAGTGGAGCAACATTATGAAAAATTATTTCAATTGAAAAAGATATTTCATACTACAGTAATGGAAGTAACTCTATTTGGTGTAATTTAGTGGCGGCTTCGGCTTCCTGAGTGGTCTACGCAACTTGGTGGGGTCCAAGGCCCTGACGGAGGCCGACATAGCACCAGCCCTCTCCAAGATGAAGGACCATCTTATAGGTAAGTAAACATGGAGTTACAACTCAGTTGGCGTCTTGTGTGTACACACAGGTTATAAATACGAGAAACTAACCCCAGCTGTGGGTTCCACAATATACTGAAAGTCTAGGTGCGGGTAATACATGTACAAGGGTTTTGGGTGTCTAGTACACTGTACAATACTAAAGTAGCAATTTTCAGACACCAAAGTGCGAGCTATAGGGTTCTACCAGAGTCAGGATGTGGGTTATACGAGATTGCGGGTTACACACGAGACTTGATGGTAGTTTAAAGATTTGTGGAAACAAAACCCGACTTTAAAGAACAGTACATGTTATGTGTTTGTATAGAATTAGGCTATATGTATTAACTGTTATTCACTATTACTTTTCAGTGAAGAACGTTGCGGCTGATGTGGCTGACAAGATCTGTGAGTCGGTGGCCACCAAACTGCAGGGGAAAGTGCTGGGCACCTTCAGCAGTAAGTGTCAAGTGTAATTTTAGGTTCTCTCTTAAATTAGCATTGTATGTATTAGAACTGGACTGAAAGAATAGAAAATGATGTGCAAACTTATGTATACTTAGTAACTGAAATGTTTTTTTACTTACCAGGATAATCATAACAAGGATTTAAAAATATATTTAAACATTGATTTTTGACAGAAGCAAAAACGAAAGGAAATATTTAATTCAAAAATTAAAGACTGCCGTTTCTATTACCTCCAAAATTAAGATTGATTTAATCTAAAAATGTGATTGATTATTAGTTTAAAAAGTAGTAGTTGAATAATGGTGTTTGACGTTGCGTCCGGCAGGTGTGACGTCGACGGTGCGTCAGCTGCTACAGGAGGCGTGTCTCCAGGTGCTGTCCCCCAAACGGCGTCTGGACATCCTGCGTGACGCCATGGACGCCCGCTCACAGGGACACCCCTACACCATCACCTTCTGTGGGGTCAACGGGGTCGGCAAGTCTACCAACCTAGCCAAGGTATGTGCACCAACCACACCTAGCTCACTCATTGGTAGTAGCAAATCTAAAATTTAAGCAAGGTTGGAACACCGTGATTACACTTGAACATCCATGGAAAACCCAGACTAAATCTTAACCAAAGAATGTATTTGCCTTCAAAATCTGTATATACATTTGTGTATAACTTTGTAAATCCTTCTGATAAGTCTTATGAATACATAAGATATAGACAAACTCCTGGTCAGAGTACGTCAGAGAACCCGTCTCTGTTAAGTATATGGGCCTCTCGACCTACACTGATTATAACGGACTCAAAAGATACACTTTGAAATGAACACAAATACATTGTGTAACTTATCACCTAACCCATCTTTAAAGTACATAACATAACCCACCTTTAAATACCAATTTAAAACTACTACTCCAATTGCTTGATATGAAGTCACGTACCAGAGGCTGATGTGCTGTGTGTGTGTCTGTAGGTGTGTTTCTGGCTGGTGGAGAACGGGCTGCGGGTGCTGATCGCGGCCTGCGACACGTTCAGGGCCGGGGCCGTGGAGCAGCTGCGCACACACAAACACAAACTGAACGCGCTACACCCGGCGTCTGAACACGGAGGGGTGCAGATGGTGGAGCTGTACGAGAAGGGCTACGGCAAGGACGCCGCCGGTATCGCCATGGAGGCCATCAACGCAGGTAGGTGTAGGCATGAGGTGTGGGGGATATAAGACATTAAGGCTGATAAGTCACATGCCTTGGTGTATGGGAATATAGAGTTAACTTCCAATGCTGGTAGGTACCGACATAAAGTGTAGAGGGGCATATAAGTCCCAGTTAATACGTGTATGTTGGTCTTGAGCAGTGCTGCTGACACTCCACACGGCGCCTCAGAGCAGGTTGGTCAGGCACTTATTTGAGTCTCTTTCTCATGTATACCAAGGTCCTTACAAACATTTCACTCCTATTCTTATGACCCTTAAAGAAGTAAGGTATCCTCGTCTTACTCATACTCAGAATGGGAAAGGAAAGTTCAAGTGCTGCAATATTTCTACCTTATCAGTTTTTTCATCAGCATTACCTTTTGATAAAAACTGTAGCTTTGGCTAACTCTGACTTGAGGCAGCTGCTAGAACCTCACTTACCGTATACTGAACATGTCGTGTGCTGCAGCTCGTGACCAGAAGTTTGACGTGGTGCTCATCGACACGGCCGGCAGGATGCAGGACAACGAGCCCCTCATGAGGGCCCTCGCCAAGGTCAGTACACTCACCTACTGTCTATACTAAGTGGGGATAACATCTAGTAGCCACAGGGATGACAGTTTACAGGGTGTTTCAGGGTATTGTAAAATTTATAGGGAGAAATATTGGAAAAGAAAAGAAATGCCTCAGAATTGATATTAGGCCCTTGTAATCCGGTCTGATATCCCTGAAAATATTCATATTTAGAAGACCATCTCATTAAACATTGCTGTGGTTCATGGGCTAACTTTCAGCATAGTGTGTCCATGTAATATGTATACCCACAACTGAGCACTGCCATATTCAGATTATCCCTGAAAGTCCGCCCTCAATCAGGAAAAGTATGTTCAGGGTATCTTATTATACTTCATTGTCATACCTACAGCCACTAAGGCTGAGGAAATCAATTGTACATTAAAACTTCTTAAGTACTACCGGTAATAAAAAAAATCTAACTTAGTGTTTGACCTTGACAAGTTTGTGGGCGAGGCATTGATTGGTATAAAGGAGGCGCTAGGTGAGATGACAATAACGGTGACCTTGACTTGACCTTGCAGCTTGTGAAGGTGAACCAGCCTGACCTTGTTCTGTTTGTGGGCGAGGCGCTGGTCGGTAACGAGGCTATTGACCAGCTCACCAAGTTCAACCAGGCCCTGGCCGACCACTCCAACATGGAGAAGCCGCGTCTCATTGACGGAATCCTGCTTACCAAGTTTGACACCATCGACGACAAGGTAAACATTGTTATCATAGCGAAATAGTGAGTGGAACAAGCACACGGTCTCTGTCATTGTCTGCCACTAGAATCACATATGTATCAGATAACCTGCTCTATTTCTGCACAACCCTATTTATTTTATTAAATGTCCATCTGAATTTGACCGCTGACTTCAAAGTAAAACACAAAATAAGGTTTTGATCCATCTATCCTTATCAGCTACTGCTTACAAATTATCAGCTTACAGATGTCCATGATTTAAGATACATTATAATTGTCAATTTCAGGTTGGAGCAGCTATCTCTATGACGTACATCACGGGCCAGCCGATCGTGTTTGTGGGCAGCGGACAGACCTACACCGATCTGAAGAACCTCAACTCCCGCGCTGTCGTCAACGCTCTCCTCAAGCCTTAAATCAAGCAAACCACCGATACTATTATTCGTCTTTGTTTCTGACAACCAGCTCCCTGGTTATGGGGAACCAAGCGCTGCTAGCATTTTACCATTACCCAGTATTCATGCCATACTACTGAACTCAGACTTGTATAATTCCAGGCTTCTGGTGTGGGGAATAAGTTATGCTGATTTACATACCATACATAGTGGCAGCGTTTGGTTTTCGATGATCAAGGGTTGAATACCGATTGAAAGGAGAAACCATGGCAGAATTAGGGCCCTTTGTTCGATTGGAGCGAAAGTTTCCATAGCCCTCGTGGTGAAATATCTTGAGTTATATGATCTCTCTAGAGAAATAGTCTTTTTTCGACAGATTTTATTTATTTTAGTATCATTATACATTTCACATCTTGAAGTGTGTTATAAGATATGGATGCCATTTGGCGCCACACAAACTCATGACACCATTGGAACACATGGCTCATGTAACGGGAAGAGGATTGCTATCAGGATTTCTTTTAAAAATTGGACAGCAAAATTCACACAAGAAGAAAGACAGCATTATCAGAGTTCTGCTATTTTCATTCATCACACACTGCAATAACAGAAATTGTTATACCTCTATCTGGTCACTTTTTTGTACTTGCTTTTCGCATTTATCTGTTGTCTTAACTTAACAAGAATTACAAATTAAGTACAAACATGTCTGACATGAAATGAGAATGAGACTGATGAAGATGAGGGTTATGTGCAGATATTTGTGTTTGTTAAGTGTGGGGAAGGGGGGCTGTAGAGGGAAATGGCTGCGATAGATGCCAGAAAATGTGATAAATGTAGAAAATCGGTTTGTTTCAAAATCAATCTTGTTAAATATGGTAAAGGGGACAAATGTCCTTGTTAAATTGTTTTTGTTAGGACAAAACTGGAAATTTAGAGGAAATACTTATATGTGAGTATGATAAGGATAAAGGGCTTTCTAATAAGCAGGAGTGTGGCCTAGGTGAAAATGGCCATTGGCTCAGAAGAGTTATTTTACTTTAGTTTCGAAGTCTTGAAATATAATAATAACTCTAAATGTTCTGCGGCGTGGACGAATAATTCAAACTCCATAGTATACTGTACATTTTCACTAACGTGCCCTAACATTGTCTATTTACAGTGCCCCCATAACTGTTAGTGGCACCACGTGGTTGTGGATATACAATTTTCCACTGTGTGACGACGTATGAAAAACATTGTTTATACAGAGTCGTTGAGGAAACCACTTTGAAAATACATTTAAGTATATATTATTGGGAAACTGAAAATTTGTCACAATGGTACCATCTGCGTATTACTGCCCTTATATTGCAGTGAAAACTTTGTGTATGACCTCCCCAAGCTTACATGGATAATATAAGTTGATGACAACTTACTGCATTGATATTGTAAAGATGAACTGGATATTATGGCACAATTATAATGAAAAATATCTGCTGTGTTTTAAAGATGTTAACACGAAGACGACCCTTATAAAGGCCAGTGCTGTATATCTAAAGGAGAAGAAAAAGACATTGGTGATACCCCTGACTCCAGAATAAAGTCTTTTTAAAGGAAATGTAGTTTCATGTGTTATGATAATATGGATGATAGATACCGTAATAACATTAATTGCACCTAAGGAATAAGTGCATCTATTACCAACACATAGCTTGCCTATGTTTGCAGACTGTCGAAATAGATCATCTATGTGATTTTAAGATTTAAAAAAATGCTTTAATGAAAAAGGTATTGCGGCTGTTACCTTTAATATGCAATGGCTTTAATCGTACAAAGAAAATATATTTAGACACTGGCAAATACAGCATTTGTGATTGACAATTGACAAAATAGGAATACATAATTATTCAACTTTAACATTGCGCTATCTAACATATAGTTCTTCGAGCCAAACGTAGCACTCCCAGGAATGAGATGCCCGGTCTGCGTGGTCAGAGCATCAAAGATGGCGGATGGTAGGTTGAATGGAGGCTTGTTGAACCAGGGCACAGTAGTGCCAGGTTCTTTAGAGACAGGTATTTTTGGACTTTTTGTCAAAAAAGTCCCTTGCTTTCTGTCCCTTTTTTTCCTGTGAAACATTTGGAAATAAAATATTTAAATGCTGCCACAAACAAGTTTTGATCAATGCCAATCCATGCCATCAAAGATTGAAACCAAAAAAACAATATTTCATACAGAAAATTGATATAGAAAAAGAGTCACTAAAATTTTTTTTTTTTTTATTTTTTTATTTAACCGTTCATAATATACAGAGTGACATTAAGATCTTCCCGGTTAATTTCCGCGGGGGTAATCCATCCAGTGAAAGTGTTACATGATTTATCCTACGTTTGAACAATACTAGTTGACCTTCAGGTTCCACCCACTTTTTGCTGTATAGTACAGACTAGTAACTTAACTATTTTACAATAACAGGCGAGTATATACAATGGATGAAGTGGTACAAAGAATAATAAAATTGACCTCATGTCTTATCATACGGTACAATACCAGGGGGGGGGGTTTCACGTAGGGGGGGGGGGATGGGTCACAGCATATTTGGAGTTTTTATGGTATATACATTATTTTGTCGAGCACAGGAAACATTAACTGTTTGATCTATCCGATCACAATCACAATAAGTATCACTATCAGTTGTGTACCTACACATCATCAACCGGCTTCACCATACGTTGCGTCACACCACGACATTTTAAATGTTCTATCACACGACAAACATTTTATATGTTTCAAAGACTCCAATGAGTATACAACTTCACATATTATTGGCGATGTTACACACAACACACTTTCTCTAACATTTATTCTTTTCTTTCCTTTAAAATAGCACAAAACCAACTTTTTTGGCGCAATGCTAAAGGGTGGAGTTTCAAGTAAACCACAGACCTTCGTGATGTGTCCCTTTACACAGAATCCTCTTTGTTCTTATGTAACAACTGGGTGAGACACTTTTTGAGACGCTCTGTGGGCGGAATATTGCATGTACCTTCGGTAACCTTCATGAAAATGAAGGTAAGGCAGTAGTTTACACTGAAAACAACGAAAAAAGACAAAAAATCATCAGGGCGGCCTGTTGACAAAAGCTGAAACATGGTGTGAGAATTGTCAGGACTGCATTCATGCTAGGTTTGAGGGGAAAGATCATCTGTAGCACACGCTGCACTGCGGCCGGCCAACATGGCGAAACAGAAACGGAGATGGTGTCGCTGCTGATGTTCCAATCGACTCACTTTTCGACTGAGATGTAAAACCGCAGTTACGCGCTGCAGGGCGCTGACGCCCACAGCCACCTGCTTGCCTACACCCACCAGCTTGCCCACACCCACCTGCTTGCCCAGATCTCCTTGGCCACACCCACCTGCTCGCCTGGAATTTGATTGAATAAGGCATATGACCTATCAAAGTGAGTCAGCGTTTCCTGGAGATTATGATTCTGCTGTCAGAAATAACGTATTGTACTAAAATTAGGTACCTGATCATTGGGAATCGGCACTGTGTGTGTATGTGGGGGGGAGGTTGTAAGCACTCAATCTCGGCGATTAACCCCTTCCACGCGGTAAGCCAATATATTGCACAAAATTGCATTGAGTTACAGGAAATCCAGTGGTGAAGGGGTTAAACATCAAAACTCGCACATATTACACTCACACATGTTACACTCACGCATGTTACACTCACACATGTTACACTCACACATGTTACACTCACACATGTTACACTCACACATGTTACACTCACACATGTTACGCTCACAAATGTTACACTCACACATGTTACGCTCACACATGTTACGCTCACACATGTTACGCTCACACATGTTACGCTCACACATGTGACGCTCACACATGTTACGCTCACACATGTTATGCTCACACATGTTACGCTCACACATGTTATGCTCACACATGTTACGCTCACACATGTTACGCTCACACATATTACACTCACACATATTACACTCACACATCAGGGGGGGGGGGACTTCGGGTAGGTTTATCCAATGGAAAAACAAATACCTGAGTCTTTCGTGATTAGGATCACACACTAGATTTTTTACGAATACATATCAAAAGCTTTGAAAACATGAAAACTAAATGAAAACAACTAGATAACAAAAAAAAAAGCCCTGGTTCACATGTGAGCAATATTTCATACAGAAATATTGAATCACATATACCATTCATTTTTGCTAGTTTTAAGGGTGTTATGGGGGTGGCAGGTTGTACAACTCAGTAGGTATGGCTTAAATATCAATACAAACAATCTGGATAGTATTTGCACTGCAATAGGAGGCTAAATTTACTGTATTAGGCATCCTAGAATCGATCAGTGATGCCCTTGCCACATATCAAAGTATTTGTTGTGATGCCCGTAACACATTTCTATGATGTCCTCTCCACGGGAGCATAAGCAGTCTGGCTCATGGTTACGATTTGGAACAGCCCTTCTCTTGAATGTAATTGTCTTCTCATCAGTATTTATGATGCACTTGCAGCCCATGTCGATTTTTCTCTGCATATCTTTGAGGCTCAACTCCATGACAAAATTCTCAATTTTCCATGACATTCATAACATTCTTGTGGAAGTCGGGGGGGGCTTGGTTTCCCCCCCCCCCAAGAAAAGTTCCCCAAAGACAGTCCGAGCCTCTACAATCTACTGATCATGACAAACAAGATGTATGAATAGGTGACCACAACTTCTCATACCACACTGTTGTGTATAAGCGCCCCTGCAACTTGTGGTTACCGTATTCGACGTAATAAGCGCCCTGGGCGCTTATAAAATGATTTTTATGGCGTTTAAGTACTTAAGAGTTTAATTGTTTCCGAAATATTGCATTTTGAGCCTTTGTTGTAGTCTAAAAATGCACCAAAATGGAGGGGGGGCGCTTATTAGGGGGAGGGCGCTTATTACATCGAATACGGTATATCAGAACGGCCATTTTGAACAAGTGTATAATGAGTTCTGAAATAATCAATTTCAGGCATACAATTATCTGCACTATACTACTAGCTACCTAGAAATTATATGAGGCTACCTTAGTCTAGTATTTTAAAGTGATTGTATAAAGGAATCTATTTGCATTTCCCTTATCTTACATGATTGTTGTATACATATCAATGGGAATAGTATGGAGGCAAAAAAAACCAGAAATCTGATTTTTGGACCAATTTCAGTAACACTTACATACATGTATATACACCACAAGAACTGTGGTACGGAGCATCACTTTCACACACTGACAATGTGTTACGGGCATCAGTGGCAGTGTGTTACGGGCATCACCGTGAAATTACAAAATCCATATTTCTCACTTATCTGTGGGGCTTACATTGAACAATGAATGGTTACAGCCTTGTTAATTGCTTATGATCATCATGTGTAAGTTTTTAAGCATTCACAAGTCACTAGAAATAAGGCAATCTTGCCTTCTCTGTTGGAGCAATAATAACATCTCCACCATCTATGATGCTCTGACTACGCAGACCGGGCATCTGATTCTTGGGAGTGCGTAGGTTGCTCCCACATCGCCTGGCTTATACCATATAGCTTATTTGTCTTAGTGAAAAGACAAAACACCAGGTGGCAGTCTTGTTCAATACATAGAGTCGTAAATGTCAAGCCGAATTATTTGACAGTGATATACTCATTACATTTCATCCAATTTTTCAATCGTTATACAATTGCTATCTGAATGTTGATGCAAACAGACGTGTTTAATGTCAAAATCACATTCTAGCGGCAAATACAGCAGAACCGCCTCCCAAGACAAGACAAGACCATAAAACAATTCATTTGAAGTGATTGCGCTCATTTAGATGCACACTTTATATGCTATTACTGTTATAGTAAATGGGAAAAAAAAGTGTATGAGAGTAACATTGAAGGATGGCACTATATACCAATGCAGCAAAAAGGGTTTCTTTTCAGAGAACATGTTGAGAACCCTAAAATCCTGCATTTCAATACATACAATTTGAGATGTAATTTCTTGATATGAGATGTTCACAAACCTAGCAATTCAACTTTATTATGAAAGAGTCATCCTTTCTTGATTCATTGATCTATAGCTCCTTGGGATATGGGATAAATGTGGTACAAAGAAAATGTATAGTATTGTCTGTCGGTAGATCCTGGATACAGCATAACCTGGTACAGTAGCTTCTATCAGTAGATCCTGAATGCAGGCTAACATATAATCTATAAGCTTGTCAGTGGCTACTGGATACTTGAGTCAGGGATGAAAGTCTTCAAGTTTTTCCCTGAAATCAATTTTTTTTTTCAATCACAAAAAATATAATCAGGATATTTAGCTGTAGGCTTTCTTAGGATATATTTGATAATTACTCAATATAAAATCTAACAAACTTATTTTGTGTATGTAATGATATGATATGACAGCAGAATCATCACTGGTTCATCCTCAGTGATCCTACAAATACACAGACAGGCTACACCACACTGATCTCAACTGTCCAGTTTTTCTCAGCCAATTTCAAGTTAACTTGAAAAAGCTTGAAGCCCTCTCTCTCCTCTATAGTCCTATGCATTTACACTCTTCACATGAGGCTTAGCAACTGAAACTAAGGTGCTATGCATGGAGAGTGTATGGACAGATTTCTCATGCTCCTCAGCAAGAGATAACGTCCATGACCACATGGACATGACATATGCTTCTCCTCAGCAGGAGACAACGTCCAGGAGAATAATTCAATATAAATATGACAAATCCCGCTGCACAGCACTAGATATGTGTCTATAGATGCAAAACATTCATAGTGTAGTTATGATGTATGTTATATCTTCAAGGTTTTTTTTGACGTGGTCAACTTTCATCCCTGCTGAGTATGTACGAGTATAGTGTCTGTCTGCAGTGGCATATGGATAATGTCAGGTATGCAAATGGATATATAAATCAATAGGATTGATATATGTATTATGTGTGTGTGTACATATATATATATATATATATATATATATATATATATATATATATATATATATATATATATATAAATATATATATATATAAATATATATATATATATTTATTTATTTATTTATTTTTATTTTTTTAATTTATATATATATATGTAAATATATATATATATATATATATATATATATATATATATATATATGTGGATCAACAAGGGAAAAGGGACCTCCGTGCGGGATTTTTAGTACCGGCTTTGGCCACCAGGGGGCTGTATTTGTATTGTATTTTGATATTTTTATTTGGCTAAATAATCTTTACATAAGCACGGGAAGTTTTTCATTAATTAGCCAACAGGGCACCATCTGTCAGAGAGGGTGTAGATAGAGTAAAAGTAATCAAGTTCAGTGTTCAGTGACTCAACAATATTCCTGGACTACAGCATGGAGAAAAGCTCAAACTACAATACACCAGGCTTCTGCGAGATAATGAGTTTGGGTGACATACACCTATGCGGCTTTCAGCTAAACAGGATCAAAATATAACAAAAAATGTTCTAGACTACTTTTTGATGTAGAACACAATAGGCTACATTAGAAAGTTCCATTTATAGTGAAAACCTTCCATATTTGGAATGTGAAAAGAACGTTTTGGGGCCTAAATTGGTGTTGTTGCACATGTTGGTTGCCATGGAAACATGATTTTCATTCTAAATCGAAAAATTTAAAATATTGATTGATAGAAGGCCCTAAAACGATTTCTATGCTGAAAACAAAATATAAATACCATTTTTAGATCAAAAGCTGTGACCAAATGTTTGAAGAAATTAGGATATTTGGTAATTATCATAATTATGCTAATAAGTTAGGAATATCTCTTAAACAAAGTAAGATAGAGCTTATTGGCATTTAAGATTGGACAGTGACCACACATATTCAAAGAGCCAGTACTCAAAAACTAGAGGTGGTACCTGCTCATAAAAAATATCATTGGAAAGCTTATTACCTCAATTTTATTATTAAGTTTTTACCTTGGAGGACCCTTTTCCCTCGACTATCCACATATATATATATTGGTATGAAGTCTGTCAGTAGCTCCTGGATAGACTATAGCCTGGGTTCAGTAGGCCTGCATGTACTTGTTTTACTCACCAGCAAAGAGTGAGAGGTGTCGGGTTTCTGAGCTGCTCCCTCTCCTTCACTCTCCAATCACAACTCTGCTCTCCTGCTCACACACTGGGGTCTCTGCTTGGGGAGTGTTGTGCTGATTCCAGGCCTTCCCCAGTGTGCAGTGCTTCTCCTACCGGAACCAGAATCCCGCTATTTTGGCAGCAGACTGCTGAGTGCTGTGACGTCACACACTGACAGCCGTGGGGTGTTCGGATAAGGGTGGTACAGGCCACCACAGGAGGGGGCAGGGAGAATGCCCGGAGAGAGACTACTGTTCCTTCACCAGGACGCTGATAAGGTCGGCATGCATTTGACAAAAGAAATTTCATTAAAGTGATATCCGATTATTGGGATTCAAAGTTCTATCATCTTAAAATTCATCCTGGATACTAACAACACAAAATTACATATTACTAGTCCTGCGCCCTCCTAGAATACAAAAATGCTGAAGACGTTCCACACTGACTACATATATATATATATATATATATGTGGATTTTACGTGGTATATGCTATTGGCCTGATTAAATTTATTTCAATACCTTGTTAATCATGCATTGACAATTGATTCCATTAGATAAGTAAATCTTTGCATATTTTACTAAATGGCATATCAAATTGTGGCTCAAGATTGGTCAAAAACGACCTGCCGACCTGGGCTGTTTTCCAGACGACCTGGCGACCTGCGCGACCTGATACAATACTCTAAGCGACCTCGCGATTTGTGGACAAATTTGGCTACAGTAAAAATGGTCTAAAAAAAGAGACTTTCTGACCTGGATCCCTTACCCAGTCAGCAAAAATACCTTTTATTGACATTAAAAAAACGTTGTAAGAAGGTTAGAAAACGTTTGGTTCTTGAAGGTTAAAGGGACGTAAAATGTGGACTCAATTTTAGCTTTTTTAAAGATTTCATATCGTTTAGAATAACTGATTTTATAGCTATTTAGAAGGATCATAAAATCTCCAGCCCCTTTCCATTTAATGTCTATGTGGACGTAGCGGTGCTGTGCAGAATGTCCAGCTTAACTCTGTATATATAAGGCCACTCAAAAAAAAAATTGTTTCTCATCACACAGCAGTGACAAATATGACGAGGGCGTTTTTTTATTTTACCTTTTTTTTTTTTTACTTTACACTGTAAATTATCAATTTATAGTGCTAAAAAGTATAGGAAAATTAAAACTTTTCGCGAATGATTTTCACATTTGAGTAGTTAAGAATTTAGTGATCCACAAACTATGTCATATTGGAAGTTATTCCTAGCTCACTGCATTACTGACTGTCTAAGCTTTAATTTGATACCAAATATGCCAATATTTGTCCACTTTTTGACATATTTTTCATTAAAAAAACAAACAAAAAAAAACACTAGTTTTCCCCAAATCACGTTTTTCATGATGCGCGTGGTGATGAGGAACCAGTTCATTTTTCTGAGTGGCCTAATAGATGAGGTCGATAAGCGCTGATCAACAGGGGTCTGCTGCCGGTACACACTCAATGAGGGCAGTGGGTCTGCTGATCAACAAGGGTCTGCTACTGGTATACACTCGATGAGAGCAGTTGAGCTGCTGATCGACAGGGGTCTACTGGTGTATACACTTAATGAGGGCGGGGGGTCTGCTGACCGACAGGGGCCATTTTGGCGAGAAAAAGTTGGAAATAGCAAAGAGGTTAAATTTACCTTAAAAGGGCCAATTTATTGAGAAAAGGGTTTGACATTTCTATGATCAATCTCCACATTTGTTCACAAATGACACTTTTCCCTCCGTGCTACTTATTCAAACCTTTATTCTAACGTTTTTCTGACGTTCATTTCAGGTCATTATGGCCAAAAATAACGTTTTAATGAGGAATATGTATTTCATTAATATAATACATTCCTATGGTGTATTTTCATAACCTCAGAATGGATATCATTCAGGAGTAAATTGCATGTAAATCATGACTATTCACATGGTCTTCATTATGAGAACCTCATTGTACATGTAATAAAGTTTCTATCCCAAGAGAGACAGGACATCTCTCACATGAAGATAGATATATCAGGAAGGAAATGTGTGGGACTTTGGACAAACTAATATTCAATATTCAATGGGTGTCCATCACTTTAGGCCAAAAAAAGAGGTTTGTTTCAGGGCACCCGACCAACTCTATGTAAATAGGGCCGACCCTAGGTTTTTTGATGCAATTTTGAAGACATTTTTATCCTTTTTTAAATTTTTTATCAATTTTAGGGTTTGGAGAGAGGCTGGCTAGTACATTCATGTTTTTGTTTTTTTTAAAGATGACTGTTTTTTAAATCCGACCTACCGACCCTACGTTTTCCTCACATGTTACCCGAAACAAACCTTTTTTGGCCTTATTGTCCTGTAAATCGTCCATATATGGTAGAAACATGATTTATCCAACATATTATTTAATCCTCGGATTTGGTATGAAACATTGCATCTGCAATTATCAAAAGATGTTGACATCATAATTTTATTGATGGTATAAGACACCGGCTTATACGGCGATAAATACATGGACCTACATACACTGATTCATTAATACTTATGTTACCCGGTGGGTTCCTGTGACAATGGCTCCACCTGGTGAGGGGAGTACAGACTAGGCTGGGGAAATAGCAGCAGCAGCCATAGCCTTACCGGTACTGAGACTGAGCGGATCGTTGGTGGTGTGGTGGGTGACCAATCTGGTACCGGTACATAATGAAATCTTTACAGAATTGTAGTGAGTGTGAAAATTCTCATCCTCCAAAAGGGGGTAGACCGTGCCCATATGTGGTATTGGCCAAGCAGGCAGCGGAGAAAAGTGGAGCAGCGGGGAATTGGAAATTGTACCTTGACCACCAGGCAATCCGAGACGATTCAGCCCTGTACACAGGGAAACCGGAGGATCCCCAACCTGGTAAACCTTCAAGTGACATTTCTAATGAGGCTGTTTTAAGTCTGGTTAGTGAGTTTAAGGAGTCCCGCAAAGTCATGCAGTCGCAGGTGGAATTGCTGACCACGCTGGTGGGCGCCATGGGACTCGGTCAGGCGGCGGACTTCCAAAATGGCGAGGTGGAGGGAGCCGGTGCTGGTGGGGGTGACCAGGAAGACTATGTGGGGGAGGAGGAAGAGGATGATACCAACCTGCCAGATGCTACAGAGTTGGATGAATGGAGGAAAAAGTTGGCTGAACTACATGGTGGAGGTCGTGGAGGTCGGGGACGAGGAGGTCGAGGAGGTCGTGGCGCTCGAGGAGGTCGTGGGCAGCCATTGGTGCTGGGACAGCGCTTCTTGCCTGGGGGCATGGCCTCACAGGTACCTTCACGCATGATGATGTTCGGCGCAGGGGGAGGTCTCTACCAAGAACCCCAAGTCATTCTCTGCACGGACAAACAACAGAAACGTAAGCTGGTAACTTTTGACATTGATCCACACATGCACAGTGACGGTAAAAATAACATTTGTGATGTTCTGTCAGCCAACATGAGTCTTCTAAATAGCATGATTGAGTATGGGGTCAAAGATGTTGCTATGTATGGGAGACATGTTAGGTTCCTCATGGACAAATTGGGGGTCTATAAGGGTAAAGCCCTTGTGGCCTATGATCAGGCCATGAGGGAGAGAGCTGAAAAGTGGGGGATGAGGTCCTTTTGCTATGGGGACCATGATTTGTTCAGTGAGCATGGGGGTCCCGAGAAGCTAAACAGGGAAGGTTGTCGAGACAACTTTGAAGGATACCCGGGGCTACAGGTGAGAGGTAGGGGTAGAGGTAATGGTAGGGGGGGTGGTAGGGGTAGGGGTGGTTACATGGGGGGTGGGGGTTATGCTGCGGGGTACCAGAGTGGGGGGGGTGCTCGGGGTGGCCGACAAGCGTCGTGTTGGGATTTCAACAGGGATACAGGGTGTAGGTGGTACATGTGTAAGTATCCTCACATTTGCCAGGAATGTGGAGGAAATCACTCAGCGGTGAAGTGCACAGCGGGGGTTAGCAAATAGGATACGGTAGCTCCTAGGTTATGTGAAGGCAGTAGTCAGGGAGCTAGTAAGGTGTGTAGAAACACACAAAGTAGTGGTGGAGTGGTTAGTGGTGATAGTGAGGTAGTAGGCAGGTGTAGTGGTAGAACAAGTTGTTGTGATGAGTGTGGGGTTGGTAGTCAGGTTGGAGGTGGTTGTTTGGTTGGTACTCACTTGTCAAGTACAGTGAGCGGGTTAGTTGATGCACTTGAGGGCGGCCCCTACGAGGGGTGTGGACGCTCGAACGTTTCCTGCGCAGAGGTTGTGGACCCACATGGCGGTCCTTTTTCAATTTTTTCTGGTGGTTCACCATCTGAGGCCCTAAACCCGGGGGTTGTCAGTGGTGTTGAAGGGGAGGAGTTGGTGGTTTCACGTGATACACGTGGGTTTGTTGATAAACATGGGCCAGGCATGGGCGCGGCCATGTTGGATCTCGTACAGCCTCTCGGGGTGGACGAGAGTGACGTCATAATCCAAGATGGCGGGCATGGTGAAGTTGTGCGTGGAAAAGTTAGTTCTGCAAATGATTATTACTGTGATTCACACGTTTCGGGGGAATGTTGTACGGCGGAAATGTTGGAGCGAGAAGAGGAGAATCTGGAGCATTGCTGTGTCACGAAGGTGGGTGGTTCTGGAGATAGTGACAGCGGTTTTGAATATTTTTGTGTTCCGCCTGTGGGACCGAAAATTTTTGAGTCTGTCGAATACAGTGGTCGTACATGGCATAGGCAGTGTGGTGAGAGCTGTGGTGGCAGTCATGAGCTGGCCGGTGTTCCGTTACAACTTAATCCATGTGTCTTTTTCGACGAGTGTTTTAATCACCCTGGAGGAGTGGATCCAAAGGCAGAGTATATCATGGACGGTGTGGAATTGGGATTTAAAATTGTGGATGATGGTTACAGGGACTCATACTTTAGAAAAAATTATGAGTCAATCGAGACAGGAATGGCAAAAACTAAAATGGATGCTTTAGTGCGGGATGAGTTGGCAAATGGTAAAGTCAGGAAGGTTGAGGTCAGGCCACAGTGTGTTCACTCGTTAGGGGCGATTCACAAACCAGATGGGGGTATTCGTCCAATCACTGACTGTAGTAGGGGTGGGGTGGGTGGTGATAGTATCAACAATCACATGGAAACCACATGTAGTAAGTTTTCTTTCGTTAGTATGGATACTATAGTGGATAAAATGCGTCCTGGGAGTTGGTATGCGGTGGTGGATCTGAAAGCAGCTTATAGATCGGTGTTGGTGGATCCAGTAGATAGAACAAAGCAAGGGTTTGTCTGGAATGATGGGGAAAAGGATGAGTTTTATGAGGATTGTGCACTTGCGTTTGGGTTGAAGTGTGCACCTTTTGTCTTCACCGAATTGACGGAATTCGTGTTGAGGTGCATGACTAGAAGGAAAGTGTATGGTATTTATGGGTACCTTGATGACTACCTGATACAGGGGGAGACGGCGGAGGAATGTAGGTGTAAGCAAGCTATGTTGGTGGACTTGTTGAGGAGACTGGGCTTCCATATAGCGTGGAACAAAATTGTGAGCCCTTCACAAGTGGTGAGGTATTTAGGGCTGGAACTGGATAGCTTAGCCATGGAGGTAAGGTTACCTGAAGATAAGGTGAACAAGACTTTGAAGTTAGTAGTGGAGTTCCAGGGGAAAAAAGTCTGTAGTAAAAAAGAGCTTCAGGTATTGGGGGGGTACCTGGCCCATGCCAGTCAAGCCGTCAGGGGGGGGCGTACCTTCTCAAGAAGGGTGATAAATCTTATGAAGTACATTCCTGATGATAAAAGGGTAGTTCACATTCCGGGGTGGCTGAAGCTGGACTTGAATTGGTGGGAGAACTTTTTGGTAACGTTCAATGGGAAGGCCAGAGTCATACAGCCTTCAGTGTTGGCCTCGCCTCAGGTAGAAACAGATTCATCTATGACGGGGTTTGGGGCGAGGTGGGATGGGGATTGGTGTGCAGGGGGGTGGGAAGAGAGAAAGAGGGATTATATAAAATGGTATCTTGACCACCATTTTTCTGTGAGCCCAGTGGAGTATGATCCAAAGGATGACATAAATTTGTTGGAGTTGTGGCCAGTGGTAGCGGCGTTGGAGAGATGGGGAGAGTATTGGAGGGATAGAAAGGTAGTTGTTTGGACTGATAATACGCAGGTCCAGGCCATGATTACCACAGGCAGGTCATCTAGTATAAAAGCAATGTGGTGGCTGAGGGAATTGTTTTGGCGTTGTTGTGTATATAATGTACATATAGTAGCTAGGCGCATTACCACAAATGATAATAAGGTAGCAGATTATTTGTCACGACTTTTTGACAGTCGTAATAAAGGTACCCTCCCCCCTTCTTTTACACCGTGGTTGTGTTGTTTTCAGGTAACGAGTTAAAGCGTCGGTTGGCGGTGTATCAGAGTCGGTGGATGGCTGACTCTACTAGGGCTACTCGTTCTTCACAGTGGAACTCTTATTTAAATTTTTGTGCAGATTATGAGTACCAGGTTCCAATTCCGGCTAGTTTAGAGATGATTTTGTATTATGTAGTACATTTGGCCGGAAGGCTTAAGTATAAATCGATCCAGGGCTATTTGACAGCGGTGTGGATTATGCATGATTTGGGGGGGGTAGAACATGTCAGTCCAGATAACTTTGAGTTGGTCATTACAATGAGGGGGATTAAGAGGACTTTAGGGGACAAGTCTAAGCAAGCTAGACCAGCTACTATAAGAGATTTAACGTTGATTCATGGGAGGTTGGACATGTCAAATAGTCAAGATGTGGCGTTTTGGCTAGCATTATTGTTGGGATTTAGGGGTTTGTTGAGGAAGTCGAATGTGTTAGAGCCAGAGATGGCGGTGAGGAAGTGTGATGTGAGGTTGCATGGGTGGGGGGTGTGTCTGACTGTCAGAAGGACAAAAACAATCTGTTTTGATGAACGGGTTCTAGAAATCCCCTTTGTCCCTGTTCCAGGGTCGATTTTTTGTGTGTGTACATATATCAGGTTGTTGTGGAGTATGGTGGGTTATCCGTCAGTTGAGGCCCAGCTAGTTGGGTACATGTTGGCTGGCAGATATGTCAGGATGAATTACGGTTATTATACTAAGAGGTTGAAGTCATTGTGCAATGTTGTGGTGATTGATCAAATGTCCAGCCATTCAATGAGGCGGGGAGGCGCTAGCCTCTTGGCAGAAAATGGTATATCATTGATTGATATCAAGAACTTGGGAGATTGGAGAAGCCTGAGCGTGTTGTTGTATTTAACCCGCACGTTGGAATCCAAAGTGGACTTGGATAGGAAGATTGTGGATGCAGTATTCTGAATTACATTGACAGTACAAACACTTCCTTCGGTTGGGCGGTGGGCCAAGGTTCATCTAGTTGGCTCGAGATTAAAACGCCCAAACCTATACTGCGTGTTTGTTTACTTACTTATTAGAGACAGCAGGATTTATTGATGGTATAAGACACCGGCTTATACGGCGATAAATACATGGACCTACATACACTGATTCATTAATACTTATGTTACCCGGTGGGTTCCTGTGACAATGGCTCCACCTGGTGAGGGGAGTACAGACTAGGCTGGGGAAATAGCAGCAGCAGCCATAGCCTTACCGGTACTGAGACTGAGCGGATCGTTGGTGGTGTGGTGGGTGACCAATCTGGTACCGGTACACAGCATTGTTTTTTTTTTATGTTGGAGATGAACAATAAAGTTAGGTCCTTATAAGGGCCAAGGTTCATCTAGTTGGCTCGAGATTAAAACGCCCAAACCTATACTGCGTGTTTGTTTACTTACTTATTAGAGACAGCAGGATTTATTACATGGGGAAGGTAAGAAGTTAAGAACGTACAAGAAATTTAAAACTGAGTTTCGGCTGGAACACTATCTATTTAATATAACAAATCAAAACTACAGGACTGCATTAACACAATTTAGGCTAAGTTCCCACAACCTTGGCATAGAGACCGGGAGGCACTGTAGGCCCCCAAAACCTGAGTGTGACAGAGTCTGCTTATATTGCTCTAGTGGTGATGTAGATGATGAAATACACTTTCTAACAAAGTGTGACTTACATAATTCACTTCGAACAACTTTTGAAAAATGTCTAGACGGAAAAATTATTAACTATCAGGACAAGACAACATTGGACAAGTTTACTGTAGTTATGAAGGAAACTGACCATGATATTATAAATGCTCTTGCCAAATTTGTATACTCTGCCTTTAAACAGAGGCAGCAACAGCTTTAACCTAGCGTAGTAAATATAGTGTATACGACTACTATTATTACTTTGAAACATGTGCTATACATAGCCTGTATTTAAATGAACGTATTAGAAATGTGAATGACCCGCCTTGGTCATGTATGCCATGTTTGTGGTAGACATCTCCTACGTGATACTCTGTAGGTATGTCTACCTATGTGTGTGTGTTTTTTGTAGATGTGTGAATGGATTTCTTTGTATGCTAAACATCAATATCTGTAGATTGCATATACTTAGTTTTGTAGAAAAATACAACATATATACCTGTAGTTTTGTAGAACATAGTTTTGTAGCGTATTGTAGTGAACTTATTGTATGACACATAGGTCAGTACTGACCTCCCTTTTGTTGTCAATAAAAGCTATTATTATTATTATTATTATAATGGTTATAGGCTAATTAGGTAGACATCTCTATCTCAATATATACTGTGTTCAAGGGAGAAGTAGACACTATGGTGGCTCCAGAGGGGTAAAAAGTGACCTGGCGACCTGTGCTGTTTTCCAGGCAACCTGGCGACCTGGTACAATAATTTAAGTGACCTGGCGACCTTTGGAAAAATATATCTATAGCAAAAATGGTCTAAAAAAGCGACTTTGTGACTTGGGGCCCTTAATTTCGGCGACTTTCCGACCTGAGGGGGGTACCCCTCTGCACCCCCACTATGGTCCAAGTGCATCAGGGGGATAGTGCTGCCCCCTGTTATAAGATACTGGGGCTAATAAAGCGTTTTTTCAACATCAAACTAACGTGTTCAATAACGTTTGAAATGTGAACGTTTTTCTGTCAAACCAATTATAAACGTTTTAAAACGTTCATTGCTGACTGGGGTGCGTTTTTGCAGCCCCGGGGACTATAAACTGAGAATACACGGCGGTTTGGGGCACCCCAAGCACTTTTAAGATGTCAAAACTTGAAATTGTGCATTCTGATGCACTCTCCAATAATTTTTCTCGTGTCAATAAGGCCCATGTCGCATTTAAGAAATTCCCTATGCCCATATCCCTAGCTATCCCTTAACTGTGGCTTCAGAGGTGTCAAAAGTGACGTGGGCAGTTTTCCAGGCGACCTGGTGACCTGGTACAATAATAAAAGCGACCTGGCAACTTTGGGAAAGGTTTGACTATAGCACAAATGGTCTGAAAAATGCGACTTTGTGACGTGGGCTTCTTAATTGCAGCGACTTTCCGATCTGAGAGGGGGACCCCTCTGCACCTCCTTAGGGAGTGTTCATTTTTTTAATTACAGGGGGGGGTGGTGAGATTTGGCGCGGATGGCCGAAAAAAAATTTACGCTCCCCCCTTGAGAGCACGTGTAATGTTTTGCGACCCCCCTCGCCGAAGGCGCCGAAAAATTTTCGCCCCCCCCCTTTGAACTATAGTAACGCGCGGGCTTTTTGGCTAAAAAGGGGCTTACATTTTTACGCCCCCCCCCTCAAGAGGGGTCAGAATTTTTTACGCCCCCCCCCTCAGAAGGGGTCGGACATTTTTACGCCCCCCCCAAACCCACCACCCCCCCCTGTAAATAATAAATGAACACTCCCTTAGATGGCCATGTCCCATGTCGATTTTAAGATATGGCTAGGGATCTGTCTCTCGTCTCTGTCTGTCTCTGTCTCTCTCGCTCTCTGTCTGTCTCTTTCTCTCTGTCTCTGTCTGTCTGTCTGTCGGTCTGTCGTGCTGTCTGTCTGTCTCTCTCTCTCTCTCTATATATATATCGGATATATATATATGTATATATATATATATATATATATATATATATATATATATATATATATATGTATATATATATGTATATATATATATGTATATATATATATTTCTTCTTTTTTTTAAAATATATATATATATATATATATATATATACATATATATGTATATATATATATATATGTATATATATATATATATATATATATATATATATATATATATATATATATATATATATATATATATATATATATATATATATATATTTACATTGTAGTTTTGTACCCATTTTCCTCTCCATGTCATTTCGGCAACATCGATGTCTTTTAGATTATAAAATGCAAGAAGGTAGCTGCACATGCATGATGTCCTATACTAGTACCCCAGTTCCCCCAGACCCAACTTTCCGAACGCGCCGTCTAACGGTAATACACCGTGGAGGAGGTGCAGACTGGGTCAGACCCTGCAGAGAGGGAGGAGAGACCGCCTGTACCCAACCATCAGGGCCGCCACCCCGTCTCTACTCCGTCCCCGACGGCCTTCCCTCCCCCTCTGTGCCGCCTCAACACTCCATCCTGGCCGAGCCACTTTCGACACCACCACCACCAGACAACATCATACAGGACGGACGCAGAGGGAGCACGTTAAGGTCTCATTTGGTGCTTTGAACGGAGCGCCGTTGGAGTGACAGACAGACAGTTGGATTTCGGAATGTTGACAGTTGGTGGGCGGCAGTGGCTGGGAGGTAACGTTCAGACAGTGAGGTAGGTACTG
Source organism: Harmothoe impar (assembly GCA_947462335.1). Taxonomy (NCBI): domain Eukaryota; kingdom Metazoa; phylum Annelida; class Polychaeta; order Phyllodocida; family Polynoidae; genus Harmothoe; species Harmothoe impar. Next base: position 54,973,368 of record OX381717.1, read on the forward strand.
GCTGCAGCTGTCTACTACTACAGTAGGACACAGTAGGTGCTGGAGGAGCTGGAGGTAGTCAGCTATACACTGTACAGGGATGAGGCAGGCAGGGGGAGGGGTGGGAGGAGGGAATACTGTTATGGTAGAGAGCTAGAGCCTCCCAAAAATGTAATTCCCATACAGTGCTACACACCCTGCACGCACTACAGCAGTGTAAATACTATAGGAAGCCTGTAGATTGGTAGGTAGGATTCCATGACATTAAGCTCGGCATAAGCTAGCACTAGTGTATAGGAGACTTATGTAGGTATATTATGTAGTGCAGCAGAGGGAGACTATGGGGAGACATACACACCACAAGGGTGGCTAGAGGACGTCAGCCAAGATGATGTAAAGTAGCAGGGTTCATCTTCTAGAGCATTCAATACACTATAGAGGTCCTATGTATATGGCAGGTGTATAATATACCATGTAAAAGAGTGCAACAGGGTTTATCCACTACTAGAATATAGTTGAGACAACTAGGTGATACCTAGGTGGGTAGACCACACTGTAAAAAAAATGTCGTCAAAATGACGGTGAATCACCGGCAACTTTCGGGACATCGCTTTCAGCGTTTTTTTTACGGGAAACTGTCACCGTTAATTTGACGGAGATTCAGCGTTCTCAATTTACAGAGATTCTGTGTTTATTTAGCAGTGGTATTATGGTAACTTAATGTTCTAATATACGGTTATTCACTGTTTTATCGAAAAACTACAATGAATCAGCGTTTTGTTTCCACATGATGTGACTAATATTTAACATGATTTTACGGTAAATCCATGTCTGTTCAACGAGGTCCCGGTTCTTATGGCACAGATTCACCGTTATTTGTATGATTTTTCCTTGTTGTTTACCAGACAATTATCCACTTTCCTTGCTAGCCATATGTGGGATGTTATGTGAAAAGGGGCCTTATTACAGGGTTCATAAAGTTTCCTTTTTCCTGGACCATGTCACATATATTGCTGAATTATTTATATTCTGGCTGATGATCAATTAGTATTCAAAGTGTGAAAAGGCTTTATAGAAAATATAGAGAGATAAATTTATTATACCAATGATGAATTGATCAATAAACAGGAAAACTAGTTTTCAGGATGACAGAAGTAAACATTTTATTCAGATAAACCGTCACTACAGTTCCGGCCGGATGGGCCTTCTTCAGGTGAAGATATATAGAAAAGAATTCACCAAAAAAGAACACAGTGTATAACTTATGCAACAGTTTATTCCAATTTTAGCACACACGCATATATGTAATAATATATAGATTGGCTGGTGCTCTCTCGTATATCCCAGTAATCCATTTGTTGACAAATATTTTTGGGGTGGCACTATGGGAGTGCTTATTTTTTCAACAACAGGGGTGGGGGGTCATTGGCGGATTTGAGGGGGGGGGGAACCAACAGATATTTGGGGCCCTTTTTAAGGTAAGGTTTTAGGGTAAATAACAATCAACTTTGGTATTAATTTAGTATTTAATCATTGCCTTAAGAGATTTTCACATATAAGACATAATATAATTAGTTTGGATTCTTTTCATTTAACAGATTTCTGGGTAGGATCTTTGGATATTGGTGTAATGGAATGAAGTGGGGTGAAAATAGATCAAAAACATTTTTTTAAGGATTTTGACTGACATATGGCTACCTTATTGCCTCCATATATGATGAAATCTAATAAGGTATTGACATAAATATTAAGTGGGAATTTAAAAAAACATATTATGTACCCTTTATATGAAAATTGTCTGTTTATAATTCAAAAACCTTAAAAAGAATGTTCTTGTACTATTCTCATGATATTTGCATTCCATAATACTACAGCTAGACTATTGTATCAATAAACCTGTTGAATAAAATTATTCTGATCCATTGATGATGCCTAATATGTCTGATTTTATCAAAGCAATGATTTGATATCAATTCAATACTAAATCTAATAATCCACTCATAATGTGCTTAATATTTTTGCTTTGGGCCTAGATATATAGGAAAATTAAGACTTTTCATGATAAATTTTTATATTTTAGTAACTCAGTGTTTATAGATCCCCAAAGGTTGTTATAATGCAATTTATTCCTAGCTGACTGCATTACAGACAGCATAAGCTTTTATTGGTACCAATATTTCGTCAATTTTAGCATATTTTTTATCAAAATTGTAAAAAAACAAGTTTTCCCCAAATCACAATTTTTATGATGTGCACGGTAATGAATTAAAACGTTTTTTTGAGTGGCCTTAAGCAGATGTATAATATGTACATACTTAATACATATCTTCTGCACTATAGATGCGAAAGGCTCAGTCTCAAGACCTTGGGCCAATGTTTTCGGTCAGAGCTGGCACCCAGTCAGAGCTGGCACCCGGTCAGAGACGAAAACATTGGCCCAAGGTTATGAGACTGAGCCTAAAGTGTCTCTTTGATTCTACCTATCGGGACCCTTTAAGAAAGATGTGGACTGAATAACTCTTTACTTAGTCCACATCTTTACGGTTATTAAACATTGTTATTAAAGTTAGAATCCAATGGTGAGGCCCTGCCACTGCCTTCTTCTTGGCAGATTTTGATCCACCCGTCAGGCTAATTCTCAGGAAACATCTGAAAATGAAATGAGTGTGAGGTATGATTCATTGAGCTTGGATCATGGACAGAACATTAGTTATAATTTACGAACCAATCAGTCCACTGAAGAAGCATGCCATTATCAATTAATTTGATTATTTGTAACTTTCGCATTGCTAATTTACTTAAAATGGACTATAAGAATATTGAGATATATGTTTGCAATCTATGTATATTCTTTTAAGATATTGAACTGCATTTACTGTTGATATAGAGTTTGATCTTAGAGCTTTTGCTAATGTTCTATTTTATATATTGATATTGATATGTTATGACAATTATGATATACCATTAATGGAGCAAAAAAGTCATGCATAAAGATAGTTAAAGATAAAGAAATGGTCAGCACACTGTCATTTATATGATGTTTCTCTTCATCTAATTAAACTATTAGTAAAGTTTCTTATGTCAAATCATCTTTTAACTAATACCTTCGGATGAATTCAAGTGTGACAGCCACATTCTCTGGGTAATGGATATTTAGATTGTACAGCAGTGCACAGAGCATCCCCAATACTGAAAGTGGCCACCTGCATGGTGACCACTGCATCGGTGGCCGCCATGAACTGACTTACAGTCAAGACCTCTCCTGCAACAGAATAGACTTATCCATTATGATCATTATCATTATTATCACCTCATATACCTGGAGTTTGCCCAGCATGAAGCCAATAATAGGGCAACATTATATTGACAGTGGCTGTTGGTCCACTGTTTAAATGGGAAGTGCATGGGGGACCATGATACATGACTTGCAACACATTATAAGTAAGATTTGGAATTCAGAAAAAAAAGTCTGATATAGCCACCTTAACTGGTATATTCCATCTATGTACCACTAACCTGACACACTCCTATAGCCATGTCTCCTACACTATACTATGAGTTGGTTGGTTGGTTGTTGGGTTGCTTTACGCCCTAATTAACAGCTGAGGTCATTTCAAGGGCGGTGATGGTGATCGAATCTATGGATGACTTAAGGTGGAAGCACGCCCCTACACTTTTACCGAGGCAATGGTTCTTTTACATCCCACACTACATAGGCATAGTGCGAGATGGACAGGCCTTTGATCTGCTGTATGTCTACCACAGCAGGGGGGAGGTTGCAGCCCAAGCAGCAGGGTGCCTCTGAGTCTCAAACCCACGATCCTGTGAGTGCCAGACGAACGCCCTACTGCCTGAGCTAGCTCCCCACCCCCTATACTATGAGTACCTAATGCACTTCTACACCCTAGATAACCCCCTCCCCTCCACTTTTTAGGGAAATTTCACAGTTTTCAGGTCTTCGAACAATTTTCTCGCCAAACCAGCCATTCTTAGGGAAATTTCATTTTCTCACGTTTTCAAACTCTTTTCTCGCCAAACTAGCCATTTTTAAGGAAATTTCCCTTTTTTCCGTTTTTGAATTTTTTCTCGCCAAACTACCCATTTTGAGGGAAATTTCACTTTTTTGCGATTTCGAACTTTTTTCTCGCCAAATAGGGGGGTTTTAAGGGAAATTTCACTTTTTTGCGATTTCGAACTTTTTTCTCGTCAAATAGGTTTTTTTTAAGGGAAATTTCACTTTTTTGCGATTTCGAACTTTTTTCTCGCCAAATAGGTTTTTTTTAAGGGAAATTTCACTTTTTTGCGATTTCGAACTTTTTTCTCGCCAAATAGGGGGTTTTTAGGGAAATTTCACTTTTTTGCGATTTCAAACTTTTTTCTCGTCAAATAGGGGTTTTTTAGGGAAATTTCACTTTTTGGTGATTTCGAACTTTTTTCTTGCCAAATAGGGTTTTTTTTAGGAAAATTTCACTTTTTTGCGATTTTGAACTTTTTTCTTGCCAAATAGGGTTTTTTTAGGAAAATTTCACTTTTTTGCGATTTCAAACTTTTTTCTCGCAATTTTTTTTTTTTCAGACAAATATTCCCACTTCCCTATATTCCCCCCATTGGGAGAGGGGGTTGTATCCATTAGACATGTACATGTACTGCTCTGGCTGTACATTGAGATCTCCAGGTTTAGTACAAATGCCACCTCCCTCCTCCCACCCTTACACCTGTGCACTGTTCAGTGGGGGACCTATACTCAGGGAAACCCAAATATAATTTGCCCTCCAATGGTCTCCTGTTAGGCAGATTCTACATAATTCTTCAATCAGCATAATCTTCAAGAACCTAACTTCCATTGCAGAATATTTCTGGTTCAAAATAAGCCATACATTCATGGATGCATGCAGATTTACTCACCTGCTTTATTTTAATAGCCCATGTCCATTGCTGCCTGAGAGGATTTCCTAAGTTGATGACATCACTTCCTGTGTAGGGGATTCCCAAATCAAAATCTGTGGCAGAATATAACTTATGTGGCTCCACCTGATGGTATACGCAAAAAACGCAAACTACGTTGAATCCCGGTTATTTGAATCTCCTATACAAGATGTAGCCACATTACACTGATTCACCGTAAACTATTTGCTATTTACAATGCTTCAATGTTTTCAGGATGACGGTGAATCACCGTAGCGTTTTACATTGGATCATTGTAGAAAGTACATCTATTTTTTACAGTGCATGCACTGTGACAGCCTGTGTCAGTGTGTAGGTGTACAGTGTACAGTCACATATTAAACCTATATACTGTAGGTGGACGAAGCAAATGCAATGGAGAAATGAGCCAGTTTCTAGTGGTATACTAGTAGGATCCATATTCTATACCCATCTTCCCCATAGTGGATATACTGTGGGGGTACAGTAGACGTCTATGTATACATACATACATACATGCAGTAGAGTATATACAACAGAATGCCCCCAATATACACTGTGTTAATGGAGAAGGAGAACGTCTACCCTTTTTATAAAATTCCCGTAGAGTCCATATTCTCTTCTCCAATCCCAGTCTGAGCTATTGTCCCAACTGTCATCCATATATATGTAACAGTAGAGTATATTGTATATCGATCTCTGTCCACCAAGTTAAGTAACTATAACTATATGGTATAATATACATGGGTTCACCAGGCAGGGTGTCCATGTACAGCTGGGTGCACGTTATACTACACACAAGGTGACAGCCGGGATGGGTAATTGTGGGTGAGGAATGACTGTGCTGGGTCCCGTTTCTCCACAAATTTGCGGAGCTCCGCAAATATATACGGATGTCCGCAAATATATACGGAGGTCCGTATTTGTATGCTTAAGTACCAAAAAGGCATAATTTGCGGAGCTTCATGAATATATTTGCGGACGTCCGCAAATTTGCGGACGTCCGCAGATTTGTGGAGAAACACCATCCTGATACATATATACTTTTTTTTTTTACCATACAGTGGTAAATCTACTGTACTCACATTTTTAAGGTGGTTACTTTTAGGATTAACGGGTTCACTTCATGTGCATTATTAGCGGAATTTACTAGAAACTTATGTACTATTAATTATCAATTTTTAAAAACCTTATGTTGCCAGTGTTTACCCAAGTATAGACACATGCCTATCTGTAGAGACATTATTGATATACGGCATATTATCTGAGTTTTAGATATATAGGTAGATCCCTTTTTAAGGGTTCATCTGAATTAGTCAATAGTGTTATTGGAGTTCCAAGCATTCTATGGGGGAATACCAACACTGACGGGGTGTGGACATGCTGCCCTCCCCCTGTTCATATAAGCACAGCTCATGATAATAACGGTCTAGAATGTTTGAATAGTCCTTAGTGTACAGCTGGATGGTGACAAGAATGATGTGGCACCGGTCCCTAGGTGCTACTGAGTGGGGGCTGAATAATTGGGTCAGTCTTCTTGGTAATCACAGGGATAGGCTGTAGTTCCCCGGGGAGGTTCAGTATGACGGCACACCAGCCCTTATACCTCACTGTGTGTGTATGGCAAGTCATAATAGAATAATTACTTCAATATTAGATCATGTCCTAGAACAATTATCAGTTCTCAGTAATTTGTTTAGTCTACTGAGAGTGATGGAATATTCCAGATCTGCTAGTTCGTTGTTACTTCATAGAACACATCTAACACTGGCAGCGTACAGTAAGCAAGTAGCCATGTTGTCCAAACTCAAGTTCAATTGTCATTGAATTCTTTACAATATATGCTATATAGCATAGCTCAATTCGGCTGTAAATGTCAGTCTGTGGTGATATCCTATAAAGATACATAAAGCTCCACTAACACCAGTACATGTATTTATATTTATTATTCAGGATATTGTGAACTAAAGCTCCATAATCTAACACCAGTATTTATATTTGTTATTCAGGATATTGTGAAGTAACTAGAAGACGCTAACGGCCTCAAGATGACGCAGAAAAACCTGTATGCGGTGCTGGGGCTGGACAAGGGTGCCTCAGACGATGATATCAAGAAACAATACTATGCACTCGCAAAGAAATACCACCCGGACAAAAACCAAGATGCGAATGCAGAAGAAAAGTTCAAGGAGATTGGCAAAGCTTACGAGGCTTTAAAGGACCCTGAGGCCAGGCGGGATTACGAACTGCAGCGCCGGGCTGAGGAGATGGATGCACGGGCGACTGCCATGGCTAAAAACCCAACTAAGTTCACCTTCTCTGGTGGCAGGTTCAAAGGGAACGCCTTTGGGTTCAGTTCGGATGACCTTCACGACATCTTCCGGAGTACCTTCCGGCAGCGAAATAAGGAGAACCGGAAACCTGAAAACTTTGGACGCCCAGAATGGGATGAAAATTGGTCCGAGTCATCAACTGGGGGACCATCCTCCTTCACTTTTACCTTCTCTAATGGCTTCTCCGAGCAGCCGCGCCCGCCACCATCCAGAATGGGAAACATTGACGACATGTTCGACGACTTCTTCCGTGACCCGTTCTTCATGGACTCCTCTCCCTTTGGGGATAACGACCCAACGTGTGGAGGAAATTACCACCAGGACGAGCCGGTGCGGCCGCAGACCAGCGGCCGCACCCAGACACGGCCGGAGCCGGAGGACAACCCGCGAGTGCAGCGCGCCCGGGAAGAAGCCCTCAGGAAGGCGGCCAGAGACGACGAGCTCAAGAGGACCCGGGAGGAGGCACAGCGTAACGCCGCCCGGGAGGAGGCCAAGAGGAAGGCCGAGGAGGAGAAAATGTACGATTGGCAGAATGGATTATTTGGTCGTGCGAATAGAGGCGAGGGGGAAACCGGTCCTAATACAAGTAAGTGTCATGTTTAACTCTCATAAGCTAATTTTGCCCTAAAAAAATGGTTTGATTCAGATCTAGATCATACTTGTCAGCTGACACTTTAAATCAAAATAATTCTTTATTAGCATAGATTATAACAGGTATCGTTATTTCATGTAAATCAATTCATCAATATACTTTCCCCGTCACTTGAATTGGCATGTCCGACCATCAGGAAATGTCTGTCGTACATATATATGGTTTGTGTAAGCCGGTAACAGTTGTAAGCACAACGCATTGCGTACATAATAATATATACAATAGCCCATCCCAGGCCAAATGATATATTTCTCTGTTAACTTGGATGATATGAAAATAATGTGTGTAGTGGCAAGAGTTATTCAATCACATCCTAAAATCTCTACACTTTCATGGTGTAAAACGCCAAACAGTAGCAGAGAATCTATAGTCAGATCAGGTGACAGTCATAGGCACAGACACTTAGATATTGATATTCTGTTTGAAAAGGTATCTCAGTTTGGCTATGTGTGAGGACTTTGTTCTAGACCAGCACCCCATGTCATACTTACACATTGGGAATACATAATAGGGCTGGTCTAACCCAGTCTATACACTCACACAAGGAAAAGGGGCCTTTCTAGAGGACCAAGAATGGGATTGTGTTTTAACACCTGTTTCAGCTAGATATCAATGGCTTTTTACCAATTATCAGCACACATTTTTTATGTCAACAAGCAATAATTACCACTCATATGGGGCACATAGCATGGTATTAATGAGACGTCACAAGACTACATCATCAGTGTATTTTATTTTCACTTTGTGCCAGTTAGAATCTAGAGGGTTTGCTAAAACGTGAATGTGCTGCTTGACTAGACTTTGGTTGCCCAGACAGTGTTGCACCAAAGGATAACCCCCACGTAAAGTGACTAACTATTTGAACACATATTGATACAATGTAACACCTATCTAAACCAGGGATATACAAGTACTGCATTATAGGTTCACTGCAGTAGCTGTCCAAGGCTGCCAACAAATCTCGGCGATAATCGCCAATCACAGTGATCTTTAGATGAGGGATAGCCCCACTCTTTTACCGCTCAGTTATATATCTTTGAATAGCTTGGATAGCCCTCTTCTCCCGTTCTGTGGCCTCGCTGGGAGCCTGTCTGTGTAGGCCTGGTTCATTCACCGTGTGTACAAACACACCCAGAGGTAGGCGGGGTACCACGGAGCAGGCTGCTAATCTGGGCTCCTCCAGCTGCTGCGGCTACAGGCTGACAGGTCAGGGTCTCCTCCTGTATGCAGGCTACATCCTCTCTATATTGCCTCTTAATGAGGTAACCAGAGGCAGACTCCACAAGCAAACCCCAATAGCAAAGTGGCCATCTTATCTGCCACTATTATCTTGGGAATACATCAATGAGGGGGATGAGCCATGTCTGCCCAGTATTATAGTATTGGGGTGAGGAGGGTCTTCTGGCTGAGGTTGGAAAGTCGTTGGGATATAGGGCGCAATGTCACAAAGTCATCTCTTAAGACCCGTTATGCTATAGTTTATTTTGTCAAAAAGTTGCTGAAATTATTGTCCTAGGTCAGGAAGTCGCCTGGAAAGCGGCCCACATCCAAAGGTCACAAAGTACTCACCTGCAGTCCCGTATTGTTTGCACACATATACTGTGGGTCTACATAAAACATCCCCACTGTCTGTCAACAATTCATACCTCAAATCAAATTAATTTGTCACTTTGTCATGCTACCGATGAATCATCTCCAACGGTACATTACTGTTCTCATTAGACTGTATCGTCAAGACAAGCTCTGATTAGATGTCTTTAGAATAAATGACATATTATTAGGATATGGTTCCCTAACCATGAATATAAAAAGAGAACTAAGTCACCCTCTTTACTTTTATTCTCAATGAATGCCCGTGATTCAAGTATTGGGACTTCTTACATCTCGAGACATTGATGTCCCATTAAGACCCAAGTGTAATAAGTTTACCCTTAGTACCAATGATAATGTCTCCATTCACCACATAATATATCCCCTTACTCTCTTCAGGTGAAAGCATACTGGAATACCCAACTCCTATTCAGTGTAGTTTACACTTATGAAAGGTGCATACATTATGTAGAGCACCCACATATTGATCTGCATATGTTGTACCACCCCTCCCAACGCTGTGAATTGTGCACTGTGTCACAATGTCCCCCATTAGTGGGTAAACATCAGCCTTCCATATCTTAGTCATCCCAATCCTCATGTAGCCTAGACAAACCGCCTGTTCAGAGGTATTATTGATGAAACTACAGAGGTAATGATCTGTACCAGACCGATATAGATCCCGATGGCCACCATCTACAGAGCATTAAATCGGCAGTATACACCCAATATATACGCAGTTTCCATAGGAAATATATGGCCATGACCATGGTAGTTGGATGTTGTACCAGAACTATGACAAAGAGAACGCGGTGCACTTATTCATCTTTCACTATGACCAAGTGAGAACTCTTGTTTATGGCGTTTTTAACTGTACTCTCTTGGAACCAATCCGGTCAGAACCACCTATAGTTTGAATACAGCGTTGGCAAGGAGGAAGCCTTCAGACGCATCGTTTAACCCGCTGTTCTTTGATCTCCCACTGAGCCATGATTTTATAGTTACACAGCAAGGCTAATTTAAAAGTAAATGGATAGAAAGTGATTTGTATAGTTATGGCCACCGTCAACATAGCATAAATCGGCTGTATATCAAGAAAATTGCCATACATTACCTATGTAATTTGTGTATAGAATGGCCGTATACGGCCGATTTATACTCTGTGGACGGTCACCCGCAGAAAGACACACTTGACGTACCCATTTCATTGGTTTGAATATATAAATTCATTTTGATAGCGCAATTAATGATTATGGACAGGCATCGCTCTATGGTACCTTATCTTATATACACATGCAAATGCATAGATCTAAATGTGACGGAAGCACAGGGTGGTCCTCTGGATCCTACTTTGTCTACAGTATTCAACTGAAGTCCTGTTTTAAAATGGCAGGACTCTTCAAAACGCTCAATAAGAGGGCTAAATAGTATGGGGGGGGGGGTACACTCACAAAAACAACAAGACAACGTACCCTTAGTACTAAGAAGGTGAGCGGATCTATGAGGTAACAGGAAAGGAAGTCCCAGAGCAGTTACAGGGAAATTAAAGATAACATCTATGAACAAGAAAGAAAAGGTGTACGATAATCAAGAAAACAATCTGACTTTCTAGAAAGGTCAGGGGGAGAAGGCAATAATAAAAACTACCAAAAATGGAAGCCCCTAAGCAGTTACCAGTAAATTCAGGGAGAAAAACATCTCACCAGAAAAGAAAAATAGGGAAAGTAATAAGAAAAAAAGTGAGATGACAGATGTGCCTATGTGTCTGAGTACATCTCTTTGTTCTGATCCTCTCCAAGCATATTGCTGGTCACTGAGTGAACCTTAACCTCTGTAGGAGAGTGAGGAGGTCACGTGATGTGGTCTGGTGCACCAATCGTCTCTAGGTTAATTACAGCAGATGGCAATAATGGCGCCCGCCTTTCATTTTCTCTTTTTTTCTCACTTCCATATATTCTATATATACTACACAAAGAGAAGGTATATACATGTATATAATGGGGTGGCGATGGGCCTTGGAACGTGGTCATGTTGGGGGTAGTTACAGATGTGTCACCAGGGGCACCTGACCAAAACATGACGTCATCATGTATGGGTAACCCGTGTGTTGACATGCGGGGCAGAGTACAATAATCGTCCTTGTATTTGTACTCAAATAGATAAAAAGATCAATGAACACTCTTTTTGTGTCTTCCTGCATCACTGTGTCCCCTTCCTCCCACTGCCCCTGCTATGCCCCTACTACATGTACTTGTATTACATGTACCCCTCTCACTACCATGTAAGCATTTTTTCTATACATGGTACTAGCTACATGGTACTATAATTATAGACTTATATGTATTCCGAATTCGATTGCTTTTTTATAAATATACAGTTGACCCTCCCTTCCTTGAATTTGAAAAATGCAAGGAAAATGTCTGAGGTAGTACATCGAGTTGTACACAGTGGCGGGCGCAAATCATCCAAGGAATTCCATATATGATGGAACATATAAGGGCAGTTATCTCAGGAAGTGACGGATCTGAGGTAGTAAATGTTTGAGGTAGTAAGGGTCGACTATGTACATTCTTGCCTCAGCTAGTCCCAGGCCCTGCACTTGGTAAACTTTAAGACAATATTCTTGTGGTTTTTTTTAAGTGAAGTAAGGGTAATAATGTTCGCATGTCAGCATTTCATTTTCTGAAAAGGTCCTTGAAATGATGTTTATTTTACACAGTGCTTGTGGGGAAAAGGATTCTCATATAAGCTTCTTCTTAGGGATCAATCACCAATGCATGTTGTCCATACCTGCTTAACATTTTCCTCATATACAGTTTAAGGGTCCCCAAAATCAGTGATTTTGCTATAAAAAGGGGTTCCTTTTTCACACAAATATCCATGAAAAGGGGGTATATTTGGAATGGTGTCAGGTTTCTTCTAATAGTGCAGGGACCAAGCAGCTACCAGACCTGTACTCTTATGTCTCTTAGTCTAGTGGCTGATGGTACATTGTTCAGGGTTACATAACCCCTATACTGGCGGTGTGTGGCGGGTGTGGGACCCTGCTGGAGGACCACAGATCGATGCCCAGCTCCACCCGTCAATACACGACAACAAGAGGCACGTCTAGTCCACATCTAGTCGATGTAGGCCCAGACCCATGTACACTTCGGTCTAGTACATGCTACCAATGATGATAATAATAATACATCTAGGATGAGGCCAAACTATCTAGATGACTATTTCCAATAATAGATTTAGTATGAAATGGATAGGCTGGGACTCTACTACCCGATGCTGTCGTCAGATCGGACCTGTGCTGTGCTGAGTAGAGATATCATGTACAATGTTTTTGAATTCTATATTATGTTATACCATATAGAAATGTCACTCAGGTTAGATTAAGTCATTGATATTGAACACACAGAGAGATACAGAGGGCACTGTATATGTTTAAACCCAGTCAGCAGCATCACCAAAGTCAAACAGGGTATATGTTCTTATAGTCTTGGGGTACAATTGTTTTGCTAGCGTGGATCCCCAGAAGTTTCTGCTGAAACAGTAAGGGGTAAGACGGCCCCCTGCACCCTCCTCCACACCCCTCCTAGACTCTTAGTGCGTGGTATGTGACCTCAGCCTGCCCCAGCTCCAGCACAACTCAGCACCGAGCTATACTTCAAACCTCCACACAGCAACAGCCCACACTGTACCAGCGCCATTTTGAATCTGATAACTCTCAGGTTACAAATATTGATGGAGTCACCTAGTGACACTGTCTGTAGGACCCGGTCACCTTGGATTGCAATGTATCATGCATGATGTATAAAAGTCAAGCTCTTGATTACTGCAGTGTGTGCTCCTTGCGAGCAGGAACCAGTAATTTAAACAGGGATGTACTTTCAACAGGAGCTGCTTTCTCCTCCCTGAGACCCTCCCCACCCTTTGCCCCTATGGCTTTATTCCTGCCTTCCTCCTGCCAAACAGCAAAACTAAAGGGAAGGAAAAGGGCAGAATGCCTTCCTGTATCCTGATTGGCTTAAAATTTGATTCACTGATAGCATGGGCGTGATAAATCCTGGTATGACTTTGAGAAGGAGATGAGCGTCCAGGGATGCATGGATGCAATAGATCCTGCTGATAGAATGAAAAAAGTGTCCAGTAACAAGACACATAGCAGTGCAAGAGTATCTTCTAAATGATATGAGAGTCCCTGTTTTCCCCCTCTCTTGACTTATATCCTAGGGTAGGGGGAGGTGCAGGAGGAGGAGAAGGGGCGGTTCCACATGTAGAGGTCCCCTTCTACAAATATAATATAGGGAAGAGTCAAGGGAATTCCAATGCCCTTTTGCATCAGGTACATACATGTTGGACTTTGCGCTGTAGATTAAGGAAACCAAATTAGATTGCCAAAGAACAGGGATAAAGGAACAATATCTCACACTCATACGAAGGGTAGATTGAACAAAATGGTATGGCTGCTCCCTAGACCTTACCCCACAGCAGTCCTGCTGGGAGGGCCTGGTGTGTGTGACCGTTTTGCATGCTGGTATACGGAGAGGCTGGTGCTCAGGTCAGCGTTGTGATGCCTGAGGCTCCGAGCCCCGCACTAAATACGTTACTTCACTGCCGAACTGAAACACTAGACTAAAAGTGTTTGTCGTCAAGAAAAGGGATTAAAGTAGTGGACTTCATGTGTAGACTTGGTCAAGTCCAAAATCCACCCACTCATAGCCTTGCTGTGGTCAGTCAACTGTGGTCCTTGGACTATTATTAGGAATAGGTTGTTTTTCTGCAGGTTGTGCACATTCTTTATGTTTTTTCCCATATCGATAGCAGTTGATTCCAGTGGATTCTGAGGGTGGGTATGACGAACGCCGTTCCATTCTCTGCAGTCACTCTGGGATCAGTTGCTGTAGTTACTGGTTACTGGTTACATAGAACCAGCCATACATCTTTGCTTTAAGTAGACCTCCTCTTCCTCAGTAATTCCTTCCAGTAGAGGCACACGTGATAGTTATTATCCAGAGGACGCTGTACCCAATGATTCATGTTGAAACATGTGAATTGGATTCATCCCAAGGGTAGAACAAAGCACTATCCCATGGGAAAATCCATAATAATTGTGCATCATATCCTTTCTCAAAGCATAATAACAGCATAATAATGTAAAATAAACAATATTACTAGAATTACCCACATGGTGTTTAATCTATGTCTAGTATAATTGATCGTTTTGGCAAATCCCGTGAAGCATTTCACCTGTGGTTTGAGTGATTTCAAAGTTTGGAATCCAAATGCTTGGCAGCTTCCCAGAGGTTATTGCCAACTATCGGACAGCTGTATATCATAGTTCTATATATTTGGTACAATGTAGTAAATATGAAGATTGGGGACCTAGTATGCAGACCTCAATGTTATGATATGGTCGTTTACAATATCTATAAATCTGTGTGTACCATTCACCAGTAGTGTCCATGTACTGGGGTCTGGCAACATTTACAGTTAATGACTGAGTTTCGGACACATTCAATGATATGGCATTTTTTTACAGCTGATCTATATGTTCAGTCCGTAGGCTGTAGGCATACATGTACAGACAACAATCTGGGAGTTACCCGGAATGGGAGAGGGCATGCAGCCATAGCCAACATGAGGGTTACCTCCCATCCCAGTCATTGTTAATTGAATGTACTGCACCATGTCCTACGGCAAGGGGACCTAGTTCATTGCCAACTTATATTGTTCTCAGATCAGCTGATTCAGGTCATTTGTCTGGTTTTCCCTCACACGCCACCTTCTTATAATTGTGTTAGTTTGTTTTTGTTTGGGTAGTTTCATGTATAGTTGACCCAATGCAGGGTCTCCTGAAAGCCCTTGGGGGAAATCTCTTATATAAAAATCTATTTAATGGCCATTTCATGATATCAAACCTCACTGCATTCTAGTACGTTGGTATTTACAGCCAAAGTTTTATTTCCAAAGCCGTGTATATGTCCCTGTTAGCTCATTTCACGGACATTATGTTATCAAACGAGATCTCATCCCTGTAATCCCTCTGTTCATGAATGACATTGTGCTACATAATTATACATGTACAAACAGTTAAAGGTGTACATTGGTACATCATGCCGAGCCTTCAGCAGTGTAGCAACCCCATACTAGGGTCGGCTATAGCGAGTTACTCGCCAGGGAGTCATCATGACGACAAGAGGGCATAATACACTGTGAGACCGTTACATGGGGGTAATATACACTAAATGTAGAAGTAAGTTAATAAGGCCTAGAATTGTGTTAATGATGGAATAATGAGGGTGACCCTGTATACTGGGATGGTGCCTGGGTTACTGTTCTACACACCCTGACATCTATCATTGATACCTCTGTGTGTGTGGTGTGGGGCGGGGGGGGGGGTAGCCTAGTTGGCATCCTGCCAGTACATCCTTTACCCCTCCCACACCACGTGACCTCACGTGACCCCAGGTGACCTCCAGGTAAATAAGGAGACGCTGCTGCCATCTCACCCCGACGCCTGACGTGCGTCTACGTTACCATGGTGTCGTGAGCTGAGGAGATATGCACTTGAATAAATTGAAGTGCTCTTTTCATTGCCTTTCTTCCCAAAATAGAAATAAAAACATGGGATATAAACAGAACGGTTGGACCACACCTAGACAAAGGCCCTTAGGGCTTATGCCCTCTGGGCCATTTATACTCAACGCTTGGGGCCCGGGTTGGGACCTAAAGCAGCAGAGGGTGTCTCTTTGTTTGAATTTGTTTCCCTTTTCTTTTCTCAAATGATGACTAACCTTTAACCTGTTGAAATTATGTCTAAATAGTACATATTTACATACATATACCTTGCCAACGAGATGTGTACACTGCCATGGCCAATTTCACTTTCAAGCGCTTAGTGAGAAGATAATTGACATAATGAGTAAACTATTTGATGACTGTACCTGAGTCCTCCTTTCAAGGGAGCACAGGAACTGAATTAGTCAAAATACATATAATAATGTCTTCCCCATGAAGGGACCTTCATGAATAATGTCATACCCGAGGGGGTGCCAAAGTGACTCTT
The DNA here is from genome assembly GCA_947462335.1 of Harmothoe impar. Lineage (NCBI taxonomy): Eukaryota > Metazoa > Annelida > Polychaeta > Phyllodocida > Polynoidae > Harmothoe > Harmothoe impar. The sequence continues at coordinate 54,989,905 of OX381717.1, forward strand.
ACACGAGGTGTTTATTGGTCACCGTACGTGACATGGTTCCTAAAATGTCCCCCTATATATGACGACATTCGTGAATGTCCCCTGACATAGAATAAGCACACCTTCACAACTATGGCACATGTATTTCACTTTAGCTCTGAATCTAGCAGCTGAACGGTTTGGGTTAAGAAGGCATATATAATATCAGCAGCGGCTCAGACAAGTGGGTCAGGCAGAGAAGGCCTGCCTTGCCTGCTAAGTCGTACCTCTATGACGTCAACAGTCTGTGGGAAACGTGTAAATACGGCCGACCACAAAGTCCCACCTCAGTCTGCAGGTTCCTGCCGCTCTGTCCTCCACACTGCAGGCTCCATACGACATACGACATCTTGTTCCCAAATCCTGCTGAGGGAAGGTTCTGGTGACAACCACTATGACCTTAAACTTTGAGTTTTGCTGGGTTTGGACAGTCCCTGCTGTAATGCAGAGAGCGGCACCACCATCTCAGAGTGTCCCAGGCTGGGTCGTGGAACCTGACATCCAGAGCGTCTCTGGTGACCAGGACCATTGAGAAAGGAAGAGGTCCAGGAGCACAGTGTAGGTTATATAACAGGCTGATGGTGAGATAGAAAAGATAGACTGGGGCGGTGCCTTGGACTGAATGTATGGTGGTACTTTTGCCATCATACCCCGGGCATCATACTTTCTATAGTAGAAGTACTACATGTACTTTCTTTTCTAGTGTAGTCCATCAAGAGTTATCCATGGTGATGAGATGACATATTTCTTTTTGGCGTCTGTCCTGTATATATTCTGTATACATGGCTTTGGTATCCAGGCTGTAATTACCTGATATAACATGCAGGAGGCTTCGGTCCGACTGTGATTCCATTCTAATCATCATCAACTCACCTAATCTTACCAGTGAGGCCAATAATCCTGGTGTATCGAGTACACCCTAAACAGTAGTAAACTCAGTAATCTGCTTTACAGCATATTTAATTCAGACAATGATGTATACCCGAATAGATGTACATGAACTTTGGCATACACACAGAAAAGAAGTAGAATCACTGTAATTCCCGACGTGATCACTGAGGTAGCTCTACCCAGGACTCTAACGTGACTCCTAAACATTAGCAGGACTCTAAGATAACTCTATAATGACTCTATAATGACTCTGTTCTAAGACTCCCTAATGATTGGGAGTCACTTTAGAGTTGTGGGGAGAGTTACCTCAGTGATCGGGGCTGGACTCCCATTTGAGAGTTACAGTGATCCTACTTTTTCTCTGTGTGTAGTATTCTCAAAATAATCATGCGTTTATATCAACAGATACTGAATATGGGTCATAATTGCTAGTAATAACACCCTCTATCATTATGGTATGTCCGCTACATTTATTAGATTGTGACACCATTCAATTATAGAGAATGTCGAATTCGGCACTTAAATCATTAAATCAGTGACAGTTGTGTTGTTTCTCCTTACACACCAAAGTACAAATGATACATTATATATGAACTACATGTATTTACATAATGGTTTTAACACAAGTGTCATTTTTTATCATCACCCTCAGAAAAGTGAGCGTCACTGTCGCCGGAAGCACTCTCACCTGAAAGTCTGGCACTTTTCTGAGGGTGAACGGGTAATTGATCATGTTGAAACGAATTCCCAGATAGTGTAATTGAGGAGGAGGGCATACGCCATGTTCAGGTTGGGTAGATCCTCCACCTGCAGGAGCTGGATAGGCATCTTCGGGGAATCTTCACACGGCCAATCTGCGGCACATTAGCCGCCCTCAGGTAGCCTTCCTGTAGACCCCCTGCCGTGTAGCTGTGTGAGGGACAGGAAGGGGGTGCCGGGGGTGGCTGCTGGCTGCTGGAGGAAACCACTGAGTAACACACTATACCACTGAGTGAGAGCTAGTCAGCCGAGTCAGAATAGATATACTCGTATAGAGGGAGGTGGGGAGGGAGACTAGAGCTACACTGAAAAAGTACTAGACTATAGTCCCAATGAGTCAAACTATACACAGCACCGGTTCATAACCATGAGAAAGGATGACGGTCATGGAAAGTGAATGAACCTCAGGGGATGGTGGACCACATTCAAGCATATTGGGAGAAAATGCTGAAATTTGAAAATGCTATCCAAGACTTGCAAGTCTTATAGGCGCACTGAACCCACAACGTCATTTGCGTACAAAACTCGGCAGGGTTAGGTCCTGGGTTCAGTGCGCCTTTAAGTTAAAACAATAGAAACTGCTTTTACATGGCACTATTCCGCCTCAGTGCAAAACGGGTGTAACTGTGTGGGTTACCAGCAATTTTGTACTCAGGCGACGATTGTTTTTAGCTCTTACTTAGGTCATAGCACCCTTGCATGCCATACTGTAACTATCTGATAGGTATAGAAAGCTTAAATACCAAGATATTGAATTCCGATTTATCTTGATTTGAACATGCATGGAAATGGAGCTATTTCTACCTGGAATCCGTGTTTCTATACGCGACAGTACTCCAACATATTACTAATATTATTAGTATAATATACTGTCTATCTGCTTAGACTCTGCCTCTGTACCTTGGCCCTGGTCCACAATAGCTCCACGTCAGGAGTATAGTCTTGTCAAACAGGCCGATGACGACCTAGAGGTGTAGCCTGGAGTGGGAGTATTATTCAGATCAGATTCAGTAAGTCACCCACTACCCTATGTTACCTGGCACCTCCTCCCACCCCGCCCCTCCCACCCCCGCCGTCCCCCTCCCAGTGCCAGCTCACACTACACACCACCCACCACTACCTGCCACGCCTGCCTGTCTCACATGGAGACAATTGGCCGTCATGGCGAGATGGGAAACACACTGGAGTCATCACCATGTCAGGCACACATTTAATGACATTGGGCGCGAGAGTTTCACAACTCATGTGTGTAGGTGTCACGGATATTTATTATTTGACATTGTGGGACGTTCGGACTATATCAGCAGTGACCAGATCTGTGTCACTCTATAGTGTAACACACATTGTACACCGACAAGGCGATGTCATGCGACATAGGATATACATATAGCCATCCATCTCTGGCATGGCACTACACAACGCATGCTGTGAAGTAGGGACACGGAGAGGATCTATGTCTTCCTCCACTTTCAGAATTTGACATTACTACTTTGTCGAGTAAGTTTACTAGAACTGACTGTGTTAGGGAACATTCACAAATGACGTCACCTTTTTTGGGCCATTTTCAGGACCCACCCCCTTGTCACCTTTTGTCACCTGCAGGCAATAACCCTAAGAAAGACGTCACTAATTTTGAAGACCCCCCTCCTTCCCTCGGCTAGAGAACCCTCTATAAATGCAGTCTTACACAGGTCATAGTTAATACTAGTCATCCATGCCTGACTGATATAAGACTGGGGGATATAAGTACCAGGTTTTGAATAAGCACCGGTCTTGCATAAGAGCCTGGGGGTAATCATGCCTCCAGATAAATAGGGCAAATTCACTTCTCTATACCATAATAGCAAAAACTTGCATGTAAGTCGCCCCTTGACTTGGCCAAGGTTGATCCCATAAGTCACACTGATGATCTGACCATTAGCTGCGGCCAGCCTCTACGTGAAAATTTAAGGTAATCATTCATAAAGGTAGATATACTAAAACCTGAAAAGGCTCTTATTTCCCTTCCCTGATATATATGTCGTATAGTAGCATAGACATGTATACATTGCGGACCAGTGCTATAGTCTAAATCACTTTCTGCACCATGTGACAATGGCCAATTAATTGCTATTTTAGCTAGATAGCAGAGATATTGAAACATTGACATCAGTTATAATAGGCACAATATCAGTGGACTTCTTTCAGCCTAATCAGTCACTTTTCATTTCATTTTTATATGTACTCTATGCTGTTTATTCATCAATATGCCTGAACTTGAAAAGGTGATGTCACACAGACCTTGACACCCCCCCCCCCCCAACCCCATGTTACTTTTTGTCACTAAGCCCAAAGACCCACCCACCCCCTAGCAGGTGACGTCATTTTTGAACGTTCCCTTATAAATATATGCCTCCTGTCCCCTGCCCCCTGCCCTCCCCCATACGTGAGCTGACACAGAGGGTCGGCACGTGCCCCCACGACCCCGGCAGGACAATGCCTCGCTAACAGGGTCAGTGGCGCCCCCACTGGCAGCAGCGTGTAAACACTGCGTATAGGTGTCACCGTTTTGTTGAGTCATTTGTAGTAGAGACATAACCCAGCCCTGTATCAAGTTGCACTCAGGACGTGCTCATTCTTCTTTTACAAAATTAGGGGGTTGTGAAATTTTCCTTGTACATGCAAACCGGGAAGGGCAGGCACCATGAGGCTGTCCCAACACCCAATATTTCCATTTACCCAACTCCATTTATATATATACATTATGCCATGACTGTGGACCATTTCCTTTCAGGATATTAAAGATACACACACTTATATACTTATACTGTTTTTTTTTCGTGGTGGTTTTATTTCACACATGTACCAGCGCTTATTGCTCTTGTTAACATGAAAGGGGCTTAAAAGAACTTATATGCTTGCCTGGGTTTACGATGTATCTAATGTTACTGTCTTCTTTCTCTCCCTACAAAGGCAGTTCCTTATAAAACACATTCTGATCTCATACCTGAATGATCCCCAACAACAATAACAACAAGCTCAGTTTGATGTTGACCATGTTGACTCTGTCTTTACACAGGTATAGGTGGCGCCACTAGCCGCCTCCCGACTTCTGTCGCTGGTTCTCGGCAAGATTACACATTCAGCGTCTACGACAACGACCCTACATCCTGGTGCCCCAACATGCCCTCTGTCCCCATCAGGCCCTATGTCCCCGTCTATGTGCCCTCCAGTGGTAGGTTCCACCCTTTCACCCCCGCCCCACAGCCCGCTCCCTCCGCCCCGGGGCCCGTCACTGCAGACAAGAACAGGAAGTCTATGTATGACAACAACAACAACAACATGGCTGACTATGATGAGAGTTATCAGTATGATAAGACACAGGTACCATTCTCCAACGGACCTAGTTACTCATCAAGGCCATTCTGCAGAGAGACATTCTCACCTATACCAGAGGAGTTCTCACCAAAACGAGATACATTCTCACCAAAACGAGATACATTCTCACCAAAGCGAGATACATTCTCACCAAAGCGAGATACATTCTCACCAAAACGAGACACATTCTCACCAAATCGAGACACCTTCTCACCCAATAGAGATACATTCTCTCCTAAAAGGGAAACGTTCTCACCCAAAAGAGAAACTTTTTCTCCAAACCGCGAAACGTTCTCACCAAGACGAGATACATTCTCACCAAAGCGAGAGACGTTCTCACCAAAACGAGACACATTCTCACTAAAACGAGACACGTTCTCACCCAAACGAGACACGTTTTCACCAAATAGAGAGCCATTGAGCTCCAATAATGATACCCACGGTGACCCTGAGATACCAACAACCAACCAGCGTCCTAACCTGCACAGCACGGGCCCCGGCTCATATCGTCCATATTACTTTGGTAAGCCATGGGTGACGTCAGGCTGACGTCACAAAATCAGCGTTTGACATCATATTCTGACGTCACATTCAGGTCCCCCTTCCCCTCTTAACCATGTTTCAGCTTTGTTTTGGTGTAGAGGCACTCTTGTGAAAAACTTTCTTTTTCAAAGTTGCAAGACCGAAACTCCATAACAAACCGCATTCTTCGTCTTCACCCCTCAAACCCCCACCACCCATATAGGGCCAATAGGTCTAGAATAAGCCTACTGTTGTTCGCTCCACCCCGAATTTTACTGGAGTTGGCCTTCAATGTCCTACTTGTACATATTTTCTTGCACATCTGCAAGAGCGATTCCACAACCTTTGAGATATCGTTTGTCTGTCAATTATGACATCTGCATTTTGTGTGGACCAATGATGTCATACTCCTTTTATGATGTCACTATCCTCAGGTCTCATCTCTCTCTCCCTCTCTCTCTTTCTCTTCTTAGTTTCATATTGCATTTTTGAATCAAAATGGCTGAATTCAGAATCATTTTCAGTTTTTAGTTTGAGATATTTTCATGCTTTCATTGAGTTATTATGAACATGAAAATGCATAATTTCAGGTCCAAAGTTCACCACTCTTCAAAGGTAGGCCCTGTGTGAACATTTATTCTATCTTCAACATCTTGAGATGTGTTATAAGGAACACCTGAATATAGAATGAAGTTCTGATTGGGGATTTTGATATTTTCATACTCATACCTTTTAATGGTCTGTTGTCATTAGCTCTTGTCCTAGCAGGTTTTAAAAAGCTACAACGTCTTAAAAAGCCTATAGGCTTGAACATTTGATCTATATGATCCATATATATATATATATATATATATATATATATATATATATATATATATATATATATATATATATATATATGATGTCACATCCACTATGCAAATTACCAATGATCCAACAACATAGCATATTCTAGAGTAAGCCTATATTGTACTTTGGAGAGGCAGCTTCACTATTATAAAGCCACATCCAACTATAGAGCCTCTAGGACATGTTTGGCTATATACAAAATCATGTCTAAGATTTAACCCTAATCTATACAAGCAGGCACCTGTATGCCAGCTGCATACCCCAGAGGATTGAGGAATTCCTTAGAAGAGGCCTAAGGTGAACTCTAGTGCGCACCTGACACCAGAGATGGGTTCCCATGGTGACCTGGTGCAATATTGGCACGTGATACCTCACACACATGCGCACTGAGATTCACATCACGTGACTGTATCTGTGCGTCCCATGGACATGTCCCAAGGGAGACGTGCCGTAGTCATGGTAACCCACAATACAAACTGCAGCAAACATGGCGGCAACACGGAGGGAAGTGGAGGGTGTACAGGATGTATATGGACGGATAGGAAAGGTTGGGGATTAGGGAATGATGTGTACGTGGTGGTCCAGAGGGGTAGGCATCAATAGATTCAATTGTGGATACCTGTTATGGAGTCCCAGTGGGCACAAAAGTCAGTTCAATGTTGAATCAACATTATATCAACGTTGAATCAACATTGACAACCATTTATCAATGTTGCAGGCATCATACTTTAACCTATTTTCCTATTTTATCCTTTTTTTGAGCACATATACCTATTTTACCTATTTTATCCTATTTTTTGACAAATAATACCTATTTTACCTATTTTCTGAGGGGTGGAGGTGATATTTTCCATTTCTCATACAAAAACATACCCGAGAACTGTGTCGGTTCTTGTGATTCATCCATATCCAACGAGATATTTTCTTGTGTCCTGAAAGTATGACTCAGTCTCTAAAAGCCATAGAAAACGCCATTTCCAAAAAATTTCCACCAGATTTTCAAAAATGTCTGGGTGCAGTATAGGTATTTCTCATCTGATCGAAATTGACATTTTCTTTGTCATTGCAAGTGCACATGTCACCATAGCTAGGGCTACCCTCCACTGGCATGCATATGTTGCTGACATTGACTTTTGACCCTTTATGATTTTCCCAGATCCATAGGGTGGGTGGGGTAGCCTGGCCCTCTTAGGGAGTGCTCATTTCTTTAACGGGGGGGGGGGAGGGGTTTGGATCCCTTGACTCTTCTAAGGGGGTGGGGGGTGAACATTTTCTAGCCCGCTCAATGCAAAATCACACCATCCTCCCACCTCATGTTGTTAAAATGTGAGATATCTGAGCCAAAGTGCACCAGATTGTACCATTTCAAGTCTAGAACTTTTAGAATTCTCCAAAATCTTAAAGATAAGGGATCAATATAGATCCAGACCTAGATATTTTGTGCCAAAATGTCCATAATGTATCCCTTCAAAATAAATGTCACCACCACCCGAGCAGAAATAAAAAAACAAATTGACTCCTACCTTTCTGACCCAAGTACTGAACAATGTATACAGCTTTAAAGGCATGCAAACTCCTCAGATTTCTCAGATTTCTTTTTCTCCAAATTGGTCATTCTTGTGATTCGTCCAGATCCAATGAGAACTATGTTTACCTTTATGTGGAGGGGGGGGACTTGTAATTTCATCAGGCATGCAGATCAAAATTCATAAAATTTCACCATTTGCCTTCTTGATTTTCAAAAAATTCTTGGGGGGCATGCCCCCAAACCCCCCTAGTACTACTGTGACGTGATTTTCAAATGACCACATAACTCTTTCAATGATGGTTTAGGATGGGGGGTAGACATGCTAGATGTGCCACAATGCATCAGTTTGCAGTATTTGAAGTCAAGAATTTCAAAATTTTCCAAGACTATTCAATCCAAAAAAGCCAATCATAAAGCAAAGGCTGCCTAATACAGATCTTAGCTTTGATACAATTCCGGCCAAAATGCACCATAATGCACCATTTGAAGTCTACATTTTCAAATGTTCCCAAAAGTTTCCCCCTAAAAACAGGCTTCATTCATTATTGGCCAAAAGGAAACAGAATGCACCATTGCTGGTCAAGATTGTCCATTTTTTTCTCAAAACCTTTCCTTTAAAAAGATGAGGCCCAAAACATAGAGATCTGAGTTGTTTTCCCCAAAATGCAGAAGAATGCACTATTTCAAAGCTAGATTTCCAATTTTCCTAAAAAAATAAACAAGATCCCTGCCCCAATCATAGAGAATAATTCGGAGCTGAGCTTTAATATATTGTGTGCCAAGATGCATCAGAATGCAGCATTGCTAATCATAGACCTTCAAATTTTTTCCTCTTCAGAGTTTGAATGTCTAGCTTTTAATACATTACATGTAGAAATCAGAATACATCATTACACCTGTAAACTTTTGAATTTTCTCTGCACTCCTATAAGAATGCAGTGTATGTCTTCAAGATTTTCAAAAAAAAATTCCCCAAAAAATTCCCATGAGGGTATGGCCTCTGAACCCTTAGATTTGTCACCGCGCTGCACTTGCACAATTTTGGACAAAATAGTTCTCAAACTTTGTCTGCCCATTAAGCATTTTTATGCACTGTAATCAGGGGGCTGAGGTAAACAGCCATACAACTGTTGTTAGGCCCTTGACTTTTGGACGTCAGCATTGCCTTTAAATTCTATATCTTCCTATTTGGCTATACGTGTCATTATTGACATCATCATTAGCCCTACTGGTCAATGCGAACAACACATCCAATAATGTTAAATGTTGAAAAAGCCTGACAAAAGTCCTATTTTATACCTATTTTAGCATCAACAAAACTGCAGAAATACCTATTTTATCCTATTTTTTGCGTGGAAATATACCTATTTTATACCTATTTTATTTTGGAAAGGTGGTATGACCACTGATGTTGATTCAATGTCCTGTGCCTATTGGGGTGGGGGCTGTTTACCTGTGGACTGACTTGTTGCCATGGCAGCATGAGATGTACAGGCAGAGATGATATGTCTTATAACAGGAAGGGGGAGGGAGGTATTTATACTGTGGTAGTGCCACATAATGGGAATAGACCATGGCTTTAGGTTTAGGTTAAGATGCTCATCACACAATCCTCCATATCTGGCTTATATGGCTGGACAAATATAGGGGGGAACTTTTAAAGGGTTTATTTAGAGTTGTATTAAGAATACGGGATTAAACCGTTAAAAGTGCATCAGATCTCAAGTTCCTAAAGTGAAAATAGTTGGTATAGATTCTCACCAGTTAGGTCAAAACCAGAAAGAATGCTGTCCTAAATGGTTGGGATGGCGAACGTTTATATTGTAAGCAACCTCAGGTCAAAGTTGGGAAAACTAAATCAAATGGGCCAACTCCATTGTTGTGTTCTCTATAATAGTTTTATTTACAAATATCGACAGGTATTGACCGCCGGAAACCCCTTGTTGTACCATTAACTGTGATGTAGTATACTTCGTACCCAGGATTCAGGACTTTAGAATAGCATGTCCCCAGTGTCAGCATGTGAACATTAGTCTTCTCTGGGGGCTTTCGTACTGGATACTAGTTCTGATACCTAATGATAATGCAAGGCAACTAACCTTACTTAAGACTAAAGTAAGACTGTTGAGGCCAACCCAACTGCTCTGATGGGCCAGAGAGCTTCTCTCTATCTCTCTGGATGGACTCAACAGCGCCAATACAATCCATCAACATGGTCTAGAGCAAGTCTAGCTGTCCGCTGTTATCGTCCCTGGTGGGCAGGGTCTAAAGTTAACATTGGCTATATCAGCCAACATGATGTTTTTATTATAGGGATATCTAAATACCACTATAATACAAACACCTAGTTATATGTGTCGTATTTAGGAGCCCACAAGGGAGTCCATTAAGTGACCCACATTTTTATGTGTTTTTCTACAAATGTAGTCAGATTGGGCCTGTTCCCTTTGTACCGACTCAGACACAGACCAATATCGGGGTTCGTGTGGCACTGGTAGTTACATGCACGGTAATAAACCCACTAGGTAGATGAAGCAGTCTCTCCGTCAGCCACACGTCAATGTACATCAGTGTACATCAATGTAGCCATTAGCAGCCCCCCCCCCCCCCGTCCCTGAGCCAGCCACTGAGGTGCTGACAACCCACTGCTGTTTGTCTGTACATGCTTCACACTGGGTCGGATTTCTGCCAGTTGGACATAGAAATATACACAAAATGTTGTACATGTATAATGTACGACACATTCTTATGGGGGGAAAGTTTGGCACTAATGATTGGAAGACATATTATAATATATATTCGCGGTATGTGTATACTGTAAACATGCTTTATTTCGCGCTGTACATAATATCATTTTCGCGATTTTCGCGGAAATAAAAACCAGGGAAATATTTAAGTACAGAGCGAATATCTATCCAGTATAGTTATAGAACTACCATATTCCACAATGTGCGAGTTCAGATATGCGCGAAATTGCAATTCATGGTCAAATTGCGAAAATATATATGCGCGAAAATGCGTTTACAGTGTGTATACCCGGGTATGGATGTAGACGTAGTAAAATGTTTTTATTTATAAATGGGAAAGTTGACAATAACATCTTGGAAATCAGTGGGATCCAATCTGCCCAGCAGGCCAGTAAACTGCTATAAATAGCACTGTAGGTCACTTCAGCACCAACTAGACGAGACTCGGTAATGCAGCATGAGCTACATATAGACCAGGTTACCTAATGAATAAGAACACTTATTCCTAATGGCAAATTAGATACAAGAAGAATGTAGCTTACTAATAATAGGTTAGACCTATATTATTGTGGTTATACACAGTGACTCACTGCCTGCCTGTGTCCTGCACCTCAGGAACTCCTCTGTACACCACAACCTGATACCACACTCCTACAACGCAGTACCCGGCCAATACACGCTACTTTACTGCTCCTCTTCTCTAACCTCATCTATATCGTGTGTTTTTTTCTACTGGTGTCAACGAGTATGTTTTTAGTGTATTTAAATAGATACATATAATACGTTACCCAAATCTACTCTGTGGTGTAATATGAATACACTCTGTATAGTGCAGATGCTATCTGTAACTGGTAGAAGACCAAAGTAAGACTCAGAGGATTGGTATTAAAATATAGAAACTTTACAGAGGCACTTGAAATTACTCAGGACTTAACCTATATTTAGACAACTGGAATCACAAGAGATGTTTGTTGAGTATAATACATGTGGAAGGGGGTCATTTAACGGGACATGTTCGTATTGGAAATATGACATTTAGTATAAAGGAGGGATGGGCAATAGGACATATTAGGATGTTATCTGAAGACATTCATATGATGATTAAGGTTAAGTACTACTTTCTGTAGAAGGGCCCTGAGTTATGTTGACTCTCTACATTCATATGATAACGTTAACCCCAGTTCACCTCTCCTGCCTCTGTAAATCAGCCCCGAGCACACCCACTCTGTACCCTACCCCGTGCACCCTACCTGTCACCCTGTACTGACAGCAGCAACACCCACTCTGTACCCTACCCCATGCACCCTACCTGTCACCCTGTACTGACAGCAGCAACACTCACTCTGTACCCTACCTCATGCACCCTACCTGTCACCCTGTACTGACAGCAGCAACACCCACTCTGTACCCTACCTGTCACCCTGTACTGACAGCAGCAACACCCACTCTGTACCCTACCTCATGCACCCTACCTGTCACCCTGTACTGACAGCAGCAACACCCACTCTGTACCCTACCCCATGCACCCTACCTGTCACCCTGTACTGACAGCAGCAACACTCACTCTGTACCCTACCTCATGCACCCTACCTGTCACCCTGTACTGACAGCAGCAACACCCACTCTGTACCCTACCTCATGCACCCTACCTGTCACCCTGTACTGACAGCAGCAACACCCACTCTGTACCCTACCTGTCACCCTGTACTGACAGCAGCAACACCCACTCTGTACCCTACCTCATGCACCCTACCTGTCACCCTGTACTGACAGCAGCAACACCCACTCTGTACCCTACCCCATGCACCCTACCTGTCACCCTGTACTGACAGCAGCAACACCCACTCTGTACCCTACCTCGTGCACCCTACCTGTCACCCTGTACTGACAGCAGCAACACCCACTCTGTACCCTACCTGTCACCCTGTACTGACAGCAGCAACACCCACTCTGTACCCTACCCCATGCACCCTACCTGTCACCCTGTACTGACAGCAGCAACACCCACTCTATACCCTACCCCATGCACCCTACCTGTCACCCTGTACTGACAGCAGCAACACTCCCAGCTGCACCCATGTATCTACCCCTGCCTGCTGGGATTTTTTTCAGAATTTAACCAAATAAAAGAAAGTTACAAAAAAGTATATGCTGACCAGCAAACACCCAAAATTAGACCTTAAAATTTGGGAATATTTCTCAATATTCCTTTGTTTATAACCAAAAGAAGGCTTTCCATGTTTTTTCCTCTTGCCCCCAAAATATTTGCTGTGAGGGCCCGTAATCCATTAATCAATTAATCTACCAGGTCTACGACTGTCCATCACTAACACACCCCTGTCCCTACAAGGATACAAACGTATGGGTAATGAACCCTACATTCACCCATTTACCATGCATGTATACCCGATACACACCCACACCAAGATGATATGCCTAACGTATTAACAATCTATAGATGACATAGTGCTTCAATACCCTCAACGCTGGACCTCACCTTATGTCAGTAAGATACAATGAACCATGCATGTTTTCAGCACAGGTGAGTAACTCAGCAGTGCTCCATGCATCATGCCGAGCCAGCGTTATGAGGTTGAAGAACTCGTAAGAATACTGGCGAGGTAGTAACTCACCTGTGCGAGGTAGTAGCTGTGCTGCCTTGGTGCTTCATGTCAACAGCTGAAAATGAAGTTGTAGCTAGAGAAATACAAAGTATTAATGCCATCCCAGCAAAGCAGGATGCCACAGGGTCTTGATGCAGAAGATAGGGTACTTGTGTCCCTCTTCAGTCTGACATAGTATTCTCCATCCTTCCCCTCATAATCTATTTACCCCTGCAACCTCCCACTCCCATGCACCCCTATTTCACATTCCCCTCTTCATTTCAGACCCTGTTTCCCAACGTTTATGCGTCGTGACCACAAAATTCGACATGTGGAATCATGGTCCTTTTAAAATCGACATTGGACATGGACATCTAATGACATAGATATTTGATATGGTATTTTCTTGAAATCGACAGGGAACACTGTGATTATATAGCGACTTATAGGCATATTAGACGTTTATTAAAATTGAGACCACCCCCATTCTCCATCCTACCGATGAGTCCTGCTATGTACCTTTTCTTCTAGAAGAGCTCTTTCTACCTCCTCCCCCTCCATATGATATAACCAGCCCCTCACGTGAGTGAGTCTACACGGTGTGTGCAGGTATCTAGGTGAGGTAGGAGGCGGGGTGAGGGGTACGGGGGTGGCTGACAGTCTCTAGAACCATGACTCAGGTATACCACATTTCTAGGACTAGACCCGTTACACTCTCCGCCCAGGTGTTTACCCGGCCCTGCTCAGTATGCAGGGCACGTGTGTATCCTGTAGATACAAAGGTAGTGTTTGGAGAGTACAACGGTTAGTGACTTGTTCCAACACAACGTTGTCTGTGTTCCCTTCCTATCCTAACAGGCTGTAATAGTAAAGGGAATAGATAGCATATTATACAGCTTGTCTATGGCTTCATGCCGAACAGAAACATGGGGTAAAAGGCCCACTATACTTATTGTACTATTAGAAATGACAACTTAAGAAATACATCCACTTCCAGGCGGTTCTCAGGCCGCCCTCGTGATTTTGAAAGGGGTGGAATGCAGTTAACACAAATATAGATCTACTAGCAAAGCTGTTGGGACAGTTTTTTTGTTGGTGATCCAAATAGTAAAGTATAAGGTTTCACCCAAAGGGCAGTGAACGATAGGTCAATTTGACAGACCTCATTGTGAGTAGGCCACATACAAAAATTGACCTGAATTCCCCTGGTTCAATGGATTTACTTTTTTGTTGGTGACCTGTATGTTCCACAGACAGGATATTGTATGCCCTAAAGCAACACCTCACACACTTCTCAGATGCAGCGTCTACAAAAACAACTGTGCCACCTTTTGACACAACTTCAATGGGTGAAAACGTCACGTGACCTCCACAGTCTCCCAGCAACTTCTTTGTCCTCCGCAAGTTGTTGACTTATCTGCCCGCCTTCAATAACAAAGTGTTTCTAAAAAAATATCTATTTGACCTCAGTGCTCCAGCAGAGGTTATGTAATATGTTGAGTTGTATTGGGGCTCTGTTATCCTGACAAGTCTCCCCTGGTTAGGGGTCATTCATAAAGTATGCCCCCTTTTACGTGGTATACTTAAATTATGGATGGGCCCTTCTGGTAGATTTGCGGAGGGTGCTCAAATATGACATCAGGGTACGTTGTACCATCATTTACATCTTAATACCATTAACCCACGGTGGAGGGCTAATACAAAGCATTTCACACCTTGGTTATTTTCACATAACCGAAGGTTAAGTCAGATGACCCCCTCGTAACTGAGTTATGTTATAATAACAACTATGATGCCACCAGTCTGTCGTGGTTATTTTGACATATACACTCCGTTACTCTTGGGTTATCTACTACTTATCTGTTAGATAAGTATAATATCAGAACGATCTATGTATTGCATTGCCATCAAATGTTGGCATATGTAAACATCTTTGACAAAGTTATAAACTTTCCAAGGTAACGGTTGAACCTCTGTTATGCTGTGTATCAATAACACATTACAAACTAGTGGTTAGAAAACTGAGGAAGCTAGATGGGCTTTTTATTATAAGGTATATAATATTTTACATGTGAATTATTGAAAAGAAAGTGTGAACCTTTGCTTCGAACCTACAATATGGAGATTTACCCCGAGATTTACCCTGTGTTGCCGAGCGAGTTCACATGATCAGATCCCCATTTCACTCCCTGGTAGCAGGATGGTAGTGTGATATAGCACACGGACCCATCACGGGTTGTATGTGACATTGTGTGTGTGTATAAATAAACACAGGAGCAGCTCGGGAGGAGCAGGAGGGGCTCCGTGTTTATTATGACTTGGTGTTGTTATAACCCGATGACGTGCGGATTAATATATCACAAATGTATATACCAGACAATGACTCCTATGTATGCACTCAAGGATGATCAAATCTGTAGAGTGGTGGAGCCATAGTACCTCAGTGCTAAGATACCCCTTTGTTCACATTTCCTTTATGGAGTATGGTTACAGGATAGATTAGGTTCCTGCTGCCTCATTCACAAAGTGTTGTCAAAAGATCGAAACCCATCCGAAATAATAACAGCCTGCATTGAGGGAGAAGGTCCAGCTGTGACATGAATGCACAGATGTGCCCTACATATTAGCCGTAGGGACTGAGTGTGATTAATTAGGGGAAAATGATCATTCCATTAGGGATTATATTCATAAGGTGATGTATGGTGCGTGCTTCCTTCCCTGTCACCAGCTGTGGAGTAGTGGTGTAGATGGGTAATTGGCAACAAGTCGCATCCCCATGTCTCGTGTAGCTGCTTCACCTGGGCTTATACCCTCTGTATTTATACTGGTGAAAAGGAAATAGTAACTAAATATTTTACCTTGTCTGTTATTCAGTACTCGTTTCTCTACCCTTAGGCCGTTTTATTCTGATAACTTGGATTACGGATCCGCCGATGAGAATTTCCGCTGGGATTTTTTGAGAATTTTAGCAAAAAATAAAGAAAAAAGTACATGCTGACTAGCAAACACCCTGACTTTGGCCTTCGAAATGGGGGGATATTTGGGAATGTTTCTCAATATCTCATTTGATAGCCAAAAGAAGACTTTTCCATGCTCTTTTTTTTTTTTTTCTTCCGCCCCCTGGAAAATTCCAGTACTGAAGGGCAGCTTTTTTCCCCCTTTTCCTCCCGCCCCCCAAAATATTTGATCTGAGTGCCCGTAATCCAAGTTATCAATAAAAGGTGGCCTTAGGTTAGTGTAACTAGTTTTGTATTCACTTAGCAAAACTGGATAAAAGACGTTCTTCAGCCCAGTCACCATAATTATATTCATTATAATAGTGTGAAAAGAGATGACGAATGAATACATTCACAAAAGTAAAGAGAACTAACATGATATCTAAAAATTAAACATAATCTAAGTATGTACCACAAAAACATACTATTCTAAATGGTGCTATAATCTAAGTATGTACCACAAAAACATACTATTCTAAATGGTGCTATAATCTAAGTATGTACCACAAAAACATACTATTCTAAATGGTGCTATAATCTAAGTATGTACCACAAAAACATACTGCTCTAAATGGTGCTATGAAATAAATTTAAAAAGCTACTATAATACGGAGGTTTTAAACAAAGAGTTATAGTGTCGAGATTGACCCCCTATCCCACGTACCAGACAGTAACCCTGGGGGGGGGGGAGGGGTATATGGGTCAACACTTAACCATTTAAGTGCTGTGTCGTGCTTTAATGTGCTCTGCCCTTTGTGGCCATGATTTATGCATGCAGCCGTTGCATCATGTGAACCATGTAGGGCTGATACATAACCGAATGATCAGCATGATGCATTCATGCAGCCCCCTGGTGAGTCAGGGCTGCATTCGTGCATTGTGACAATAAATGGCACATTGCATTAAAGCACTATGCCGCTCATAAAGGTTTAATAACGAAGAGAAGTGAAGCTCGGCAGAGAATTGGCAGAGTGTGCCGGGCTGCTGACACGACTTGTGAAGGGTTATAATGTGAGGATGTCAACTGTAGCACTATATGAAATATGGAGGTCGTTATAAACATAAATGACTGTATGTGGATGCCAACTATACTGTGAGATGAGTGAGGTGGGTAAGGCCAAGAAAAAAAAATTGTTGTGTTCCGGTAACATGGCCCAAAAATGTAGGGTAGGTAGGTCGCTTCGTGGGTTTTTTTACCAAATATTTTTAGGGTTATTTTGGAAATTTCGTACATTTTACAGATATTTGGCCAAATTTAGGCCTCAAAAACACATTTTCCACAAAAAAACTCCCCAAAAACTTTAGGGTCGGGCCAAAAAAATAGGGTAGGTCGGGATACCGGAACACAACAACTTTCTTTTAGGCCTAACCCGGCTATGGACATATAGGTGCATGCATGGTATGGTGGGGTATGTAAAGCGGTTTCAGAGGATATTTTTATGTCATTTAAAGCTGTGGGTTTCTAATCTTTCATGACCATTAATGCAGTCAAACATACAACATGAACTCTGTGACAAATACATTTTGACTCGCGGAGACAATGTGTATTCTGGGACAGATGCATTGTAACACTTATAAGTCTCAGGGAGACAACATGCTATTAAGTGACAGACAAACTATACAGATTGTAGTCTAGGGTAGGGTCAGGTTATTAGTCATACTGACTATAGTCAACCATTATTCACCCATGTATATATACATCTGTAAAACTAGGTCTCTCACAGACACGTACATAGATGATAAGGAGCTATAGAGCTATGCAGCAAGACTGGGGGGTATTTTGCAGAAGTTATAATGTGCTCATACTTGTTGCAGCAGAACTCTCAAACCTATGTCTAGAATGCAATGATGGTCGTTTAATGGCGTATGCTCCCCAGTAAGACCACTACGTCGGTATGATATGTGAGATGATGTGGGTAAGCTGTAGACGGGAGCATCTTCTACAATTTCCCTGTACTCCCTCTTCCTGCTGCGTGGGACTTTAAGGGTTGGCAAGATGCCTGTCACCATCACCAAGGCTGCTGGCATCTCCATCACATGTCCACCTTTTTACTGCCTCAGTCTTTTGTTCTTACATTATGCGGCCAATGAGAGGGGTTATACATGTGGTAAGCACATACAGCTCATGGTAGTTTTCCATGAATAACAGTTATCCAGGGGTGTCAGAAGCATCTTGACTTGGGGGGGGGGGGCACGGCCAAACCAACCAAAGCTCAGAAGTGTGCCCAATTGTGAGCGTTAAATTAATGCGACACACTGTAAATTTCATGAGGGGATCTGGGGGCTTAGCCCCAAAGGAGACATTTGGTGCATTTTGAGGTCAATGTGAGGGTATTTATTCTATAACAATAGAGTAATAAATATAATTCATTGGCATTTCCAAACATGTTTGGGGGATTGTAACATACTCTGCTCTCCACCCCCATGTTTAGGATGGGGACCCCCCCTGTTCCGACACCCCTGTTATCACCATTCAAAATAGTAGAATACAATTACAGTTTTGATGAGGCCAAAAAAAAAAAAAAGGTGTGTTTCAGGCAACATGGTCCGAAAATTTAGGGTAGATAGGTCGGATTTTTTTTTTTTTGATTTTTTTTTTTAAATGTTGGAGGTACCTGGAATGAGTCGCGAATTGCCACATCGACTCGCGGGTCATCAAGACGACTCACCGATTCTTACTATAACTAGGAATATCATGAAATTATTGGACATTGTTGATAAAAAGCAATTTCCTGAGGCTGGACAGTTAATTAGGCATGTGAACTGTTCTTCCTGACCAAAAAATTGCTAAAATTTGACTATATTGCAAAAAAAAAAAAAAAATTCTCCAAAATCGGAAAAAAATGCTAGGGTCGGCCCTTTTTTGAAACTAGGGTCGGGTTGCCTGAAACACACCTTTTATTTTTTTTGGCCTGATGTAAAGTACATCCATAAACATTTTGTACTTCTATATAATTGATGAATTAATGGTTATTGGACCGTATGAAAACACTACTAAAACATAATGATGCTGACATTGACTAAACCAAATGCACCGGTTATGGAAACAGTAAATCGGTCATGGCAGACCATCCTGAAGTTAATGACAGGCTGCTAGAAAACTTTAAAAATTCGCAACTATCACCTGCTGTATTATTCTATCATACTGGGGATGGGGTATTGACCTTCTCAATTGCAAGATGAGACAAGATCAGTTGTCAAAGAGTGTAGAGTAGAGAATTATGCAATGTAGAAATTAGGTGCCCCCAAGTAACTATGTTACTTCATGTAGCGTAGAACCCAGCTGCTCCTCTGAATGCTCTTCAACCTTGTATGAGACCAATATCCGTTGCTCACTATAGTGGGCTTGTGATGTCAGAAAGCTGTATTGAGGTAATCCAAATGACTTGTGCACTGGCATAGTATAGATGCTCTTCCACCCTAACATGTTAATCCCAGTTTAGTGGAGGGAACATCATGGTAACGACCTGTATTTTTATATAGTTTTTGTCCATATGCTCTGTGGACATGTTATGTTATTATATTCTCTGTTATTGGCCGCTGGTTGTGACAATGGCATTGTGTGCCAGGGTTCTGTTTAGGTCTCACCCTGTCACCAGCTAGTACCAAAGTGACGACCATGATTGTGTGCCTCGTTTCTATCATATGATATTCTACTATTTGCTGTTGTTTTTATTAGCTTACTAATATGAAACAGAAACATAATATTAGTATAGGTAGGGCTATGTCAATAGGGGTGGAGAGTTGTGTTGTTCCAACTATACTATACTATAGTGTCTTGTGATTGGAGGTTTGGTTTGAAAAATAGTTTTATTGTCTTCCACAATTTACAAAAGTGATTTTAGACAATCTTCGTCTTCCTTTGTGATTCATTCAATTTTACCAAATATCAACTAGGTTATGATGGTTTTCACAAAAACCAAATCACTCAAACAATGCATATCTCATATAATTGTAATACAGTTTTACATGTTTAGAATGTATTATCATAGTAGCATCAGGAGTGCATTCTCCTTGTCACAATCAGTGATGATAACTGCAACTTATGAATGTAGAAAAATGAGATGAAGTGATACATAATACATAATATACAGAATACAATAATACACATATTTAAGAATGAGAAAAATAAGAATAAAAGAAAGAAAGATAGAAGATAACTTGTATTTGTTGATTACAATTTCGTTTTTAGATTAGTGGGGTGGGGGGACCTATAAGATCCAAGACTGACATGAGGGTTACTTAAAATCAAGTCGCCACTCTACTGGTCGATATATGTGGTTACACTCGTGTGTCTCCTACCATATACCAAGCATTATCTTTCACATTTTATGAATAGTCTATAATGCACCCATGGATTGACTGCTCAGTGCGTGTCGTTACACCAGTGTGTCGCCATCCAAACACTGATTGCATGATATCAATAACGGTGAGACCAATTATACAGAGTCTCAGGGATATGACAATCACAGAAATAACTTATTAGCATTTCACAGTTCCCTTTCATAGTTACTCATCATATTCCCCATCAGTGTCTGTGAACAACAGCGACTCATCTTGTATTTCGGCTAATGTAGGATTCTCATTTGTTTTGCTTAAATCTCCACACCTCCTTATACGCTGCTTGAATTTCTGTTTGGTCTCGCTATGTTGGTACCAGTCTCCCAAGTTATTCCAAAGTTCACAGCCTCTGTACAAGGCTGAGCGGGTGTACAGGGCTGAATGATGGCGTCTTGTATTGAACCGTATCTTCCTCAGAGATCTTGTTACCCTGAGCCTAGGTGAGGTATCTACCCATGTAGGATCCTTTGAGTATTTGTACATGAGACTCAATAACAATTCTTGGCGTCTACGCTCTAGGTACGGTACACCGCTCAGTGCGTGCATCTCCGCTACACTATACTTTTTGTTTCTGTTTTTGAAACAAATATTCAAACCTCTGTCTTGTAGACGCTGTAGTTTCAACAGATTACTCGATGAGGTACCCTCATAGGCAAAGCAGGCATAATCAAACAATGATAATATCATACTTTTGTACACCATGATTGCTATATTCCTAGTCATATTGTCTCTTAATTTTCCCAAACAGAATAACCTGTTATTCATCTTTGGTTAACATCCTTGTATGCACATTCCATGTTTAGTAGGCTATCCACAGAGAGACCCAAGTACTTGTAGGATGAGACAATATCCAATTTTTTACCACCCATATTGAAGGATACTCCCTTAGTTTTGTGTTTCTTTTGAGAAGAGACACACCAAGACATTTTGGTTTTGTCTAGATTAATTGTTAATCTTTTGTCTATACACCATTTATACACAGAATCAATATCATTCTGCATTCTCGACTTGACCGTTTCAATCTTATTACTGGAACTGTAGAATACTAAATCGTCTGCATACATTATGAATTTGCAATGTTTTATACTCAAGTTGATATCATTGACATAGATAATAAACAAAAGGGGTCCTAACACAGAACCTTGCGGTACTCCGTACTGCACCTCTTCCAATTTGGAAGAGTATTCACCAATCCTTGTATACTGTTTCCTATCAGATAAATAGTTCAATAACCATTTGACTACGTTACTATGTAAACCCAAGGTTTTTATGACTGAAATTAGATATTCATGATTTACACTATCGAATGCCTTTTTCAGGTCTAAAAAGCATGAGGCAGTTATGTGTGACCTATCCCGGCTATCATACAGGTCATTCAAATATTTGAATATGGCATCGCCCGTTCCTAGACCCCTCCTATACCCATATTGATAATCGCCCAAAAAACCCGTGTCCTCCAGGTGACCATATATGTAAGAATGCACAATTTTTTCACCTATTTTAGAGGGAACCGGTAAAAGGGATATAGGTCTCCAGTTATTTACCATTTTCAAATTGCCAGTTTTAGGGATAGGGTTAACTCTGGCCTGCTTGCAACTATCTGGAAAAACACCACTATCAATAGATTTTTGGTATAACCAGGTCATCTGCGGGACTAGGTTTTGCAGAGCCATTTTTAGCACATCACACCTCAAATGCTCTATCCCAGAGGTTTTGTTTATGTTTATGTCATTGAACAAAGTTTCAACAAGACCCTCATTGATAGTAAGATAATCAGCGGTTACCGGTACATTTGCATTAGTACACTTCAATATCGGGTGACCTCGGGTCTCCAAATCATCATCAGGTATAATTGACTTGTCTAGCATCTTTCAATACTGTTATATGTCCCAGGTTCAGGTCCAAATCTTGATCAACAATAACATTTTTCCTTCATTAAAACGTAGGATAAATCCACTGTTGCTATGAGAGGGACACAGCTGCTATTTTCACTAATAAAGAAAGGTAATTCCCATCATTTATTGTGTTTATGTTTGTATCATTGCAGATGAGTCTCCACCAGGCACCAAACTCATATGTAACTACTGCCAGAATAAATTCCATCCAGCGACTTTGGTAAGACATTCATCATTTTAACTAAAATTTAATGTAAACCGTCAAAAGCAAAGTGTATATTTTATCTGAGCTACAGTTGTATGCGAGTAGGAGTGATTAAGGTTAAACCTCCACCCGCTCTATATATAGGGCCGAGAACCTGTCCCAGCTCTACTCCGACTATCACTGTAGGGGTACCGAGATTTCAGCCTGTAAGCATTCAGCTTTCTCTGGATTTACAGACCTATAAAATAAGATTGAGATTAAATGAGACGAAATATGGGCGTAAGAGTAATTATTCAAAAAACAAACCATTCATCAATCCAACACAATGTTTATATTGTATATGTCATGATTGTTCCACAGACGGCCCATGAAAATGTCTGCCGTGCCGATTATTACGGCAAACAGGAGCGGGAGGCTGACTCCCCATCTCCACCGCCCATGGAGGATCCAATCTACACCCCCCGGTCACAGACCCGCCGCCCCCCACCCCGCTCTCAGAGTTTCACTGCCCGGAGTAGTGGCACAGGCAGTGGTGCAAGTAAACCCAGTTTTAAAGGTAATCAGGGATGCCTGCATCATATTATATCTTACATCGCTTTTTTTCCCAAAAAGCCTGTATTGCAGTTCTTTTATAAACTAGACCACACACAAAAATAAATGGTCAATGGCTATATTTTTCCCAAATTGATATGCAATTTATTTTTATTCTAAAAATTGTTTGTTATCAGATACATTACTGTTTGAAATGTGATGAATGAATGAATTTTTATTTCATTATAAAGAAAAGATCAGAAAATTAGTAAAATGTATGCTTAACAAGAATATTCTATAATAAGAGTTAGATCTTAGGGAGTGGTCATTTTTTAACAACAGGGGGGGGGTGGTGGATTTGGGGGGGGACCAAAAAAATTTGGACCCCTTGAAGGGGGGGGGGGACCAAAAAAATTTGGACCCCTCTTGAGGGGGGGACCAAAAAAATTACACCCCTTTTTAGCGAAAAAGCCCGCGCGTTACTATAGCTCAAAGGGGTCGGCCGCGCTCATTTTCAACCTGCCTGGGGGGGGGACCAAAAAATTTGTGACCCCTTCCGCGGGGGGGGACCAAAAAAATTTCAACCCCCTCGCGCGAAAATCCACCGACCCCCCCCCTGTTGTTAAAAAATGAACACTCCCTTAAGTTAGTTTTTATCCAGATTAAGGGGATGGAAATATGGGAGCTTGACTACGTTTTGAGTAGTTTCCGATTTTGCTGTAAAGTGGTTTATGTGTTTATATTTACGTTTAAAGATGACTTACTGAGGAATGCCTACCGCGCTGCAGCATATGAGACCCTGGCCTCCCAGCCTGTGCGGGAGGAACCAATAGCCCTCAGTAAGTGACATTTACACAAAATAGTAACTGATAATGTTGCCCTAGTTTTGTATTAAAAGGAGTAGAGTGTTTTTCATAAATCGTTGATATTCCCAAAAGAAGAACATACACAGAACATTTCATAATATAGTTGAAGATGAAGAATTGCCTTTGATTTTCAAGAAAGTCAAGAGCTGAAGGAAATAATGTTCAAAATAAAGGACGACATATCAAAGTTGGACTCCCTATCCTGTATGTGTGTGGGTTAAAGTGTAACCTTAATTATGTTAATTCTTCTAAACATATAAATACATGTAATATCAGCTCGGGCATGAAAACAAAATCAACTTGTGTAATACTTGATGAATTTTACAAAGTGTTCATGAACCTTGTTTCTCCACTCCCACAGACATGCAGGTGTGTGAGTACTGTAACATAGCATTCAGCGACACAGTAGCCAAGTACCACATCCCCTTCTGCGGCCGGAAACATGGCAAGACCACCGCATCAGCAGCAACACCCTCCTCAACATCAGCATCAGACACACGCCGGCCAGAGGTAAGGGACCGCATCATTTATCATTTTAAGTATCATCTTCTGTAACTACATTTGCTGAAACCATGCCAAATTCTGCAATGTAGGCATGTTCATGGTAACTTGAGTGGAGACTGGGTTCAGGATTGTAAAAAATATTATGATCAGGGATATTGATGGTTATCTGAAATAGAAGATTGTGCCAAACTAATCTTTGACATTTTCATAGCAACTACATATATTTTCATGTAAAATCTTGAATAAGAGTAAATCTTCTGATAATAAACATTCATGATAAACAGAATTTATTTGAAGCAAAGCATGTTGTTGCTATCGCTGTAAATAAATATATTCTTACTTTAGTGTCTCAATGAACACAAACATACTGTTTGCAATAAAGCACCCCCATTAGAGAAGTTACCCTATTTTCCTCAGTACTCGACCGGGGAGCCCTCTAGTACCTACCGTTCCACTTACCGGGCACCCCCGTCAGGCCCCAGGCCTGCACCTCGCGCCACCGCCGCTGCAGCTGCCGCCTCGGCCGCCGGTGCCTCAGCATTTGATCGCATCAACAGTCCGTCATTTACTAACCTCGGTGCCAATATCGGCCGGCCTCGATCAACAGCCACCACACATGACTACACTGCCGCTGGTCCTGCATCCGCTTCCGCCTCTGTTGGTAAGTGCTATGGGGGAATCTGTAGTAGCTCTGAGGTAAAGGGGTGAGTGGTTTTGGGGTAGGCAAAAATAGGAAGGGTTACATAAAAAAGGATAGGGAGTAAGAAATGGTAAGGAGTTTGAGCATAAATGATAAAAAGATCTAAAGTGCACAGGAGTTTCTTTGTAAACCTTGGTAAAATATAAAAGGAGAAAAATTATGATGTAGCATTGAAGGAAGACCTATTTTAAAAATCCTTTACAAGGAAAACATGGGTTGTTTAAAAAACAGTTTAATACACTACACATTCATAGTCAAATTTTCAAACACGCACATCAATATTCTTCCCCGCCTTATTTGAAAAGATTTCATATTCCTTTTTGGGCAGTCATGGTTTTGGTTTATGATTTATCCCTTTTGCTTTTCTGATTTTATTTATCATTCCTCAGACTATAATTATGATTATCCTGACAACGTATACATTAGTCCTTCATGTAAGTAAATTGACTTCTGTGCATGTCTCCTCTGTTGAAATCCCTCATCCACATATATATTTGTGATATTTGGTGATCCAGGTATATTTCTTCATATTGTAGTATTACAATCCATCAATCCTCAACAATCATGAGGATAAATATTCGGTCAGATTACATTGTTGCACCCAACAGAGCGCTGATCTTTTTCATACCAGTTAACCAGAAACCTAGTCATTCATGGTTTTTGCCACCTGTCATACATGGATAAAGTGTTGTACTCCTCTAAGATCACCATTTCATCAGAAATTATTCCTTCTTCATATCCTTCTTCATTCTAACAACCCCCTTCCTGTCAACCATGTGTTGAATTCAGTGTTTTGTTCTTGTTTCCATCATGTCATGTTTATTAGTTGACTTGATCCGATTTCAAAGAAGCCTTGTATTTGTTGCTAGAGTGTTATTCCTGCATCGCACATTGACAGCGATGCCTGCGTTCTGTTGTTTATGAAATTAGGGAGGCACAAATCTTTGACCAGAGGTTTGTTGCAAATGCTGCTATACAACTAATTGACAATTTTCTTCATTAGAAGTCTACTAATGTGGCAGATAATGTGCCTGCAAAGTTTATGCACTACATGCCAATTGTTGTAGGCATTATTTTGAACAATTCAGAAACAATGAAATGTTTTGACCTCTGTTGAGAGATTAATATCATACAGCAAAAGATCCTCTTCACAGTCTCTTTTAAAAGGTGTTTTATTGGGTAAAATGATAAAGTACATGACAAGCGTCATGCCTAGCAACTGCACTTTGCAGTCCCTAGACTAGTTGTCTAGCTTTTTACTGTTATGCAGAAATTCTGTGTACTATTGTTCATAGGTCTGTCCATCAGCACTTCCTTCAATTGGAAAGCTTTTGAAGTTGTGTGTAGTCCCGTAGGCATGCCCACTGTGTACAATCTCTATTTCCTCCCAACTAGTACAGAATGTTCCTCATTCCGTATGGGTTATACCTCTTGACAGTGATGTGTGATTGGGGATGCAAGATACTATTGAATATGAGTGTGTGCTGTGGGCCCATTACCCTTTTGTATAATTTCCAAATTAATGTAGACAAGTATGCCATGTACACACCCTTGCTTATGTATACAGTTTGTTCTACATATCATCTGAATGTCGACCTCAACAGTTTCTTTGCACAATTCTAAACTGCTTCTAAAATTTCTTGACTGCTTTATACAAAACCAATAAACACTGATGCATTAAAGTCATTTGAAAACTAACTGATAATTATTGTGCTGTTGCACTTTAATTGAATAAAAGGGCTAGTGAACTACCTTTTATTTCAATATCTTTAACAAGTGATGGTGACCAAGTACTTCACTGCAATTTTGTTACAATAAAAATGCATAATTGGCATATATCTAACAGCTGAATTACTGTTATATAAACTTATTAATTATATATAACATCAGTTCTTCACACAGTTTTCATTCTTTAATTATATGATTTGTAGTCTTTACGATATTATTTGCTGCTCTACCAAGTGACAGGGTGGACATATATGAGCCTATTATTAAACTAAAGTGTGACATTGCCTTTTATATTCTGTGATTAACTGATGTTCAATATTTAAAAAAAAAAGATCAATGCCTCAAGGTACATTAGCTTTGTACAGTCATGAAAATTACCATTGACATGTGCTACTTGACAAACTTTCCTCTATAACGGTCAATGTATTGAAGCACATGTGCCTTTTGAGAAGTATATATTCCTGCAGAGCATTCTGCTTTGTTAATCTAAACAATTATTTATAGATAACTCCTCCAATCAAGTAGTTATAAGAAAAAAATGTTGAGCACATATCCAATTCATGCAGTACTAATTTACACTTTTCAGCCAGTTGATTTACTGCAAAATATTCTTCCCCACAAATGTTCTCAGGAATTATCAAAATGAACTTATACATCCACTTGAATAACACATAAGGCTCACTATCCTGTCATTTATATCAAGTCGCTTCATGCCTAATCCTCAGTTTGGTTTTGTGCTGCTTCTTTCACTTTCCTAGATACGGGTAGTTTAGGCCGTTCTACTTATCACACATCTGGTGTAGGCCTAGATACAAGTAATATAGGCCGCTCTACTTATACTTCTGGTATAGGCCTAGATACCGGTAATTCAGGCCGCTCTACCTATCACAGTTCTGGTATAGGCATGGATACGGGTAGTTTAGGCCGTAATTACCGCCCACCCAGCTACAGTAAGTACTGGCTTCTCTGCTCTCCCAGCCGTCCCTCCGCGCTACTCCCTCCCTCCAAAGAACCAGTTCTTCACTTACAAATGTTTTAATGGCTATTTACAATATAGGGCCACAGAGTGCAGGGTGAAAGAGACTATAAATATTGCTTCCTCAAAGATTTGATTACCATTGATGCTGTTGATATCACTTATGCAACTACAACAGCATTTAATATTCAATAATAAGAACCACAATAAAAGAAAATATATTATTTACTACCTATCTTAATCCAAAGTATATTATCAACCACTGATGAAATGGCATTAAGTTACCAGTTTGAGATCTGTCTTGATGATAGCAAAGTCCTTTTCTATCAGGATTAATTATAACTGATACAGAAATAGTAAATCAGGTGTTGTACATGTTGTATATGAGTTCGATGCATACCTCTTATTATCCAGAAAAATATTGTACATGGAGGTGTTTAGATTTCATATTGTTTATTATATCTTTAAAATATAACCGAGGAAATTTTCTTTACTCATGCATATGGTTAACCTGGAACGCGCGTATATAGTAATGTGTTGCATCGGATACAATTGGCCAAAATAATTAAAACCATATATATATATACAACATTCTGATTGGCAGATTCAAGCAGTATCCACACTCCATCCTACTCCGGTATAGGTAGAACGTGTAAGTAGATGTTGCAGTTCTAGTGTAGACCCCCAAATGCATAGACAGTGGATCACGACAATGAATTGCATCGTTCTTCATGAGTTGGATACTGGGCCAAATGCATGCCCCATTTGAGATAGAACCTCCCCTGTACTTAAATATAGTTATATAAACCCATGGAATAATTTAAAGCCTAGTTCCACCAGTGATAGGTATACACTCTTCAACCTAAACAATTAACAAATATCAAAATGTAGTAACCACTAACGTTTCCTATGTTCTTCTCGAGACAATCTCCCTAGATAATACTGTCAATCTTGTATATTTCTAAGGGGATGCTGTAATTCAAAAGGCTAAAGTAGTCCTCAGATATAAATTTATCATAGGCAGATAAGCATCATCAATAATTTAATTTCTCCTACAACTTCAGCAACATATATTTGCCCAAGGTTTCCCCCATTGAGTAATATTGGTATTATCTAATAGATGGCAGCCTTGGCAGAACAGACTACACTGCTGATTGTGAGTAGTGCTATCATTATAGCATTAGTTGGGTTCCCATTGTTATGTAGGCGGAATTTTGTCAACTACCGTATCCCACTCCTAGTAGACAAAAGTAACATCCACCTGTATTATGATAACTGTCTACAAGTGCTCTTTAGTTCCATTTCCTCAAACTCCAACAACAATCATCTCATTTCTTATATTTCTAAAGTAAGGATCATTTGTCAAAGGTTAAACTATCAATGTAATGGTATTCTATGAAAAAAGTGTAAATTTAGAAAGAAACCCCCAAAAGTTATGAAAAAAAAGAAATAATCCAGAAAGCTGTCATTAATTACCAAAGCTCAGTGGGAGCGGGGGTGTTGTATGACTGTGGATGTCATCTTTGCCTACTAAGTTCAGGTACCGGTATCTCATATGTGTGGTTGCATGATGATGTTAGGTTCAATTATTACCCAACCAGCATGATTGTTATAATTGTCATGGAAGGTATACCAAAGTTTGGTTTGCAAGGAGCTGTTTCTGCATTGAGATTGTGCAATTTGATTCTCATTCTTTTAGTATTTCAGTGTTTTACCTGTATCTGAATCCAATATAGTCCATTTCCCATTTTCAAATATAGCCATCAGAGTTGCAAATGTGGTTACTGTAGTCAATTTTGATACTTATTCAATAATATTTAGCTGTAATGACAATTTCCATGTCTTTACGGTTTTTATATGAACGTGTATAAACATTTCTTTTAGTTAATGCTGATTTTGTTTAGCCATCTTGAATTTGGTTTAACAGATTATGTGACATTGCCTCTTTAAACTAAAAAGTGATTACTTTTTTCTCACTGTTTTTTTTGTTTGTTACCTGCATTTGCTCCTAATTCCCCAAATTACTAAACAAATTCTGTAATTGGCTACAAGATAGCATGGAATAAAATATTATTTGATAGCCATGACCTATTTATAATAAAGCATTAATACTAAAAATATTTGGAATATAACTAAATGTCATGACTTACTGAATACTTCATATGATATTGCTATCCTAGGTAGTTTTATTCATTATAGTATGCCATTCCTTTTTTCGACAAACAGATGTCCTACAGAATTAATTAAATACTATTCATTGATCATAGTACATTGATCATAGTGCCAATATTCTATTACATATCTTGATGTATCTGTAAATACACTTAATGGAAGATTTGTAGTTGTTACTTATAGTTAGCATAGACTA
This sequence comes from Harmothoe impar, assembly GCA_947462335.1. Classification (NCBI taxonomy): domain Eukaryota; kingdom Metazoa; phylum Annelida; class Polychaeta; order Phyllodocida; family Polynoidae; genus Harmothoe; species Harmothoe impar. Next base: position 55,020,289 of record OX381717.1, read on the forward strand.
ATATTGTGAACATGAAAATAACCTATTCGATACATGTATATCTTGATAGATATTAACAAAACAGTATTAATGCAACAGCTAATGAATAAGATCAGCATAATAGAGTTGGTAAAAAACACATTAAATGAACAGAAAATAGAACCTAAATGTAAACTCATAAATATTCATCAATGCCTTTAATAAGTAAATAATATTTCAAAAGGCAATAGATACTTCCCTAATCCACATTACATTTAAGTGGGCATATATGATATGAGAAAAATAACTTTAAGATAGCATTTATCCCTTTCTGTTTTTTGCATAATTTACTTTATTGTATGGTATTCAGAAGGTTTCTTCTCTGGTTCTTTAATACTCATATCTATTTCATTTACTATCCTTTTAAATATGCATTCAAGAGATTCTTGTTTAGCCTTGACTTCATGTTTGTCTGTACAAGACCAATTGCCCTACTAGGCTAACATGGTTATCATTCTAATGATGCCTTCTGAGCATTAAGGATTGTTTATCTGTGCAATATCATCATTGCATGTCTGCTCTCCATAAAGTGTGGTAGTCATTTGTATTTTAATCTTCATTGTCAACATTCTCTCATCGTATTATTCATCTAAAACTTCTCAAATCCTTACTAATTCTCTTAGTTCTTTCTCAGTCTGTGCGTGATATATCAATCAGTTCCCTTTTTAACTTCATACCATCATCTTTTTTACATGCCTACTTGTGAGTTAGAGAGTTAGTGTGCTGTAATAGGAAAAGAAGATAACATGACTATTGTACTAGGTATATTGTTGGTGCCAATTGTGTTAAAAGGCTGCTCTTAAATATGCTGAAAGTTGACTAACAGCAGGCCACTACAGTTTGCTTTGTAAATCGCAATTTTCATTACATTTTGTTCATAGGTGTCCTAATCTTTGTCTTTTCATTTACTTATATTTAGTTACACTGTTTGTTGGAATTGAATACATTATTTATACTATTCTCTATGTCCAACCGTCAAATGTGAATTCCCTATACGTATGTGTCGCGACGTACTGACCAGTGTTGGTGGTTTTCTGTGACAGTTCACCTCTTTGATTCTGTATCGAAAATTTTCGACGGGATGTTTGATGACACCATATTCAGTAAGTACTAAGGTGGATGAGCACCAAGGCCTTAACCGACACCACTTGCATCTGATCTTGTTCATCCCTTAGTGTTTCATAAAGTCCAAGGAATAACTAACATACAAGTCATTCTCATCCCCTCTCCCAAGCTGACCCCAACTCGCTCACTGACTGGTGAAGCAGCGCTGGTACACGTCTTCTAGGGTTGCGGCCATCGACCAACAATTATGCATGCGTACTGATACATTGGTACAGCATAATGTAGTTCAGTGAGCCATCCAATGAATGAGGAAGGCATGTTCTGATATCTCAGTCATTGGAAGAGTGGACCAGCAAGCCATTGTCCAGCTATGATATTTACTCATATTTCTTTGAATCTTATGTTAACCAAATATCTATTTTATTATATTCAGTTCAAGTACCACTATACAAAGACATCTAAAACAGAACAACACACTCAAACCAGATTTTTCAGTTTAGATATAACAAACCATTGGTGAGGATGGGAATCAATGAGTGTCTCAAGCAATCTTACAGAATGTTTGATTTTTTATTTGTAATCAGGTTTATTAGGTACATTACGCTGAAAGTAAGGGTAATTTCAAAGTGTTTGAATGTTTGGGGTATAATATCCAACACAATGATTTTCCTGTTAACATTTTCCATGTATTGGTGGAAAGATTTCAAAGCAGCAATTCATTTATTAGCAGTACTGGCTTATTTCTTGAATTTCAGAAGTGTGTTATTGTAGAATATCTCAATCATGGGAACAGGATGATTTACATTTCTCCAAGGAAGCGCTCCTTTTGTGAACAAGACGTCTTGTTGCAATTCATATTATTTTCCCAAAGCATTATTGAGTATTTTCTTTTGTATGGAAACACAATAATACATATTACCGTATCTCATTTCACCCTGAGGCTTTTACATAGAATTGTACATAGGTTGGAAGGGTACACAGCTGTTTTCTTCCTGCTGATATCTACCGTTGCAGTTGCAACAAACATTAGAATATAGCACTAGTATTAGTACTATTGAAATAGGGCATAATAGACACTTAAATGTATGCATCTTCTGTAGGATTAAAGGAATCATAGGATGGTTTCTATGTGTGTAATCCTTCTCCTGTCCATTCCTTCAAGCCTCTATCCAAAATGAAGAGTAATCCTTGTGTGAAAAAGTGTGTAAGGTGTAATTTGCTGTGCTCCCAAACTGCAGATAAATTAGTGTCCCTCTGTATTCTATTTTAAAAAGATGTGAAAGTTAGTATTTTGGGTCGATCATCACTCACTGCATAGGGCAAACTATATGCAACAATTCACAATGACATAGAGTTATCAATGAAACATGCTGTATGACTAAGGGCATAAAGCAAATAATGGTGATATAACTTCACCAACCGATCCATATAAAAAAGTCATAATTCACAAGTCAAGTATCAATTTAATAAAAATCGGCGTCATAGCGTGCTATAATTACCGCTACCTGCACTAAACTTTTTGGTGAGGCAATATTGTGCTCTAGTTTCTGATGACCACTGAGCGAGTCTGCTTTCTTCATTTTGCAGATGACCCCTACACGTACAGCACACCGCTCAGTAACCGGGTTGGCCGAACAAGCTCCTCCACCACACGTATCCGCTACGTCCCTGCTTCAGGCGTCAGAACGTATGTACACCCATTTATTAAACATTAACATACATTGTATATAGTAGTCGTAACCTGAGGAAAATACTAGTGTAACAAAATATAATGGACAACAATGGTGGCTTAGTGGAAGGATGTTCGACCCACAGGCCGAGGCAGGACACCCATCAACATTAGCCCTAACATGTCTAAATTGAAAAACAACAACATGAAATCCTCAATGCTTGTGATAACCTCTGAATTCTAGGTCTGACACAGTGCCGTAATCTGGAGTAGGTTAGTCAGTGACAAAGTCATCATTTACTACGCTTCAGTGAACACTGTGTGAATGAAATGTGCCCAGAGAGATGATTTAGATCCGTCAAAATTGTATCAATATTGTAAGATCTTTAAAATCAATTCCACATCATGTAACATACATACTTTCGATTCAAAACCATCTCCTTGGAGTATATATAATCCAACTCAATATAAAATGTGAGAGTCAGCATAAATGTCAGAATCTTGTGGTTTGGCTGATATGTATCCCTCTGGATTATATTCATCCAAAGAAGTGATAACATTGCATACTATAGGTCTCACATCACAGATCCATTAATTACTTTGCTGGCTGTCACATTTTATTATGATACAACAATCTGCAAACAGTATGCTTCTCATGTGCTTTTATAAGTGGAGTATACTTTAAATTGTCCATGTGGTACACTCCTACATTACCCAACTTTGTTTAACAAGCCACAAACATATGCTTTTCACACAGCCATTTGACACATTAAAAAATCACAAGTAACTTCATTGAATATTATCACATGTACTGTACTGTGTTAACTGAGCATGTCTCTATGATAATACAAATGCGGAAATTGGTGGAGGGACAATTTGAATGATCTTGCATGATCAAAATGTTTTTTGTAGTGAGTAGATTACTTGCAGCATGATGTTAATGCTTTAGTAGTACAATCTAGAAGATTTAAATTTAAGACCATATGTCGTCAAAGGAAGTAGTCTTGAGGTTATTCTTCCCAGGACAAAGGCCATTTATAAACAAGTTCAAAGACTATCAAAACTAAAGAACTTTCACAACATGGACTCCTGATGAATTTGAACCTAATCATTAATTTCGATCAAACTATACATAAATGTTATATTATAAATGGTCTTACTGTGTGTGTTATATAGTGTAGACAGGATGTAGCATGAAAGTTGTGTTAACCGTTTTTCCCCATTGCTTGTATTGACTTCAGGCGCGGACGAACAGTGGTTGGGAACTAGACCTTGCACCACGGTAAATCAGCATTCACTTTCTGACTACCACTTTCACCTTGACTCTTGACCTTGTTGACCCCTGACAGGTTGACCTTGACCATGACTTGTTGGCCCTTCAGTTTAGAGCCAGATGAAATGAAATCTTGTCGTTCGGAACGTTGGATGCATATCTTTATCCACGTCTGCAAATTTCACACCTGTCGAATTGTGGCATGACTCTCATTACTTCTGAATTATTTATTCTATTTTAATTTCTCATTGCAATTCTTTAGCAATGTACATTTTTGTTCATTATTGTGTATCAAGGGTGATGGTTATTGAATGATTGAATTGTTGGCCCAGTTGCCCTGATAAATCAACTTACACAAGCTTGAGACCTTGTACATTACATGTTAAACCTTTCATAAGAAAGCCTTGACCTAGATGTTTAAATGAGCACTAAACCTTGTGATGATGTGGATATTACCTTGTAATTACACTATCTGGAAACTTGGCATGAGCCCTTGATCCAAACTGTCCATCAGAACTTGGTCTGTAATATAATATGATATCAAACTCCAGAACATTTGCCATTTATGCAAATTGATGTGAATGAGGGGCACTATCAACAATTACGTTTAGACCCAGTCCAATAGGAATTTACTGTTCATAGTGCTCCAACATTTACCTTTCTATGTTCAAGACATTGTAGACCCCAATACTGGACAAGCCCTGACAGATTTAAGCTTAACATTTCTTACAAATATTGTTTCCAAAACCGCCTAAACCTATTAACTCCTAGTCTTCCAACCTATTCTAAGACCTTACACAACAGCATATCCACATACTTGAAACATAGCAAATATCTAAAATGTACATAAAGCAGATGAAGTATTTCAGACTTGTAATTAAGGTTTTTCAATTTCCTGCTATATATTTGCCTTTGGATGTGCAATTCTGAATCGATATGAAATGGATGTGTCATGTTTGGGGTCTTTTGACTAGATAACTGCTATACCTACACTTCTTGGGGTTTAATATTGTAGTATACAGTGGTATAGCGATAGATCTAGGATCAAGGCCCAGCGAAAAATAGCTTGTCATCTCCTTTCCCTGCTTGCCTATATTTACACTAGACAACTTCTAACTTTGGTTTTACTTTACTCATCATATGCTAATCATATGAATGGCCATTGCCTTAGCAAATTCCCATATTGCTGGGAGACCATTCCATGTTAGGGCGCCTACTCACATCATGTGCCAACTATGGAATTAGTGGCCAGCAAGTCAACTTTATACAATAATATATATTGTATATGACATATCTTTAATATCCTTAGTTGCATACGGCTGCTTCTTCATTCTATACATAATAATTTCTTTGCATTCTTTACAGTGCATTTCACACTTTAATTTCATGTGACATATTTCACAAGAGGTTGCAAAACAAAACTGTAATGCTCAAGATTTTTTAAGAATTGGGAATCTCAAAAGGTAATTCCAGTCATAAGTTGTTTAAAACACTGCAAAGCCACAGTGTATACAAAACATAGTGCTACTTGATGAATCTATAATTATGCTACTCAACATCGCAACGCGACGTATGGCCTGTATCAATAGTCTAATGGAAGTCATTGATAAAAGCACAGTAGTATGAAAAGTCATATAGTTGATGATAGCATCTGCATGTTATATATATAGATATTGCTTTGAATTAGGTTAGTATATCAAATGTAATGTTTTGAATTAGTATTAGGGTAAATAGCTGACCTTTTAATGCAGTATACTGATAGCTGGTGCATTTTGTTGCAGGCGTCCAGCACCGAGTGTGCGTATATCAGTTGGTGGAGGAGGTGGAACGACCCACTTCACTTTCCGTGTAGGACGAGCAGCCACAGGAGGCACAATCTGAGCATCAATGAACAAACAGGAACCTTAACATTTCAAAATGACTATTAGTTCTCCCCCAGACACTAGAAAACATGAGGACCTGACTGGAGTCTGTGACATTGTACATGGCGCCATCTTGAAATCCAGGGAAGCCCCTGCTCAAGCTGGCCCAGGTCGCGGATGGATAGGATCCATATGGAGATTGTCATCATGACATGACAGGCCTGGTATATGATATTAGCGACTAAACGACCATGGGGAGAGCCTCGGTGGACTCCCTTTGGACTCCTGTGGATAGTTGCCTCGCAGATTTGTGATCCCTTGCTACAGTGTAGTGTTGTGTATGGCGGTGTACAATGAGCGGCAGATGTCTGAGGGCGTGTGGGTGAGTGCTGTCATAGGACTTCCATGCACTGCACTGATGTCAATCACAGATGATCAGGATGCAAGACATGACTGTTGCATCATATGGAAGATGGAGTTTAGGGAGTGTTCATTTATTATTTACAGGGGGGGGTGTTGAGATTTCGCGCGGAGGGGCGAAATTTGTTAACGCCCCCCCCTCGAGAGCGCGTGGAACGTTTCGCGCCCCCCCTCGCCGAAGGCGGCGAAAATTTTTCGCCCCCCCCCCCTTTGCACTATAGTAACGCGCGGGCTTTTTTGCTAAAAAGGGGCTTAAATTTTTACGCCCCCCCCCTCAAAAGGGGTCAGAATTTTTTACGCCCCCCCCTCGGGAGGGGTCGGAATTTTTTACGCCCCCCCCCCAAACCCACCACCCCCCCCTGTAACTAATAAATGAACACTCCCTTAGAACAGTAGCCAGGCTATATGACTATAGTGTGTTTCATGAAATGAGTTTAAATGAATCTTCTTAAATACTCCTTGTATCCATTCAACACTTCAATCACCTCTACTGTCAGTTATAATGGTAAACTGAAGCAGGAATTCTTAAAGTGTCTTAAACAACAACAAAATAATCGCTACTATTATTGCAACAAATCAAAGGGGAGGTCCATGGTCATCAGAACACTGTCACAGGTCCTATTAAAAAATGTATCTACAATTCATGGCAATACTGACAGGCAATGCACTTGGAAGTCCTACAGTAAGGATATTGAAGGTGTCATGGTACAAGTATTTTCTAGATGTGTAGAGTTGACACACATAGGGTTTAATGTGAATCAGGGTGTGCTGAGTTACTACTTCGATCACGCTGAGAGTGTACTTGAGTCGCTTTATGTATATGTGGAAATGGAAGCCTTTTCAGGGGTTCATGAAAGAGGTTCACCAATGTTAGCACCATGAGTTCATGTGTGAATGGGACAACTACTTTGGTTACATACTGTTAGTGTAAAACAGCAAAGCAACCCCCAAAAAGTACATATATTTCAGTAGGCCTCTACACAAAATAATGTTATTCACACCACCATTGGTCGAATCAGCTTATAACAGTTCACATATCCATAGTAGCTTTAAATATGCCATAAATGGGCTTGTTTATTTTCAAGCTGTATGCAAACCTACAATACGGTTCATATGCGTAGAAAGCAACCGCACATTCACATTGTTGTTGTTGAACCTTGATGACGTGTAACTTATTGGATACAAGTTCATGTGCTCTTCATTAGATTATTTGTGAACAATTCAATATTTTTCAATGTAATGATATGATAATCAATATAGATGTTCAGCAGGGTTTTGACCTTCTCACCCACCACTGATGTACATGATTCACTGTGGATATAAGACAGTCGTTAGTATTGCTTACACATGTATAAAAAGAGTGAACAAAGGCAGAACATAGCAGTATGAAGTTGTGCATATGCTTTGTTTCACTATTACTTTGTTTTACTCCTCCCACTGAAGCATTGGGTGGGAGGAAAGTAAAATTTATATTGCACTGTAACAGTATGGATGATTGCATTAATCTACAACTCCTCAAATGTTAGTGAATTTAGTCTAATGTCTAAGCTTAGTGTTAAGTAAGTCTGCTGATATATATATGGAATAGTAACTTAAACAAGTCAGCTTTAACAAATACCGTCTTTCACAAACTATGGTAATATTGTCCACTCTATGTGTTTATGTGATGTTTTGTCCGAAGGACTAAACCTTTTAGGTGATTTATGTTTTTATATGACAAAAGGTTGCCTCTGTGGGTTTTATGATTTTGTACCCCACTTCATAGGCTTATATTAAGCTTGGTTATTTTTTAGTTTTTATATGAACTATAGGGAAAAGGCGCCATCCACTATCATAACCAGTACTGTGCCAAATAGGATATTTAGTATACTGTGCAGGCGTATGTATAGGATGGGCTTAACTACTGTCACTTTGTGGTCATGTATTTAAACTATATCGCTGTACTAATATCATCATAGATATTTCCATCACCTCCAATTTCCCACCAGAAATGCCACTGTTGACACTTTTGTCATAATTTCTTTTACTTCGATATGAATTTAAAATACCTTAAAAAAATCCAAATTTATATTGAATAGGGAGTGGCATATCTGATTCTTTCTACAATGTACAAAATATCACTGTGTTGGCCTATTTTTGAATGAAATACAACATATTTCATACGTATGTGGAATGTTGTACCACATCTGGAAGTTGTTCAATTTTGAACATGTTTGCATCACTCCTCAATACTTTTCAACCCAACCATAACGAGGTCCATGTGCTGAAGAAGTCCATGAGACATCACTACTTTTCTGTAAGTCTACCACCATGTCTGAAGAGTGAACATTTCCTAGGTTTTCATGATGTACATGTTTATGTTGATAACTCTGAAAACTGAAAAATGTTAAAAGTACTCTCTGGTAGATACCGCTGTGTCATATATTGCTTGTAGTCTGCTTTCAGACAGTTTATTTTACCGTACAGCTGATATGTTTTATAGAACATGCATATATTATTCCTACCATGCTTATTACTTTATTTAATTATTCTCTGTACCTGTCCACTCTATTTATTTTCTGTGAGAGGAAATTTTGTTGTTAGTTTTATTGATGCCACAATGGTTCATAGGTTTATGATGTCTTCATCGCCATCATGATTTCAGCGGGGAACGAGGTAGTTATTGAACATCAATGTATTGGCCAGCAAAACATTTGGTCACTGGTATCACACTGTATTCATAAATGTGTATCTTACTGTTGGAAGTGATGAAGAGGTTGCAATATCAATAATTGTTGTTATCATCAACTCTCTGACCAGACACTGCGCAAGGAGCTATTTCATTACAATAATAGTTTCAGCTTTGTGTGATAAACACAACTGTCAGAGTGCTGTCAATTTTATCTTGCAGTGAGATTATGTTCTACACGAAGAGTAAATCATGAGATCAGTGACATTTTGTCTCATAAATATGATGTCATTGGTCTGCTACATAGTCCAAACATCAGAGCTGTAGTGGCCTCATATTCAGTCCACAGTCTGGACCCTCCAATACACAATGCCCTGTCGCTGATTTGATACATGACTGCAGCACTAGCAAGCAACTCACCAGGGTTGAACTCATGTATAATGTCAACCCTACAACAGTGACAAATGAGTTAATGTTTTTAGAGGGTTGATTGAGAGATACAATAGGAAAGGGATGGAATTCCTCCTATGTGAAGTATGACAGAGTTGCAACCATACAGACTGTGATTGTATGTGACTGCCAGCTATCTTAGATTCTCATAGCCATTTGCCATTTCTGAATACCTGTTTTGCAAAATACAAAAGAATGAGATTCTCTTATAAATCATCTCAATATAGCTGTTGTAAAGGAGAAAAAAGAGGCACCTGTGCTATACATGGATTTAAGAAGGAAAGTCCTGGTAGAATGTCATAGAAATTTTAGAAATTAAAGATCAATTTCCAAGAGAAAGTTTATGTTATCCAGCTGTGCAAAGGTTCGGGCTGTGTAGAAGATTATAACCCTTCATCATCTGTTCAACTTCCTGGTGTAGACAAAACTGGTTGATGTAAAGCTGTCGCTAAGCGTCCAGTACTGAACAGGGTAACGGCCTGCATTGTTGTGTTCAACTTATCACAGACCGCACTCCTTATTCAACAAGATGGTGTAATGTTGGGCACCCGATATTTGTAAATAAGCCTCGTGTAATGCATCAGTCTCTGTGGAAGCAAAGATACTTGCTGAGAAGACAACACCAGATTTAGCCCAATTAAACAATGCTGATGCTTATATCATTGAGTTTTTGTTCTTGTTGACTTTTCTTACTTCACCTTTTCACAAGGCATGTATAGAACAATTGGAAAGACAACACAGGTCAATGTTTATATTCCTTTTATTTATTAAAATGTCATGTTACATATTGAATCTGTAGCAAAACATAATTCTAGTTGTTTATGTCACCAACTACTACAATAATTGAAAACAACTTTCTTCTACAGGAAAAATGTCACCCATAAATAAGTTTCTTCATTTCATTTATTTTCACCAAAATTATTTTCTCGAAATAAGATGTCACTACTGCATTTGGCTTATATACATATATATATATGTGTGTGTGTGAGGTTGACCCATTAGATTAAAAAGAAAAACATTTTAAATGTTTTTCATATAGGTCGACACATTTTAACATGAGACTTATATGTAAAATCAGCTTATGAATACAGATCTCCTTTGATGACCTTCTAATTCTAAACCACATCCCTACTATCTACTCTAAGCCATTGTAGATATGATAGTCAGGATAACAGTAATATATCTACAAGCAGCTTATAAAATTATATATTAAAAGCTATTTCAAACAATATACCATAATCATGCTAATTGATACAACAATGCGTTTTATGCCCAGATCACAATTCCCTTATTTTCATTCATAATACAATGCAAAGACGGTAGCAATTGCAAAGATGCTATCATTGCTGTAGGTTGCACATACAAACCCATCCAGGTTTGTATCCCACATGCCGCGGGACGCACTCTCAATGGATTGGTTGAGATTCTGACCAATCACAACATGCGAGACAAACTTAAACCTGGGGCAACTCATCTCCTTACAGAATGTCTTGACCATGCTGGCTATCTGCAGACACATCCGTGCTGTCTCATTCGGGTCGTATGTCTTACCGTGCAACGTCTCCTTCAGGATCTCCTCAATAGCTGGCTTCGCTTTGTAAGCCTGAAATATTAGTACAAAAATGTATCGTGTTTCTTTTATTGAGTCCATGTACATGTACTATTTCACATGTAATATCCCCCAACCCACTTTGGTATCATGTGGAAAATCTGGGAGCCTGAATGAGTAAGTTATCACCAAAAGAATGTATCCAAAATGATGCATTGCCTCAAATGACAGAATCAAACCTATATTATATGAACAAATGAATACGATACCCAGCTAACAGAAAAAAACGTTTTCCTAACGGTTAAAAAACGTAGGCCTATACTAAACATAGCAAAACCTGAAACATTTTTTCCAAACCATACAGATGTCTTCCCCCAAACCATATACAAACGTTTTAAAGCGTTTTAACACAAACATTTGTTTCTGAACCAAAGACAAACGTTATTATAAAAAACGTTCTAGAAAGGCCTTTTGTTAGCTGGGAAGTGGACAACAGTTTCCCTAGGTCTCGTACTTGGTCAAGGTAAGCACTTTAATACAAAGTGCCAACAAGCAAGGAGAAAAGCATATTATATATCTCCTGTAGACTTGGGTATATCTCGCGTAGTCTTAAAACGCTACCCCCTAATTTTATGAGACACCTCTAATAGCTTCTAATGCTTAAGACTAGGATGGATAGTCGTTAACGTGTTATAGTTTATCAAAGAAAAAGGGGGGTTCAGGGACAGGGTGCTGTTTCTCCACAAATTTGCGGACATCCGTCAATACATCCTCCATATATTTATGGAGCTCCGCAAATATATATTCTACGAATGTCCGCAAATATATACGGAAGTCTGTATTTGTATATATGAGTACCAAAAAAATATTTTAATTATCATTTTCATTTTCTCCACAAATTTATGGAATGTGTATTGTGGACATCCGCAAATGTGTGGAGAAACAGTACCCAGACCCCCCGATATATAGCAAGTACCATCCTGTTTACTTCGTTGCGCAATATATGGAGGAATCGAGTAGTAAGACTATGGGAGATATACTTTTTGAGACTACACGAGATATGCTTTTTGTCATGGTACCTTTTTCAGTTAGCCCCATTGGTTGAATCTAAATGTAAATCGGTCAGGATGGTGTTTCTCCACAAATTTGCGGACCTCCGCAAATTTGCAGACGGCCGCAAATATATTTATGGAGCTCCGCAAATATAGGCATATATGTCCTTTTGGTACTTAAGCATACAAATACGGACATCCATATATATTTGCGGAGCTCCATAAATATATTTGCGGATGTCCGCAAATTTGCGGATGTCCGCAAATTTGAGGAGAAACAGGATCCTGGGAAAACATTCTGTTTTAAATGAAAACAGCAAATAATAAAATTGCCTACCTTGAAAGCCGACCCCTCATCCGGCGCCGTCTTGTAGGTGTTCTCCAACCTGACTACAGGTTTTACAGGAGGCTGCAGGCTGCTTCCGTCTGTCTTCACAGAGTCGCGTCTCATCATAGAACTGCGATGGGAGTCGCGTCTGTCACCACGGACGTTGTGTGACCAACCAACTGCTGCCTTCAGTGTCTGGGATGCAGTGAAGATGGACATCCGCCGGGTAGGTCGCTGTATGTGTTAGGGTTTAAATATGTTAGGATTTCAAGATAGAAATGTTGGCTTACAGGCATGTATATGGTGAGTAATGATTTTTTACGCTTTAATGTGTTACATACCGTGGGGTTTAATAAATTTATAGCCCAGTGAACAAGAATCGTTATTTTAACATTTTTAAACGTTTCTATAGAGTTGGGGAAAGAACGTTAGTTTTAAACGTTATTTTAACATAAAGATAACGTTGAGAAATGACCTCTAACTTCTGGAAATATAAGTTGTAGGGGCTCACATTACATTGTTTAATTGTATAGAACAGCATGGTTATATCATAGAGTTACCATTCTTAAAATTAGGATATAAATAAGCATGTCATGCTAAAACCTTGGAAAACGTTAAAATAACGTTTTTTAACGTCTTCCCAGCCAACAAGAAAGTTATTTTAACGTTTTGAAACGTTTCTATAGAGTTGGGGAAAGAACGTTTGTTTTAAACGTTATTTTAACATCACAATAACGTTGGGAAATGACCTGTAACTACTGGAAATAGAAGTTGAAGGGGCCCATATTACATTGTCTAAGTAAAGTCGGATTATCGGCTAAACTGGCACCTGGTGAGATAAATTGGAACTTGGAAAACGTTTAAGAAAACGTTATTTTAACGTTTTCCAAGGTTTTACCATGACATGCTTATTCATATCCTAATTAGTGACAATAATGAAGTGATATGGGGGAGAAGAATTGTCGGAACTGGGGAGAGAAACTGAATTTAGATTTAGAATTTAGATTTAGATAAGTAATTGCTCTTTTTAATACATAGTTTAGGAATTGGGAATTGTGTATATATGTCCAAATAGCTGTAAGTTGTGGTCAACTGAAAATGAAAACTCACCCTGTGTAGCCCTTTGGGCAGGTCTAGAAGTTGGTCTCCCTTACTCATGGTGTGTTGTTTTGTAAACACTAGAATACTAACTCTTGTACTTCAGATGAATCCTCTCTAGATATTGGAGGTAAAAATAGGTCTCTTTGTATGTCTTAGTCCTAAGACTTTGTATACATGATGCACCTCCCTCACAACACAAGACGGCATACAGACTGTGCTCAACTCAGCTCATACCTTATAACATATGGCTAGAGCAGGGCCTTGGGACAATACTGCGTGTTGCAAGTTGTTTTAAATCAGAAACTTGCCTATATGGTTCATGTGCTACTCCCTATGCTGTGCCAATACTGCAATAGGGCAGGGTGTATGATTACTGATATGTAACATAATTATAATTTGTGGGATTATAAATAGTTAATAATGGTACTATGTATATATACCGCACTCTGAGGTACTTTTTAACTAATGTAAGGAATACCATCCCTCCAGGAAGGCGTTTCTCGTTATTGGAGGTGTCTTACGGACCTCCATAAGAAATTTATGGACTCCATAAGTCAATTTATGGACTAAAGACTTTTTTTTTAAAAGCTATAAAAATGCAAGACTATGGTGTTATAAACTATGCTATGGGGACCATACATGCTGGGTCTTACTTCTTTGTGCAATAACTGTGCTCTCCTTAGCCTAGATTAAGAGAAATTGGAGAAATAAAAAAGTTACGGTTTATGGAAAAAAAGTCACGGACTCCATAAGTCACCACCAGAAACGCCCTCCTGCTCTTGCATTGTAGCAGATTGTATTGTCTTTTTATTGTTATCATTGGGTTTCTGGTTCAATGTGCGTTTCCTCTCTTCTCATTGTCTGCTCCTATTTCCATGACTTATTTCTCTCTGCTGAAAAAATTGGTTTTACTTTTCTACCTCTGTATATCTATCTGTCTCTCTTCCTCTTTCTCTCGCCTTATATCCCCGGCTTATATCCCACTGCCCTTCTTCCCTTCTTCCCTCCTACTTATCCTGCATGTCGATTTCAGAGCATGTCCATAGCTTTCTCTTTAGTTTAGGAATATTTGCCTTGCTATATGTTTTGATTATTTTTTGATAGTTCTTGCATGGTCAGTCCTCCATAATCACAAGCATGCATGCTGACAGATAACCAATAAGCTACACATGGATACATTGAACACAGACCTACACAATGGTATGAGTGATTACACCAAGCTGCACAGATCCATATGGTGTGTATTTATTGTGATACTTCAAGGTGCATACCCAGTGGGCACAAAACCTTGATTCAACGTTGACAACTGGTTGATATAGGGTTACAGGGTAGATCAACCTGTTTTCAACATTGATGCAATGTTGCAATTTCAATGTTGTCAACCAACACCTGTTTCAACATTGATGCAATGTTTGGATATCAACCTTGAATCAACCATGGGTTTTCCCACCTTTCCCACTAGGTGCCTCCACAACCTACTCATTAGCATTTCTATCTCCATGCTACATCAATTTTCCCTAATTGTAAGCTCTTATTTTCTCATCAATGTATACAATTGATCAAAATGTCATTCATTTTCATCGACAATCATGGTGTATGCATTTGGTTGACATTTGGAATTAAATAACAAGAATACATGCATGGTTTCAGTAAGACACCCTTTATGTTGCTAAGAATAATAGATAAAGCCTCAGTCATGACCAGGTCAGTTTAAAATGGAGGTGAATGCCTCTTAGTGTGATCATCAGAGGTCGTTCATGTACCCCTTCCCTGGATGGTGCTAGAATTAGCATTTAATCTTGGAGAAATGGAGGAGGGGGAGATGTTGTAATGGAAATAATAAATTGAAGGAATGAGTCTACATAAGAATACTGTATCTGATATACTGAATCTCAAATTATGCATCAGCAGTGAATATCAAATCAATGTAAATCTTTTTATTATGTTTATTTGTTGTTGATTCACAATGGCCATATCAATGTTGAATCACTGATGAAGGATCAACGTTGATGACCTTATCAATATCAACAAAATGACAACCCTGTATCAACTGTTGATATCATGTCGCTACACACATTGAATCAACATTGAATCAACTGAAGTTTGCCCACTGGGTAAGACTATTAAGGTTAACTATGTTGCAGTTTCCTATATTTCCTCAGATTTAAGATTCCTCTTGAAGTTTTACCCCTTGCTCAACCATAAAAATATAATGCTTATTTTTCCATTAACAAGTCAAAAATCAATAGTAGACTGTAAGTTCTTGACAATTGCCATTATAAATTACAGTAGTTGCAGATTATACCCCCAGATGGCAACTTTGTGAGTCACCATGAGTACCTTTAAATCATCCACCCATGACACATCATAATATAACACTGAAAATTCCTGGGCTAGTCAATGCTAATACATGTATATCTTAGTCAAAACCACAAACTTATCAGCATTATTAAATCAAACTAAGATTTTGCTAAACTATGACTAACTCTTTACTAACCAGCTACCCCCAGGAACTCCACACCAGGTAACAGCACAAGCAAATCTTGAGATATTTATCTATATGATGAGACGGTAATTGCACTGGTTATCATGCTTAGAGATAACCTTTTCTAATTTTGAATATGATATGGGGTGTAACATAATGTATGTATGTATCTACTTAGCCAGATTTTTTTTTTAAACTGTGCAACCTATTCCAATGAGGTTTTATGAATGGGACACCTTTTTTGCATATATCAAAGACAGACTCAAGACAGATTTCTACAGGACAATAATTGTCATGTAGACAAACTGGCTTCAATGGATGGAGTTACCATTGCACAGGTAACTCATGCTGTGGTTGTTGCATATTAACCAGGGCCATGCCACTGACTGGTAATAGATGTACTAATCACTAATGAATGACTACTGTAAACGTATTAATTTTCGCGCAGTACATATTTTCGCGCATTTCGCGCACATAGGTATGTGCGCGAATATATGATGTGCGCGAATATTTTGCACAAAAAAATAGCTTTCCAATGATGTCTGATACTCTATATTGCACTGCAGTAGAGGCCTGGGTAGAGACTCTAAACAACAGTATGGAGCATAGATCAAAATGAAATGAAAATTTGGTGCTTGGGGGTGGGGGGGGGGTTTTGAGCATTAATATTGGACTGTAAAATCCTTAATAATTGTCCGATTGAAAAACCGTAAAAACTGACATGTAGCTAAGGATCTCCTGATGGCAGCTGCGCAAAAATAAGATTGCGCGAAAATGCCTGTATGGGCAAGATACGCAAAAATTTAGCTGCGCGAAAATATCTACGTTTACAGTACCATAAGTTCCTGTGTGTAACCTGTGGGTTATACTAGAACCAAACCTCTAGTCCAGGTTACACAATATTCTCAAGTCTAGGGGCGGGTAATACAAGGGTTTTTGAAAGTATAGTACAGTACTAAAATCACAATTTTCAAGCCCTAGGTGGAGGTTATAGGATTCTCTAGTCAACTGAGCTAAGATAGGATAGGAACTTTGGGCATGTGTTTTTCGCTAATGATTGTACAAAAGTTAGTAAGACCTTAGTACAACCTACTAACTTTGGACTAACATTTGAGATTCATTATTTTCAGTGTAGCTAGGAACTACATTTATGTGGATTAGGGCTCTTGTCCACACCCACTTCAACTGCAGATCCGGCAGCAACAAATAAGAATTTCACACATTTTTTTTATACATGTACATTGAACCTCTAGTTTTTCTGGGGTTACTTCATATAGATTCGACAGCTAGACACCATTTTAAGGATCGAGTACCTTTAAGGGTTCAGATTTTCATTGATAAGATAATCATATACAAATTGGATTTTATCTATACCAAACCTACCTGTCACAGAAAAAATGATAATAAAGATGATTCAAATCTGTTTTCCGCCAAAAAAGGGTGAGCTGTGAGACATATGTGACAAGACACTTAAGTTTGAGTCGTCAAGATCTTTAAAATGAGATATCATGAGTTAAGATATCCCTGGTAATTTTGTGGGAATCCTATCTCAAGCATGAGAATACACTACTTAAATGATGAGAAAATCAGAATAACTAAAAAATAACCCTATAAGAGTGTAAATATCAATGTAGATTTGGTTTTAGTAGGAATCTTCATGGTCTGTTTTTAGTTTTGAGTTACTGGTGGGATTTCCAATAAGCAAGGAACAAAATCGTCCATTTTAAAATGGAATTGTTTCCAAATGGCAACCAGAAAGTGCAATATGTGCAAGTTAGTTTTCCATATAGAAAACATTCCATTTACATTCTATTTAATTTATAAAAGCTTGATTTGATATGAAATATTGAAATTACGCTGCTTGAAAGAAGTTGGTATATTTATCATTGTGGTACATTTTAATTGAGATATTAAACGTGGTGAAGACCCCGCTGAATCCTCTGAATTGGATAGTGCTGCCTCCTGGGAGTAGATACTAGAATCAACAGAAACGTTTATTAACATCAAAATAGCCATACAGTTGGACCATACAGAAACGTTTAAACAACGTTCTAAGACAAACGTTCTGTGGGCTTGGCGGAGCCATGTGGATGATATTTACAAACTGTATCAACAAATGCCCTTATTTTCAACAGTTTTATTCATCCTTTCCAATTATTCAAGATAGCCTTTCTACTTTTTAAATTTATATATCACTACTAACATGTAGACTTCACGAATGGTGATTTTAAAATATATAATGTGATTGAAGATTACGAAGGCTTGTATTATTAAAGGTGGGGCTCCACTACCCGATGTTTTTACCTCAAATCAGCGCTATTCTCACAAATCAGACTCAAGCCATGAAATTAGAGAGCCCATACCTTATGCAGTGAGGTACTGTAGACCCCACCATAGGTGTATGTTTATAAATAGTGTTTATGTTTATAAACAAGTGGAAAATAAACTTGCCAAGTCTAAATAACACAATTTAGGTCCCGATTTAGCATCTCAGGCCGATTTTGGCTCCCGACCTCATACCAAACTGGTTTGATTTTTATCTGTCTGAACAATACGATCTCTAAGCCTATGTTTAAACCTGATCAAACCATATATATATATACCTATGGTGAGATGTAAATATAAACAGACCCTCAGATTCTCCTAATCGATCTGGGTTTCTCATGTTATTCTTTACTGAAGTAAATGCTATGGGGTACTCATAGACCATTGTACAGTCCACTGCTCTGCTAGCGGCTGGAGCTGGGGACCATTACAGAGTAACGTCTGCATGACCGCTGATTGGCCGCAAATTTCGGCGCCATTATGACGTCATATAAGAAATGTATGGCGCGCGGGGCACCCTGGGTAAACTAAGACCGTAAACTTTCCTTGGGCTGTAATGGGCCCTCGCTCCATCCAGATATCGAGAGGGCTCACTTCTATGGGCTAGGGGTACTCATATGATCGGATTGTGAGAATTACCCAAAAGATTGCGTAGTGGAGCCCCAGCTTTACTTCAGACAAATAGCTAAAATCATCCTGATTGTGTTAAGTGTCAACCATGATCAATTTCTATATTACCATCCTCCCTAAGATCTGAGTACAGGTATCTGATATTGCAGTTTATTGATAAGATTTATTTAGACTTTACAAGAGATGCACACCAGAAAAACATCCCATGATGGCTGCCTACTTCCACTCAATCATGATTAACTGTTTAACAACTTAAGGAATCTTCCTGAAATAAAACAATATTACAGTTGCCTCATCTAGGCCCACAAGTGTTTGCTATGGATGATTTTGTGTGGTTAAAGGCAGATAATCATTTTATTGATTAGTAT
This sequence comes from Harmothoe impar, assembly GCA_947462335.1. NCBI lineage: Eukaryota > Metazoa > Annelida > Polychaeta > Phyllodocida > Polynoidae > Harmothoe > Harmothoe impar. Next base: position 55,039,552 of record OX381717.1, read on the forward strand.
GCAAAATAAGCCTAATTTCTATAGACCATATAGAATGAAGAATATTACGCTACAAACTAAAAGTACAGACATATGGCAATGAAATTCAGTAAGGCTTCTAGATGGTATTAAATCCTCTACATCAATTATTGAAAGGTTAACACCATTTCAGTCCTTGTAAACTTCCACAGTGACACCAAGCTCTGGCGTGGCAGGGGACACCATGCGGGTTGGTTCCATCGGCATTTGCTCAGACCGAAATGAAGCTGGAGTTTTGGGAGTCACCGGTGTCTGCATCGCAACATCTTTGAAACCCTTTGCAGACTTGCGAGCTGAATGTGCAGAACCTGGGGGTGGTGTCTGGACCTGTCCTTCACATGGGGTAGCAGGCTTCTCACCAGCAGACATAGCCCTCCCAGTCGGTAGTGGAGTCATCATCTCAGCATGTGGTGGTGGAGTAGGACGCCCAGGCATCGGCGACAGGTTGATTTCCACTTCTATATTGGCCATGGGATGGGATGTGTCAGCATGTTTGCCCGTATTCTGCAGTTTGACCGATTTATTTTTAGGGAGTGGTCATTTTTTAACAACAGGGGGGGTCGGTGGATTTCCGCGCGAGCGGGTCAACATTTTTTTGGTCCCCCCCTCCAGCAGGTTGAAATTGAGCGCAGCCGAACCCTTTGAGCTATGGTAATGCGCGGGCTTTTCCGCTAAAAAGGGGTGTAATTTTTTTGGTCCCCCCCTCAAGAGGGGTCCAAATTTTTTTGGTCCCCCCCCTTCAAGGGGTCCAAATATTTTTGGTCCCCCCCCCAAATCCACCAACCCCCCCCCCTGTTGTTAAAAAAATGACCACTCCCTTAGTGCCTTTACCCTCACCCTGTTCAGAATGAACAAATGAAATATTCCCTATTTCACTCTTCAGCATCTCATGGATTTAAGGTTTATATTATAGTGTACTACTTTTTCATTCTTATAACAATGCTACTTATTCTAAAAGAAATGCACAATACTGTAAAATCTTGCCCACAAGTCAATTTTTATTTCGAATAGTTTTTTTGGTTTAAAGGGGAAGAATTCGTTGGTGTACATACAAGTTGAACTCCTGCTGAGTCCTCTCAGCAGGTCTTATACGACATACCCGGGGGGGGGGGGCACTTAGTATATTTTGCATACACAAGTGTCCGGCTGGCAAGGGTACTTTTTCAACAAAATTTCCCTAGGCAAGGGTCCACTTATGAGAAGAATTTCCCTAGGCAAGGGTCAACTTTTGCAAAATTTCCCTAAACAAGGGTCAACTTTTGCAAAATTTCCCTATGCAAGGGTCAACTTTTGCAAAATTTCCCTACGCAAGGGTCATTTTGACCAAAATTCCTCTGAATCGACACCATTTTGACCAAAATCTCCGCTCATTTTCAAAATACCCCAATCAAAAGGTCCATTTTTACCAAAATCTCCCTAAGCAAGGGTTCATTTTCTCCCAAATCTCTCTTAGCAGAAAATCATTTTGGCCAAAATCTCTGTATGAACTGGTTCATTTTGGAAATCTCCCTTAGCAAGGGTCAAGGGTTGCCAGGGGTCCAGCCAGACACCCCTGTCAAAAAAAAATTGAGTGCCCCCCCCCCCGGGACGACATACACATAGAGGTGCTAATTCTTATTGCCCTACATGGGGTCCTGTTTGAAGTTGGGGCTGGTTGGAGTGATTAGGGGTGGGGTGGTGGTGGGAGCAGCTCCATAAACTCACCAACATACAGGTGGAGGGGGTGTTTCTGTTGAGGGATCAGATTTCAAAATTTTGACAGTTGGGAAAATGATAAACTGAATTTTAGAATGTTTTACTTGAGGAATATATTCAGATGTTACCTATATCTATAGATCAGATATTCCCACAGATGTTGTACCTTTCCTGGGAATAGATATTCACTAACGACATAGATATTCAGGATAATTTGAAATGTTTACCAGAGCTCTTTACCCTACCATTTATGAGACCCCCTGCTGGTTCACAGGCTCTTCCGCCCTATATATATATATAGCCTCCCCTCCCCTTTAAGTCGAGTCCTCAAAGATACAATACAACTTATACGTGAGGTTGACTTGTAGGTGAGATTTTATAATACTTAAGTTCACAGTTCTTCATCTGCAGCTTTACCATATGGTGATGATTCCTGAGGTACTGGTTCTTTTAACCATATGAAGGTTATAAAACATTACTGTAGGACATGCTTACATAGGTAGGAACATGGGGTATAGTACAATGGATGAGAATCGCCATAGCATAGCAGTCTAATCTCTCTGCCATGGGTCACCTGGTGAGAGAATAAGGAACTACTGGCAGTGATGCAAATTACACTCTGAATGACCAACTGGAGAAAATTATTTTGTCCTACTTAGAATTATCAGAGCACTTTGATTCAAAAAGTGCTAGAAAGATCTTGATGTGTAGTATTTAACTGGCCATGTTTTATTACAATATTGAAATGGGGTGTGTTGACAATAGGGCCCCCAAATTTTGGAATTTTTCCAAAAAATCACCAAAATTCCCACCCCCCCAAAAAATTGTTCCTTATCTAATATCAAATAGAAACCTTTTCAGTTCCAAAGTATGAAATCAGGGCTTTCCAACCATCTTTGAATTATTTCGATACGAAAATTCTAAGTGGGAAAGAAAAACTCTCCCCTTTGGGTCACCGACCAGGCCGTCACCCTTCAAACCGGACATTTTCTCTGATAATGACCAACTGGAGATAATTATTTTGTCCTACTTAGAATTATCGGAGCACTTTGATTCAAAATGTGCTAGAAAGATCTTGATGTGTAGTATTTAACTGGCCATGTTTCATTACAATATTGAAATGGGGTGTGTTGACAATAGGGCCCCCAAATTTTGGAATTTTTCCAAAAAATCACCGAAATTCCCACCCCCCAAAAAAATTGTTCCTTATCTAATATCAAATAGAAACCTTTTCAGTTCTAAAGTATGAAATCAGGGCTTTCCAACCATCTTTGAATTATTTCGATACGAAAATTCTAAGTGGCAAAGAAAAACTCTCCCCTTTGGGTCACCGACCAGGCCGTCACCCTTCAAACCGGACATTTTCTCTGATAATGACCAACTGGAGATAATTATTTTATCCTACTTAGAATTATCCGAGCACTTTGATTCGAAATGTGCTAGAAAGATCTTGATGTGTAGTATTTAACTGGCCATGTTTTATTACAATATTGGAATGGGGTGTTTTGACAATAGGGCCCCCAAATTTTGGAATTTTTCAAAAAAATCACCGAAATTCCCACCCCCCAAAAAAATTGTTCCCTATCTGATATCAAATAGAAACCTTTTCAGTTCCAAAGTATGAAATCAGGGCTTTCCAACCATCTTTGAATTATTTCGATACGAAAATTCTAAGTGGCAAAGAAAAACTCTCCCCTTTGGGTCACCGACCAGGCCGTCACCCTTCAAACCGGACATTTTCTCTGATAATGACCAACTGGAGATAATTATTTTATCCTACTTAGAATTATCCGAGCACTTTGATTCAAAATGTGCTAGAAAGATCTTGATGTGTAGTATTTAACTGGCCATGTTTTATTACAATATTGGAATGGGGTGTTTTGACAATAGGGCCCCCAAATTTTGGAATTTTTCAAAAAAATCACCGAAATTCCCACCCCCCAAAAAAATTGTTCCCTATCTGATATCAAATAGAAACCTTTTCAGTTCCAAAGTATGAAATCAGGGCTTTCCAACCATCTTTGAATTATTTCGATGCGAAAATTCTAAGTGGCAAAGAAAAACTCTCCCCCATAGGTCACTTATCACATGTAGTTCCGTTTTTTGCCACCTCCCTGGAGGTGGCGCTACTGTCAGCCATGTCACTGAGGGTGAGCCAGCAGGCCTACTTGCGAATCCCTGTACTTTATATCGCTGGTAGGAAGGGGCGCCTATTCAATATTTGATTAGATGGGATTGTTTTTATTGTCATAGAACAATGCAACAAATCATGCATTTAGAAAAACATACATAAATGTGTATCAGCAATGCCAAAAAGATCTTATTGTGGGAAATTTCCTTTTTAATTGTCCTATTTGAAAAGTTAACTGGTTCTGGGTCCCGTTTCTCCACAAATTTGCGGAGCTCCGCAAATATATACGGATGTCCGCAAATATATATGGAGGTCCGTATTTGTATGCTTAAGTACCAAAAAGACATAATTTGCGGAGCTCCATAAATATATTTGCGGACGTCCGCAAATTTGCGGACGTCCGCAAATTTGTGGAGAAACACCATCCTGGCTATTTATCAGACTTTCTGGTTTCCATTTTAAAATGTAGATTTGGTTTTTGGCATCTAGCCCAACATCAAAATGTAGATGAGATTGTTATAGGAATATGGAGCAACAGATTAGGAGTTCAAGGTTATCATTTTGGAAGATTACCTCTCAGAATGCCAATGTTCAGTACAAACTGTGGATGATATATACTGCAGTAAAACCTCATCAAATTTAGGCTTTGACCATCTTTTACCACCAAGTCCAATTTTAGTTTCGAAAAGTACAACCTAGATGAAGCTGGAGTTTTGGGAGTCACCGGTTTGCACACTGGTAGAGAAGTCACAAAATGACAATTTTTGCCATGGGTTTTATGTTGTTGTTTGGAAAATTTGTGTGCTCCAGTTTTTAGAAAATTATATTGGAGCTTATCAGATTGATAAATGAAAATGAAGGCATAAATGAATATAAACATACAAAATTGGAGTTTATTCATTATGATTTACATCATTCAGAATAGTATCAATCACAGCACATTCACTCTCTACGTTGTCAACTATTTCTCTGTACTGTAAAGTAATACAAGATGAGAAATGTGATTTTGATTCTAAGCCTATTAAGTCTATGGAAAATTAAATGCTATGTTCTATATTATATGTAGCTTCATATTCTCCCCTAGCAAGTGTACCTACATTGATTAAATGCATAGAAACTAATAAAAATATAATAATCATAAGTGTATCATAAAGGCAATGGTACAAATGTTGTATCATACAAATGAGATATAATACTAAAATAGAAGAATATGTATCACAGACATCAAGGTAGAATGGTAACTGAATGAGAAAATTGCAAAATGTTCTTACTGACAATGCAATAACTAAAATACATCACAAACACTCTGATTGTCATGTGATGGTTGATAGAGCAGATGGTAGTGTGATTGAAAAATTGAATATCACAGATATTATTGGAATAGGAAAGATTTCATCATACTGTTGTAATCACACTGTGATTAGAAAGCATAGGATTGCCATAGGAGTATTCATAGGTATGCAATCCAATAATTCTCTGGGAGAAAGAAATAGATTGAATTCCTTGGAAGTGCAACATCTGCCTCTGACCATCTTAATAATTTACAAAACTGTCATTTATCTTCATCTAGAATATCTTCTCATATGATTATCTTAGTCTAGAATGACTTAACTAATATGAGGATCATGTAGAATTGAATTAAAGATCAGCAGATCTAAATAAGGGCTGCGGGTTTGAGTCGATCAATGCTGGGTTGGGTGGGAGTGGGGAGCGCTCTGGGGGGGTGGGTGATCTTCCCGTGGCGATGACGTCACACATAACCTCTATTGGAGGCTGGGGGGCTCCTGCTGCCTGCATCATAACGGGCGCCATAGGTGTCATGGGCTTTGGGGGTGCACGGTTCTGAAACGCAAGCGTGTGGATGCAAGAACGGTGTTGATAGACTCAAGGCTCATTTCTCAATGGTAACTGTAAGCTTTTCTTATAACAATTAAGTGTCCATCTGATGGTGTTTTTTTTAAACAACAAGACAATTTCTTTTCCAAATAAAATGGACACATATAATGTCATGTATAACTAAATTACGAATTTTGGAATAACATTTTTCATATTTTTGATTGCCATTGAGAACCTAGCACCAGCTGTAGAGACATGTGATTTTGCAGATTACAGTGTAGCGATGTGATAACAGTGATATCTTGCATTCAAAATTTAAATAGGCTATTTATAAAAACTACAAAAGCAGTTATATTCCAAGCATGCACTTAGGCCACTCCAAATAATATACTTGTTTCTCATCACTGCGCGCATCTCTAAAATCCTCTTTGGGGATTTTTTTTTGATTTTTTTGCAATTTTCAGTGAAATATATGATTAAAAATGGAAAATACAGACATATTTGGCATCAAATTAAAGCTCACAGTGTTGCGAATGCAATGAGCTAGAGGAAACATACATATATTTTACAATGTTTGCTGATTGATAATTTCTTGATCACTGAAAAATGAATTTAGTTTGCCGATGCTCCACATTTCCCCACCTATTTGGTACCCAGCAAAAAAAAAAGAAAAAAAAGAAAAAAAAAAAAGCGCCCTCGTCACATTTGTCATGGCTTGGTGATGAGAAACAAGGATATTATTTGGAGTGGCCTTAGAATTATGAAACAAATAGATATCTAAAGTGCATATTAAAGTAGAGCTAATTTCACTTGCAAGCAAAGAGATTCTGTGATTTAACAAATAGGCCAATATTTTATTTTGTATAACAAAATATAACTCACTAATCGGTCTGTCCTGTTCATGTTCTTATTTGTACCCGTGAGTACACATGCGGCAGCCTTGGACTCTTCTGTAAGTTTCTGTTGCGCATAACTTGTGCGGCCTGTGGGTACTCGTGCCTGGTTACCTGAATTCAAAATTTCATTAAAGATGACATAGAGAATAGTTTGTTCACTAAGAATTTTTTTTTTTGAGAATTTATTATTGTTGCAAATTACCATTCTGTAAGAATTTAATTGTAACACTGTTTTTTTTTTATTAGGCAATGCAATTGCAAGTATAAAATATGTGAAAAAGGTGCACGAGAGCTAATGGGACTCAAATCTAGGACCCTTCGACTCCAGAGCCATATGCTCTCAAACCGAACTACAACCCCTGCGGTTTATGGTTGCGTCTTACACTACTGGGATACATTATCCCATGGGGGGGACGAGGATTACCAAGGTGGATGCTTGTATGGTGAACTACCTGATTCAATTTATTTGTTAAGATATGGACTAACCAGCAATCTTCTGGGGCATCTCCCATGTCCCGATGAAGTTTCCCCATGGGTTGGCTGGTGAGCGGGGTACGTTCTCCCGCAGATGACCCTTATCATCGGCTATCACTTTGGTTGCACCTTTCAATGTGACAGGCCTCTGCAAGATGGAGCAACATAATCGATTATGGCTGTCCTAAGTTACTTCCATCAGTACTTGCATGATTATGAAACTTTGCTTTAGGAATTAATCTCCTTAAAAAATACATGGGGAACAAAGATGTTAAGAGCTATGTAAACACTACAATTGCATAGTGAATATCTCAAGATGAAATCTTCCTATCTCTACACAAAGAAGCCAAGTCTTACACAATGGCCAGTTTTACATCAATTATAGAAAAAAAAGTCTTTGTATGAATACACTTTAATTTAGAATGCTATACTCATGAGGAGACATACAGATTTTTCTCTCCCGCACTATTTATTAGAAGCGTGAAAGGGTGATTGCGACTGTTGAATATGGTGAACAGTGTTTAGTCTATTTCTACAAAACACATGTATACTATTATGGGGTCTATGACTATAAGCCGTTGATTTAGAAAAATAACAAAAGACCTATTGCATCCCAGTAATATGTAACTCCCATTCTCACCATACATACTACATGCGTTTACAATGAGACACTGGCTGGACATCTTCAGTGACAGGCTTTAGCGATTAATGAGATTAAGTGGTTTACCTACACTGCTTTCATCAAGCGTTTCCACTAGAGGGCAGGGTGGGCATGATGGGTCCCTACCAGGGCAACTATGTGAACCAGCATAAAGGCCCCATAGGTTTACTATGGGGGAAAAGATGGAGCAACTAAGTATAAGGTGGTGCAGCAGCCTCATTAAAATGTGATTAGAGCACATTATCCAGGGCTGGTAATGCTCATCACAGGGATGCTGGACCCCACCAAATACCACAGATGACCATCAGCATGATTAAAAAGCACTCAAATCCCTCTATCAAGGGGTGCTAACTGCTGTTAAAGACATTATCTTAACACTGTGTATATGAGACAAGCTTAGATAGTTGATTAGGGGTGGAGCAGGGTCCCCACCCCTATTCTGGTGGCATTACACATGCCCACCCTGGGACAGAATCTTAGCCTCTCATAGCTATGGTAACGCCACCTAGTGGAAATGGCTGATGAAATGAGTGTATATCCCAATCACCAATGCTATATGCACAATGGCCATGATACATATAAGGATCCTTATATGCACTACAGAGAGGGATAGGATTGACCACTTTTGGTATATTTTAGGCTTGATGTTTTGGATGTCTGTTAGAAGTACAATGATAGTTTGATAGTTTCTAACCAAATATAGTTACTATAGATTCTTTGAATACTTATGGTGTCATGTGATCCACCCACAGTTTACATAGCACAAGTACAGGATTACTCACGTGCACACTATTTCCTGCATAATCTTCTATAAAGTATAGTCTTAGTCCTAAATTAGGACTATCAAATTATTTTGGCACAATCCTAAAATCCCCTACAGAAATGTGCCGGGATAACACCCAGCGCCCATTTCTGCAGAGCCCTATCTGTCACAATAATAAACCTAACAATTCTATTTGCTATTCTTGGATGCTTTCCCTTTGTCAAATTTAACCATACTTAGTCATCTTATGTAGAAATGACCAAGGATTCAGAATCTGTGAATAATTTTACTGCGCACCCAGCAGTTTATTAGATAGCTTATCAGTTCAAAAGGGGTATTTCTGTGGGCCCAACCACATTTTGTGAAAACAGTGAAATAGATTTGACTGTTTATCATATGGATAATGAAAAAATGATATTCATGCAAAAAGTATATATAATTTTGAACGGTTTTATATCTAAACCTTTTATTTTTTAACTTAATATTTATTACACTTTCTCACACCGTTAGAGAATATCGCTTTATACTTTTTCTTTTGGGTTCTGGTCTTATTTTAACTCTATATGCTATGAGAGGTCTATTTTAGCCAGAAATGCATGAAATTGAGATATGCAGAAGATGGAGCAATCACAAAACTTTGACTTTCCACTGTGATCAAAATCACCCATCCGATTATATTTTTTCAAAAGCATAGGATTTTAATTCCTCAAGAGTTTTCTTTTCAGTGGTAGCATTAGATTTTCTCTATTTCAATCTGGGCCTAAGTTATGACCATGTATGTGAAGTGAAGTACAAAATCAACCCTCCCCTGCTGCAGCATGCACTGCAGTGTGTACACAGAGATAAGGGTTACTCACTGTCTTTTCACTGGCAAAAAATAACAGGAAATCTTCCAAAAAAAGATTCTTTAAAAATTAATGGCTGGGCTTCTAGTGGGTCAATTCACATAATGCTAAGTGCAGTGTCTTTCTCGATATCTGTACTTTAAGAGGTAAAATAAACTCTGTGATATTCCCAAAATATAGTGACAAACATGGGGGACAGTGACTACTGTCATGTGGCTTGCCCTTCAGGCTTCCGGACTGGCCCGAATTGTGAACAGTACAGCCCCCTACACTAGTGTGGTTATATACTACACCAAGGTGCTCCCCTTAAAAGACAGGTGTTTGTCACTTTGTGTATATACTATGGCATTCCGACCTTGTGATCATTTCAAGAATGAAGACAATATATATGGAGATGCTTCTTTTTTAGGGGGAGGGGTAGAGGGTTGTACCATCCCCCATCCCTAGAACAGAGGAGGGCCAAAAGCTGAAGCTTGTATTGCAACCAGGTAAAAAAGTAAAGCCTTTAAAAAATAAAGCCAGATAGAAAATGAGTTTTTACATCACAAAATTACCAGTTCACTGTACCCTTGGTCTTCATCAATGGGCTCCTCAATTATTTTGGACTTTGGAGTGTCTGGGTACTGAAGTCCATGTAAATGTGTCATGAATTATTCACATAGTACATGTCTATGAATGTAAAACTCTCAACTTTCCCCATTACAACCAGAAGCTTATCAACCGTTCCAAACGTACTGTATATAATTTTTTTTGTGTTGGTTATTATTTTATTTGGTGTCCTTCATTTTCACATCGTTAAATATGTACCATTCAATTTTTTTAAATTAAACAAAATTATTTTTTCAACATAAAGTATGTATGTCTGACTTCAAACTATGGCATTAAGGCCTAAAAAAAAAAAAAGTTGAGTTCCGGTAACATGGCCCAAAAAAAAGAGGGTCGGTAGGTCGGATTTTTTTTTTTTTTTTGGTAAGATTTTAAAATTTTAGTAGTAAAAACACCAAAAATGTCCTAAAATTAACAAAAAATTATAAAAATGTCTAAAAAAAATTAGGGTCGGCCCCAAAAACGGAGGGTCGGTCGGGATACCGGAACACAACTTTTTTTTTTTTAGGCCTAAAAGATCTGTCAACCTTCCTGTGCTTCTATATTTAGCATTAAAGTAGTTATTGAAATTATTATTATTATGTCTTATAAGCCATACATTACTTTAGAAGGTGGGATTATTTCATTAGCTTAGATTTTGTTAGTAGTCTAATATTCGTTTATGTTGAGTGATTCCATACCGCTTTGTAGGTGTCTGGAACTTCCCAGTTGCCGAGAGACTTGGAGGTAAAAGCACTCTCATACTGAAAGAGAAATAAGTTTAAAGTTTAACACCAAAAAATAAATGCCAATGGGGAAGGGTTAAACACCGTTTGGACCACTACATCTACAATAGTAAGTAAATAATAGTTAGACCGGACCTGTTCTGTCTCCGTGCTCCGTTTCTCTGCGTCCCCTACAGGTCCGGCAGGCAAATAGCGGACTGATGCCTTACTAACTAATATTGGAGGTGTTTGGAGGTATATTTCAGATTCTAGTTCTTCAAAAGTCTACATAATGCAAGAATACAGACTTCAGAGAAGCCTTGAGAGCTGAGGACTATGGAAATTGACATTTTAAGAAATATATTCATGTTAATAGGCAATTTATATAGGCTGCTACCATAAATATGTGAAAATACTGGTATTTGGGGGAAATTCAGTGTTTCGGGTATTTCCTGTGGTATTTTCAAACTGCTAGAACGTGATTAAAATATCAAAATCTGTGACATTTATTTTTGTAAACTGATCATATGCTGTCTATTTAAAGGCAATTTTTCAAAACCCATAAAAAATGACCATATTCTAGTGCTTTTTCAATTATAATTGAATGTATCAATTTCCCAGGTTATGCTGTCCCAAGATTTTAGCCCAAAAAGGCTACTAATTTGAATTTTGATTTTGTACTTCAGATAGCTCTATAATATATTCTAGTGATCAAAACTGGCCACAAATGGTACAGAAAGTATCCCTGGTGTCAACTGGTTACATTTATACCAGTGAAATAATTTTAATAATTTTTTGTCTATTTTTTATAGCCCATCTCACAAAAATAAGGATGGCATAATTTTAACTTTTTGTAATATTTATCCATATATATATCCCAATAACTATATATCAAGTGCATGAGTACATATGGAGTAGTAGTTAAACACATAGTATATTAAAAGAGCTTTAACATGGTATATTTAGTTCTTTTCTATTCCAAATATTGATCAAATGACACTGTTTGCAAGAAATGTAGTAGGGAGAAACTAGTTTTTTAGTCCGCAATTTGCCAGCTGGGCCTGTAGGGGCCGACCAACTACGGTGACAGCGCTGCCTAATAATAGGGCCCCAGACGGGTAAAATCGACAAATCGATATGAGCCTAGTGACAAGGGACAAGACCTATTTGTTAGAATCGACAAATGACAGAGGCATCCCTTAAAATCGACAAGTGACATGAGGGCTAGTGACATTTTTACAGTGTCAGTGACAAGTGACAAGACCCTTTTCTTAAAATCGACAAGGGACATTGACATTTCTTAAAATCGACAAGTGACACAGCAACCCCCCCGTCTAGGGCCCTAATAATAGTAGGTAGATCTAAGGCACTAAGCAGTGGTACTAGAATTTATAACTATAACTTAAGTGCTGACTGAGACCATAGGAAGTATGGTTATAATCTACTTGATCCAACCAAGCTGGCCTGTCATTAACGGGCCCCTGAACTGGAGGTCAACACACTTCAATCCAGGCAAGTATGGATTTAGCTAATTATATACAGGTGGTCTAGATTAAACACACTTACACAGGAGCTCAAATACAAATCTTGTGACAGTTGATTTCAACAGTCTTGCCTATTAAACTTCGCACTCAAATCGTTTTGATTATTCACAAAGGTATTGTGTAAAAGCTTACCTGGTTAGCACTGAAGTGACTAGACATTTTGTTTTCTTTAATGTCCAAACACTGTCTAGGGCTATAAAGTTACTGACCGATTACTGAAGAAGGAGTCACTGGTGCCCCCGCCCCACTGGATGTAAACAATCATCGCCAAGGAAGCGGATAACATGGACTCCGCACTGAAGGAATTCTAAATTTGTTATAAAATAAACCCGTGAATATAACACACTGGTGTCAATCCAACATATTTCCTAAATATATCTATATTGTTATATGATATGATGTATTATTTTATTACTTTGATATAACGGGTTTTGTGAAACTAATTTCAACCAATTAGAAAACCTCCAGCCCGTACTGCCGACTATCACCAGCAACATCCGCCGGTCGGCCATCGGCGTGCGATTTTTCGTTCACCTTAATTTTCTAGAAATTCATCGATCCTCCTGCAAATATGACGTTCTTTCACTTCGGTAACTGTGTGGCGTTAGCCTACGTCCCTTACGTTATCGCCTACAAGTGCTCGGGTCTGTAAGTATTATAAATACGTGTCTTATTATAGATAAATGATGGTGGATCGGACACTCCCCATTCCGAATGGCTTCTGAATCAGTGAATGCGAGACCGGTCACCGTCCGACCCCGCTGAGGAGGATCGGTGAGGTTTACCCTACACCTAGATTTATTATATTTCCGAGATCGGTCAAAGTTTGTCCCCCCCCCCTTCAAGAGGTCCAACCTTTGTTGGTCCCCGCCGAGGGAAGGGTCGACATTTTTCGCCCCAGGCAGGTTGAAATAGAGTTAGTTCGACACCACTACTAGGGAGTTCAAAATAGCGCTGCCGCTGCCGCTATAGTCCGCCCGTTTCTGTGATCCAATATGCACCCTTCCTAGAAGCACCCCAACTGGTCCATTGCATAAAAATAGCCCCCCTGACCTCATTTCTTGAGCTATAAAAAACACAAACCCCTCATTTTAATCACAATATCATGGCAGTCAACATGAATGGAGCCATTAGTGGAGAAAGATAAGGGTTTCTCTTTTCTGTGGCCTACAATATTATGGTGACATTCTTCATGTCAAAATGTAATAAATAAATATGAGTTGTTAAAAGTTGTTACCATGGGGATGTTGGAAATTATGTTCTTGAAGACTTATGTGAAATCCAGATGTGTGTGCCACTGCCCAATGCTGTCCCTAGCCATTTTAAGTTGACCTGTTCTGTTTGAGTCAGAAGGGTGCCTAGGGCCAGAGCTACAGTACCCCCAACTGCTGTGTAGGTGCCCCTCTCCTGCCTAGATCACAGAAATGGGAAATATGTTCAGATGCATTCACCATGATATTTCTGGATCTAGGTATGATAGACACCTGATCTTTACATATCTGCAAAGCTCTCATAGGGATCTATACTAATGGAACCAATATGTATTCTTTAACTCATTTTTCAAAATTTATCAAACTCCCTACCACTACCCCTGTAACAGTAGCGATTAAAGGCCAATTAAAAAATACCACATCACCCCAAAAGCGTATATGTTTCCCGAAAGTGCTATGCAAGAACAACCATATAAAAGAAGATTTAGGTCCATAGGTGGACTATTAAGTAAATTATCGACCTTTGAAATATTTCCATTTTATTTCTTTTCTGTCAAAATAAGGCCTGGTGGGGGGCATAAAAAATAATTTTAGAAACTTTCTAACCAGTGTAGATGGACACTATAGGACTGGAGAAGTATGCAAAGTCAGTTTTTATTAGAGTGATATTGTAATTTTGCTTGTTTAAATCGGTCAGTTTGAGGGGCTACCTGGATGGTGTTTCTCCACAAATTTGCGGAGGTCCGCAAATTTGCGGAGGTCCGTAAATATACTGTCCATATATTTATGGAGGTCCGCAAATATATATGGAAATTGTTTTTTAGTATTTAAGCATACAAATACGGAGCTCCATATATATTTGCGGAGCTCCGCAAATTTATGGAAGCAAATTTGCGGAGCTCCACAAATTTGCGGAGCTCCGCAAATTTGTGGAGAAACACCATCCTGCGAGAGCATGACAGGACATTTATAAGAAACAGGAAACTGTTGAAATTACTACACAGATACTCCTCTATCATTCAGAATGGTGCCCACACATTTTATCCTTAGGTTTCAGGGGTATTTATCATGATAGGGCCAATATTTAATTCCTGGGAGTGGCATGATTAGAAGCTACATGCCCAGAGTCCATAAATAGGGCTTCATATGATCAAAAAGCGCAGAAAAGCGCTAGCTTCAATCATTTTGAAAGAATATAATATGGATAGGCGACATGTTTCTGCATTGCTACATCTATGCGGAATTCTGAGGAATTAAATATGTGTTTTACCAGGTCCTTCAGAAGTCAGAGTATCTTTGAAAATACCTTAAAATTCGTCCCCTCTACAGATATGTGTGAGGTTTACGTAGGGCATAGCTAAGGGTCTTGTCCAATACATCCCCAAAAATCAACATGTCTGGTTGAGAATTGACTGAACTGGGCCCTTTTTCGTAAAACACTCTGGACATGTTGATCCCCAAGTAGCAATTTGGCCGCTCCTGTCACCCAGTCAATAAATTACATTTTAGCCATCTTCCCATACACGCAGGTCAAAACTCTTAACAGATCCTTGATCGTCATGTATTTTTACATAAGTGAGTATATGGTTTGGTTCTGTGAAATTTATTTGCCCCCCTACATGCCCCTTTTTGAAAAGACAGTTTCCAGTGTTGACAGAATAGCAGGGGCGGAAATCTCCGCTGGCCTTGCATCGCTAGTAACAGGGGTAGAAACCATGTGCCTTTGGGCTAACCAAGTCACTCTGCCAATCTGGCAGAGTAGCTATTTTGATGGAAGTATTCACTCTACAGTCCAATGCTTCCAGCCACATGTCCCTCAATGTATTCCCACCTGTTCACCACCAACAAGACATTCCTAATACATAAATAGATCTGTAATCCTGGCTTTGTTTGATGTCAACTCCACTCCTCTTGGACACTCCTCCCACCACTTCTCCCTGCTGCTGAAATCAAAATGTGTGACATAAACTAACATTGACATGTTTGCAGCAGTATAAGTATGCTGGACGTGTAGAGTACCTTTTGGGGAACAGGATTGACCATTTTGGGGGACTGACAGTGAGTTAATTTATGAGAACAACACCCTTTCTATTCTCACTATAGGATCCCTATGTAGCTGCAGTCTGGCGCAGTAGCGCCAGATGTGTCAGACTAAATAGAGTGAGGCCGACCCCTTTGACAATATCGTAACGTGCTGGCATTTTCGCTAAAAAGGGGTGCAATTCTCTTGGTCCCTCCCCCTTCAAGTCAAGAGCGCCCCCTCTTTAATTAAAGGGCCCAAGTTTTTTTGGGTTGCATTTCAGTCTTTTGCGCCACTCTGATCAGTGATGGTGCAAAATGTGTGTATTGGACTCTTGGAGAGATCGAGGGTGTGTATTGGACCTCCGCAGGGTCTACCTACAGAATACGACTTGCCATAAACAACTGTACACAGGGAACCTAGATACCCTCCCCTGCACAGGTACCAGGGCCACAGGAGCCCCGGTGATAAGGCAAAGACACCCAAAGCAAAACTTCCTGCTACATAATCCTACGTATCAGGCCTTCGCGAGGTGGAATAGCCTAAAGCCTGATGTACGTTGGACGCTAGACAAGAAAGCCTTCAAGAAACAAATATTGGGTAAACTAGTGAGGTACTTCTATCATAGCTGGAACAATCACCACTCCCACTTGTTGTATGAAGGGAGAGATATCGCAGTAGTTGGTGAGTAGGGATCTCTGTTGTTAATGGAGCTCGCTGCCTAAGTAGGACTCTGTAGAAGATTGTTTATGACTGGCAAAGACTATTGTTAATGGTAAGAGCTAGTTGGTAATTAGAGACTAAACAAAAAGGTAATGAATGTGAACCGATCTCCTGGGTTAGGGACAATAGTAGAACACAACACTGACTTTGTATGTCCTTAAAACTGTGGGCGCTGGCGCCCTTCGAATAGACTTCTTTGGTTGACATAAGTGTGTAAGGAGTGACTTTCAAACGCAAGGGCAATATGAAATATTGGTTGTATCACACGCGGCCAAACTGGGTCGACGCGGGGAGATCGGACCTAGGGCTATAGGCCCTAGACTGACAATTTGTCCCAGGATAAAATAAAAACTTGATTTAAAAAAAAAAGGACTTGAAGGAGGTTATAAGAGTAGCTTTTTTTCTTTTTTCTTATTTAGTTACTCACATCATACAACGTGATCTGCCTAACTAATTTTCTGGCTCACCTGTATATAAATTGCTTAGTTAATAGAGTATGATCTCTGAAAGAAGTAATTAAAAGATATATACTGGGATAGAATGGCATCCTGCTCCCAGGCTATCCAACTGGTAGGTACTGAGGCGCGAGCCGAGGCTGAGTAGAGGGCACAATCTTTATCCCTGGGGGTATCTGCTTCACAATCACATAAATAATTTGTGAAAACGCAAGACCAAGGAGCAAGGTCAAGAAACCATTCTGTGGGCGTACATTGCCAGAACTTTCAGAAATGCCCAGTCAAATTTAGTGAATCCCCTCCCCTTCCTAAACACACACCCCCATGACATGGGCTTGATACGGGGCCCCCATCATGCATAATTAGATCTAATGGTTCATTATATGGCCCCCTAAGGTCTAAAAAGAAAGTTGTGTTCCAGTATCCTGACCGAGCATATGTTTTTTGGGCCTACTAAAGTTACTCTTTTTAAAAAGTAAATAATAAAAAAGAAGCGACCTGCCAACCCCATTTATTTTTAGCCATGTTACGGGAACAAGACCTTTCTTCCTTTTTTTAAGGCCTAGGGGGGGGGGGGCACATAATTAATGATGCATTAGATCTAATTTGATTACACATACACCATGTCCAAGGGGAAGGGGGGGGGTGTCCAGTCAAATTATATGTACAGGCGCTCCCGAGAAAAAGCCTAGTTTTAGTATTTAAAGAAACTCCACCGATTTTCATGATGGCTTCTATCGTCATTTTAATGACAACGTCTTTTCATTACGTTTCAGGGCAGAGTACAGTGCCTTTTGGAAATGTGTTCAGGCAGGAGTGACCTACTTATTGACGCAGCTCGTCAAAATGATGATACTCGCCACATTCTTCCCCGCATCTGAAGGACCGGTCGGCTCGTTTGATGTTGTAGGGGTAAGTCTTTAAGCTGTTGAGTTATTGAGCTAAATTATTTGTTTCATTTCGACCTCTGTGGGGTCAACCTGTGTTTTATCATGAGTACCGTAGTTGTAATGTAAATGTTAGTAGGTATAATTACATTAGATTCATGAACTTAGAATTGTTAAAACATGAATTCTGGTGCTGCAAGGTTCGGTCTACTTACTGATTGACGTAAGCACACACATGTCTAGGCTGTTACAGCTGAGGATATGATGCATACACATAAAGAAATAGCGTGTTGTGAAATGAAATTTTATCAACATATTTCCTTTTCAGGAGTTCTTGAAATGCACAGTTGACCTTGCTGATCTCGTAGGAATATATTTCGTCATGTCGCGGATTGCGGGCAAGGGTCATTTGAAGGTGATGATTGCAGGAATGGGGTGGGCCACCTCAGAACTCATAGCCACAAGGTAGGTGCAACATCCGTCATATTTGCAATTATTTAGGCTGTACATTAACAGTTCTTAATGAAGAGCATCGTAGCTGCAACTTTAACATAGAACGTTCAAAATAACACCCAGAAAGTACCAGTATTATTAAGCTGGTGGTTCTTTTACAGAGGGCTGAGTGTTGTGTTGACGAACAACTATTTCTACGTTTTGAGTTATTTTCCCTGCCTCTTTGTTTAAAAAAAAGCTCCCTATTAAACAAAAGAACCTAAATCCACAATGTCAGTGATTAACCTTTAAAGTAATGCAATGTACAAGGTGAGAGCTTACAGCCACATGGAGGTCCCTAAACATGTTAGTCGCCTACACCCAGAGTAACGAGCCCCTTTTGTCGTCAGGTTCCTGCCGCTGTGGGTCGGGGCCCGCGGGGTGGAGTTTGACTGGAAGTACATCCAGATGAGCTTCGACTCCAACATCAGCCTGGTGAGTATCACAATACACTTTGACTTTGAAGTTATCTATCGACGGTCTTTATCTGTACCGTAATGGCAGGGCAGTGAGTGGGTGGGGCAGCCTACGCCATTTGGGATTTGATTTACATCACTTGTAGCACATTAAAAACTGCCGTTGGTTAGAGGTTGGTGTTAATGGCCGATATGAGCAAACAAATGAAGTTTTGCAGCCGCTATCTAACCATAATCTAACCACAATCAAGACTTTCATGGCTCAATTAATCAAAAGTTTAAATAAAAGGGCACATTTAGGTCGTTTTATTTTGATAACTTGAATTACGGATCCACCGCCCAAATTTTTGGCAATTTGGAAAAACAAAAAAGTATTTTGTTTTTTGTACCTTTTCCCTCCGAGATTTTTTGAAAATGTTTACCAAAAAAAAAAAAAGTACCTGTTGATAAGCAAAAGGTGGAATGAGGCCATTCAGCTTAGGGCTTTTTTCTTTTTTTTTGCCTCTGCCCTTTGGGAATTCTCGCTACTCCGTATGGTGTGTAAAGCAGCTTCCCCCCCCCCCCCCCCCCCCCACCTCTGCCCTTACAAAATATTTACAGCGAAAGACTTAATGTGTTTCATGTGTTGACTGCTTGTTGCTGGTGTTGACAGATCCAGCACATCACGACGGCCACCCTGGTGTGGCTGTACAGCCGCAACGACCTGCAGAAGTCGCTGGTACCCGGCGTGCTCAACCTGCTCGCCCTCAGCTGCTACCGGCCTCTCATTGTGGAGTAAGTACACGCCCCTCAGCGTTATCAGCGACCGGAATAGCCTTCTACTAACTCACATACTCAAAGATTGATTGTGTGATATACATCACATGTGACCCAGGGCTATGATAATTTTTCCTCAATTTTATGTTCCCACTCCAAAGTCCCAACCCAAGGTCCCAACAAAAAGTCCCACCCCAAAGTCCCAACCCAAAGTCCCACTCCAAAGTCCCAACCCCAACCACTCCTTTACCCCTACCACACTGATTGATTGATTGATTGTTAGTTAGTTTAACATCCGGAGGGCAAGTTGTATTTTGCATTCCAGACTGCCATTAGATTAAGTTTTTCACAAATGATGGTAGGCCGAAGGCCTACCAAGGGTGATTGCATCCAGGATGATCGAATCTATGAGATGAGCCAAGAGATAGAAGTCCCGCTCCTACACATTTACCGAAGCAAGGGTTCTTTAACCTCTGACACCACATCTTGAGCATTAATTCTGACAGACTCCGTTGTTTTTGACATTTTTGAGGGGCTTTTTTTCATGGGGAAATTTTTATTTTTTGACTTTTTGAAAAAAGAGGGGGACACAGATTGTTCCACAGTAGAACTTTAGCTTTATTTTGAACAGAAAAAAACAAAAAACAAAGGCAGGGCGAACGTTCAAAGTCAGCTGAGCAATCTACGTTTTTTGTAGGAAAACCGTCTCACAGAGACCCAGGGTACCCCTGGGTCAATCACTTACTTGCTATATGTCCCACGTTTCTGGGACCACTCACCGAATAAGGATGCACGTGACCAATCTAAAAAGAATTAAAATGTTCAAATTGAGGCCCCTGAATAAAGGTCATCTATAGTAAAGTTTTCGTTTTTTTTAACCGTCATTAGCAGTGGTTGCACCGTGCTGTAAGGACCCCCACCCTTAGCCTTGTCGAAAATATCTATAGTAAAGTACATAGGGTTTTGCGACTTTAAATAAGGCAGGAAATTGGAACACCTTTTTCCCTAACCAAAATACTCCTTGCTGTACCAATCATGTGTGGAGAGCAACCATATACATTGTCTTCAAACTTTTTTCACAGTTAAATTTCCCAAATTCACTATACTCTCAGGGTCGTTCGAACGGGAAACTGGAAAGATATCATCGCACCATCAAAGATATGGTCAGAAAAATGACAAATGCAAGGCCAAACAATTGGGAAGATTGTCTGGGGGATGCGTTGTTGGCGCATAGAACCACACCATCCGATGTGACGGGATTCTCACCATTTTTTCTCTTCTTTGGGAGACATCCCCCAAAGCCATATTTTGAAATAATAGACAGACAGGAAGGGGGGGTGACATCAAGAATGGCTCAAAGGGTAGATGAAACATCGGGGGCGCTGAAAATAGCATGGCGGAATGCTTATGTAAACAGGCAGTACAACATGGAGAGACTTACAAGGGAAGCTAATGCAAAGCCATTAAAAGTGGGGGATGCGGTGGTGGTGTTAGCACAAGACACGACCAAACTTGACCCAAGGTGGGAGCATGGGTTTATTGTAACAAGGGTGAGGGGGCCTGTTATTTCAGTGGTGGGGCCAGATGGGGTGAGAAAACAATTAGTAAGGGACAAGTTAAAACAGGTCCCAGCGGATGTGGAGTGGGGGGATTTGAGAAAGAGGCTTTCAAGGGCACAAAGGAGGAGGATTAATGTAGACATACAAAGGGAATATGCAGCCAGAGAGCGGGGGGTACAGGGAGTAGGCCGTGAACAAACATACCCACCACGGGGCATGGGCGCGGGCGCTACAGCAAACGGGGGGACAGGCCGGAACGCATTACAGGATGCCCCCCTCCCCCCTCCCAACCTGCCACCCCAGGGACAACAAAATAACAGTGTTGCTAGGGACGCTGCGGGGGGTGGGAGAGACCAGCGGACTGGTGGGACGCCAAGGGCTAGTGGGAGTAAGGGTGCTGGAAGGGACCAATCAGGTAGTGGGACAGGGAAGAGAAGGGCCTGGGAGGGAACAAAGGAGACACAGGGAGCATGGACAAGGGCGAGGGGGAACTTAGCTAAACGCATTAGGCATCTAGCGCCGGATGAGGAGACATCGTCACTTGCTAAACAGCAGTGCATAGATGCAGTGGTAGCATTTGGTAATAATGGGGGTGTTGATGCTGTGGTGTGTGTGGACTCTGTGCGGCTTGACATGGTCAAACCCAATCTTTGAGGAGGATGGCGTGTTGGTACACCAGGAGGGGGATGTGAGGAGGATTGCTGCTGCATGGTCAGTGGTAGTCATTATACAACCACCCCCAAGGCTTGATACAGCGCACCTGGATACCTGCTTCAATATGGCGTTCAACCAAGCCGACGTTAGATTTGGCGCACAGGGGGCTTCACACTGGAGGAGAAGGTGGGCATCACTTAAACACATGCTAAAGAAGAACACAAGGACGATTATGGAGGAACAGATACTGGAGGAGGACACAGGACATGGAGGGCGAGTAAAAAGGGCGTGGTTCAACTTCATAGGGGCCATGGTCCGCCCACTTTTTAATATTCCAGACTTTACAGACATTGAGGCTTTAAGGAAATTAATATTCAGTAACCAGCACCAGGCACGTGACATTGTACACCATGAGCAGCAGATGGTGACTATGATTAACGCAACAAGGGAGTTGGTGCAGATGAATGCAGATCACATACAGATGGTGCAGAACTTGTCCCTGGAGGCGCTAAGACAGGTAGAACTGAATAAGAAGGCACACAGGGACGACTTTGAAGCCATAAGTGGCCTCAAAGTTGCACGTTCATTAGATGTGGCACTGCAGGAGGCAGAGTTTGCATTTAACTCATACATACAAACAGTAAAAGACTATCATCAGAAGCGGGTAGAGGTGGAGCGTGGCTGGTTGACAGAAAATATTATAAATAATGAACAATTGAGTAGTATTGTGTCCAGTATTGAGGAGAAAGAGTATGAGGCGTTGCCTCCAGTGTGGTATTACCAATATGTAGCTGTAATCCCAATGTGGGAGGCGAAGAACCATCTAGCATTCAGGGCAGTTTTGCCTGCTATTGATGATGATAGGTATATTCGATATTCATTGTTGTATGTACCGGTACCGCTAGCAAATGATCACATGAGAATTGTAAAAGGAAGGGAGGAGGTGGTGTTACACACTATGACTAAGGCATCTTTCACACCACAAAACTGTTTGGGACGACGCCCCAATGTATGCTGGCCGGAGGTGGAAAATCTGGCTAAATCATGTGAGAGTCAGCTGGTAAATGGGGACGCGCCCCTTGATTGTGAGGTTGAAATTTTTTCGGCTAAAAATAGATCGTCGACCATTGTTAAAAGATCACCCTTAGATAACAGTGTTATAGTAGCCCCGGGGGAGAAGGGAGAGGAAGTCATAATGCGCTGTGTGACCGACCCACCGGTTAAGTTACAGTTGGGTAAACCAACCATGGTAGTAATAAATGACGGATGTATTTTGGAAACAACTCAGTGGAGGGTGAAGGCAGTAGTGCACGTGCACCGCTCAATCAAAATCAAACAGCAAGAACCTGTGGCTCTCCCGAAACTTAACATATCATGGCCAAAACAAATTGTCCCGGTAGTGTTGAAAAAGATGCAGACTGTGGACAAGGTGAAAATTCCTATGATTCAAGTGTCAAGATGGGCAAATGATAAGGGATTAATGGGGGAGAACACAGGGCTGGAGGAGGAAGGTTGGGTGGACATGGTGTCACACCCATACATAACAGCGGGATCTAGTGGGGGTGCGGTGGTGGTATGCATTATATTGTTGGGGATCACGGTATATTGTTTGTGTTGTTCAGGTAAAATGAAAATGCTGTCACAATGGACGAGGGTGCCGGGAATAGAAACATCTATGTCTACACCCTCAGCCCCAAACATGGTAAGAGAACAGCCAATGGTAGCTGGCCCCACGGTGGTGAATGTGCCCCCACCCCCACCATACCCGATGCAGATGGAGATGCCGACACCGTCCGTCACGGTGACGGTGACGGATGAGCAAATTGCAAAATTGATTGGGTTCACACCCCGGAGGAATGTACGATCAATTGAGATGTCAAAATAATGTAGGGTTAAAGGGGTAACTTCGAAACATGTTTTCATGAGTATGAAATCATTTTAAATAAAAGGGGGGAGATATGTAGAATGATATTAGGGGGAAGGAAGGGATGACGAGATGATTACGTAATGTTATGTAATAAGGGGTAATAATTATGAGTATGATAATAGAGGAATATTAATTGGCATGGGAATGGGGGAGTAACCTAGAATAAGAAGTCATGAAGGGAAATGTGTGTGGACTGTATAACTAAGCTAACCCAGCATGGTCACAGCTGGCTCGCTCTCACCACACAGGTGGGAGGGGGTAGACTGGCTTGGGTTGCTTGTATGTGTATTGTAGGATTAAGACTGTGTGTGTAAGTAGTATAACAGTGTGGAGTGACCTGCATGGGCAGAGGAAGATTGATGGATGTGTTGAGACATGTTGGAAAGTGGAGCTCAACTTGGAGCTAATAAAATATAGTCAGTAAGAACCAAGCAGCCGTTGGAGTCACAGTGTTATTCATTCCTCTCTACCCCTACCCAAAGACTGGCATTTTACACCACGTGTCATGGAATGTCATGGAATTTGAAAGGTGTCTGGAATGTCATGGAATTTTGTAAAAAAAAAAAAAATTGCCATGTGTCATGGAATTTGAAAATTATAGAATAAATATTACAAAATCTCTGAGAATGTACCATATATGTTTCCAGATTTTAGAGATTTTCTCAAGGGCCATGACCCCCACACAAAAGTTTATAAATGTCACGGAAAATTGAGATTTTTGTCATGGAATGTCATGGAAATGTCATGGAATTTTGATCTGAAATCGTTGTGGGAACCCTTACTCTCCTTCGTTAGCATATTTCATTTATATAATATCTTCTATTTTCCAGAGTCCTGATTCACGCAGTTGGTCTGGGTTCATGGACGCTACTCCTGGCTAAACTCATGTTCACCTCGGCCGTCGGAATGATCGCGCTACAACTTTATCTTGGGTTCAGCGTCGAACCTAACACATACTACTAGTCCATACGTCTGTGTGTAATTTAACTAATTTGTAATGACGAGTGTATTGTGCAGAGAGTGTCCTGTATGAAAGCTGACAAATTTATGAAAGATGTTTGTAAGAAATATGTATCATACTTAAGAAAAGAACATTTCAGTAGTGTACAGCCAGTTTTAAAACTAAGGTTTTAAGGAAGCTATAAATATGACAACTGTGTGTATGTCAAATAGATTATCAACAGCTAGCTCATCTAGAATGTTTATATTAAGTTTCCTCCGTTTAGTAGTAATTTCGTACTTTGTTTTTAATAAATTGTCTATTCTGCATGAAACATGACTACACCAAGTGATCATGATTTGGATGGGGCTGTATATAGCTTGGTCATGAACAGAAGGGATTCTCGAGAGAAAGCTGGACAAAAGTTAGAATTTTGATTGTAGTTGGTAATTTTGTTTTGAACGTGTAAATTCGTTGTACACGGTACAAATAATGGTTAGGTATGGCTTGACCTCTTTTGCAAGTTGGTCTCAAAAAGATGGCCTCTGGATCACCGGAAATAAAAAGTAGGGTACATGTAATTGCCCTGCTCATTCAAAAAAAATCACCGACTGTAAGCCTAAAGTCAAACATAAAGAATGGAGTGATTTGAGACGTAGTCTCATATTGTAATTCACGTGTTAAGCATTGGAAATACGTACCTGAACAAAAGTGTGAATATTGCTATATATTATTGAATTGAAACTGAAGACGTAAAAATACTAAATTACAGTTTTAGTATATGAAGAATGGGCGTCAGGATTGGTCCTGGCAAAAAATAAACGTTAATAAAGTACTACACCAAAATATCTGCACACTTGATTCCCTCTGAAATCCAAATACATTGACAATTAGCTTTAACAACATTTTGAAAATATAATCCCAAATGGTGGTTTGGTGATATGTCCTGAAACCACACCATCTCCCTCCCCTCATCTACATCGGAACAGAAAAACGTGTTTCTCATTACATTGATCTGTAGGAATCGCGAGGAAATTTCAGTCTACCTATTCTAAATCCTCTATGGAGGCGCCGTATAAAAAAGCAGGCACACACGGAAAACCACCAAACGTCTGTTGAATAATGACCACTCCCTAAGTAGAAACTTAAAATATTGCATTTGATTCTATATTCGCACAGTGAGAAATATTCTCTTGTGCTCCTTTGCTTACCAAACCCCGAAAGCATGGAGTGCTGAGTCAACTGGATAGGCCTCAAACCGACACTCCGTGAATCTGTAGACAACGTACCCAGTACCTGTACTCCATGATATATACATTCATGTCACCCGGTGTTGGGTTGCACTGATTCTCTGGTTGTCAAACTACAAGATAGGTTTTCTCTAGAACTATGCACAGGACAGGGCCCTCTGCGGCCACATTGTATCGACTTCATGTACAGCCCTGACTTGCTGGTATTTGTCCACCTTGATATCATCCATTGTATTCCCCTTGTGTATTCTACACTAAGGACTGCCTTTATTTCTAATCCATTTGTCTATGTATGGTTCCAGGTTGATCCTGGTCTCTCTTACTAGAGGGAGATACTGTATTCAGCAGCAAAGAACCTACCTGAGTATAAACAACAATAACACTCGCAGGGAACGAACACTCTGTCCACTGCACACTCAAAGTATGATACAATTGCCGAACTAATTACACCCCATTTAGGTCACTTCTAGAGCTAAGGTACAACACAATGTAATGAAGCCTCAAACGGCCCTGAGTTTTGCATGTATTTTCAGAAAACGTGTATAGAAGTTTGAAAAAAATTAAAATGTTCAAATTGAGGCACCTGAATTAAGCTCCCCTATAAATAACTACATGTCCTCACGACATTAAAAATAACTTGAAAGCAGGGAGACTTTCATCCCTGAATTTTTGGCAAGGCGATCTTCCAATGATTTGGATCACAGGGTTGCCACTGACAAGGTGGTTTTCAATTCCTTAACATTGAAAGAGATTAAATTTCCCCAACAGTCGCGACATAAACCGTTTTTAAATGCCCTCCAACTATTAATATACTACGTTTAAGTTATCTACCTGCGAGTGGTCATTATTTGACAATAGGGGTTTTAATGCCCTCCAACTATTAATATACTACGTTTAAGTTATCTACCTGCGAGTGGTCATTATTTGACAATAGGGGTTTTGTGAATAAAATTTGCGTACATGATTCTTATGGATCTAGATATTCTTAGAACACATGTACATGATCGGCAGATTGATTCCCATCAAGTTTACCACATGAAAGTATAACCCGATGTAGATACGAGGTTGATTTCGACCACTGTAATGGAAGAGGGATGGGAAGTTGCCCAGCGGGAGACCAATATGTCAGGGTTGGTGCGCAATTTTTGCCTGCGTCCTGAAGCTGTTAGATGAGTAGTATATAATTTACATAGTTCTATTTGTATAGGTGGAATTATCGGATAATCTTTATGGTAAACCACATAAATTGACTATAATATGATAAAAGAGGCAACAATCATAAATAGTTTCATCTTTTTATTAATGAGTAAATATGTATGAATACAGAGAAAAATAACGGTCAGTGCATGCGTCTACACATGCACCTGACCAAATCCATTTGTTAAAACGATAACTACATTTCACGATGTAGACCCTTCGCTGCCTTTCTCCACTCTGTGTGGTACCGTAGACCAGATAAAACACTAACACTGCCTCAGTCAACACACAGCTACATAAGCTTTCCTGTCTCAACTTAATTCCTAAAGCATTGGTATTTTTACCAAAATTATAAACTGATGAATTTTGACGTAGTTGTTTATATCAAACGGATCTTTATATATGTATGGAACAAGTTGTCTATACTTCTTGATTTGACATAACAGATCATTGTACACTTGTCAAAATTCAAGTAAGTATAGAAACTGCCATCTTGGGTGCCTTAACTGGCAAGTCCTTCCTCTGAGCCTTTGAAAACAGTCTCCACTGAGGAATGCAATAAATGCTGAAGCATTGTGTTGTGGTAGAACGGATCAGCATTTTTCGCACTCCTGGCGAGCTCCTCATTTCCATTCTCTTTCACCCACAACAACTTGCTTATGCCCTAAGTATTTACATTTACACGTATCTCTTTTGTATTTGATGCGATCATTTCTTGTTTGGTGGTCTGAAAAATATGAAAAGAAGGAATGTAAAGCATAAATCTTTTGACGTCACAATTATTGAGTGGTGGTTTGAAAGAGTTATTATCAGGTTCAGACAGGTAGATCTAGTAAAAGTAGTTAGGGAATATGATTATCTTTAGCACTAAAACAGTTATTGGCAGTTACTTCTTTCTGTTGATTAGGCCAAATTTTTTGATATCTTGGATTACGGGCTGTTGGCTCCAACTTTTTGGAAGGGCAGAGGAAATAAAAAGCCTCCCTATGGGTGGAGCCGGATCAAAAGATTTCCCGAAGGGCAGAGGAATAAAAAAAAAGAAAAAAAAGGGCATGGAAACCCTCATTTTGGTATAATCTAAGGAAGATATATTCAGTAATATCGCCAATCTTAAAGGTCTTATTCTACCTTTTGCTAGTCAACATGTATTTTTTTTTATAAGGAAAATTCTCAGAAAAAATCTCATAGGGGAAAGGTAAAAAAATGAAATAAAACTTTGCAAAATGCCAAAAATCTCGGGCGGATCCGTAATCCAAGTTATCAAAATAAAACGGCCTTGTGACCTATTAGTTTGACTTGTGCGGAAATCTAACCCTCCCCTAATATTTCCCCACAACAATATAATAATTATCTCACCTGTAAGTTCCTACGACCACTGCGTGGTCTCGCTCGTATGGTTCTAATGTGATCTGTTCCTGTGGTTTGATCTTCTCTTCCCGGAGTTTGGTGACTTCTGCGGCAAACACTGCCTCGGGTTGTGCTGTAGAGTCGATGCAGCTGGCCTGGGGGTGCAAGCAACACACGTCAGTATGGACAATCAATGGCACGTTCCTGTCTTAATCCGTAAATTCCTCACCTTTAGGCATGTTTTATTCTTTAATGTTAACAACATAGGGAAGATTGAAATCCAATGTACTAGAAACAAAATACTGAAACCCCTTCAGTGAAGGCAGGCAAGAGGGTTATATTTCTAGGTACAAAATACAAATGTACTGTAACATGAAACAAGGTGGTCAATGGACTATCAAACTCTATGACCCTTTTTGGGTAGTTTCGCAGTAGAAAACTAATAATTAATATCTGAGTGTAGCGTACCTTGATAGAGATGACAACGTTGCCGCCGTTCTTGAGGAAGTTGTGTGCGTTGATGGCTACAATACGGGCCTGGTCGGGCTGCGCTACATCAGCAAAGATGGTGTCTACCATGCCGACCAGCATGCGGTACTTGTGGGGGTGACGCGCGTCCTCAATGATGGGAATGATGTTTGTTCTCTTCTTTGCTACGTTAATCAAATCACGTCCGCTTCTGTGTGAGAATTCTACTGCGTAAACTAGTCCTTCCTGAAAATCAGATGAAAACAAAACATCATTCATCAACACTTCTTTCAGTATTATCATTGGTGAAAAAGATGAGTCATGATAACATTTTGATCCGAACCAAGCCTCCTTGAAATGAGCAGTTATTTCATATTTGAAATATTGAACAACTTGTCAAGATACAAATTATTGCTTCTTAAATTCCCTCAAACCATTTTGAACTAATATTATAGGCAGTACT
The DNA here is from genome assembly GCA_947462335.1 of Harmothoe impar. Classification (NCBI taxonomy): domain Eukaryota; kingdom Metazoa; phylum Annelida; class Polychaeta; order Phyllodocida; family Polynoidae; genus Harmothoe; species Harmothoe impar. The sequence continues at coordinate 55,068,490 of OX381717.1, forward strand.
TACAGGTCCGACCAGGTCTGAGACGTGGCTGACGGTGGTTCCGGATGCAGCGCCCAGGTAGAGCACCTTGCTGCCGGGCTTCATGTGAATGTTATCTACGCCGCCCAGAATGGCAGCCGCCAACTTAGACCGGAAAGGGTTCCATGCCCTGTACTCAATCTTAACCTCTCCTTCCTACAACACAACAGCAATTACCAAGATTTTATTAAAGTATACATCTCAATTAGTACACCATACAACCATACATATGTTTGATAGGTATTTAACTCACACTTACAAAAACACGCTATGAGTAATCATTAAGGTAATGCTAAATTTTAGTGCTTTTACACAAGCCTTTCTCCATCTCATGAACAAGGATATCTCTGACATGAACGATGTCTCCTCCTATCACTATGTAATATATCCTTGCTTACCTCAATAGGGATCCTCTTCTCTCCGTAGACGGCCTCCCCAGGCACCATGTTCTTGGTGCATAATGCGTCCTCCTTACCGCGGGCAATAAACACACCTACAACAGCAAGGGCGGCCGTTACATGTGGATTCACTACATACAATCCTTATCTAGGACTCATGTTCATCGTTATTCCGGCGAGGCAAGTAATAGTAGTCCATCTTTTACTCTAAAATCTCCTGCCCGCTATTTAATATTCATGACAACACTATGAAGCTGAACTATAGTATTATTTAGTTATAAATCACCTGGAGCAAAACACTAAACGGTCAGCACTTCACAAGGGCCCTTGAAGGGGTGCTTGTTACTATATTTACACATTGATTCACAAAATACAATATTATTGATGCAGGAAATATTATCAACTTATTTGTTGAGTTACTTACCCAAGTGACGATGAGGTTCCACAGTGACTGCTTTGCCTCCTCTCATTCCACCACGGCCACCACGACCTAAAGCAGAGAATATTATCAACATTAATGATTAATATGAAAAATATTAATATATTCTGCAATCCATGATTATTTCTGCAGGGCATACTTCCACAATAAAGTGAAAGGAAAATATTGAGTGCCAAGAATAGTATGGTAAATGGTACATGATTGTTTATTATTAGTTGTATTGGCCGAATTGGGCTGTGTATATTTACATCCACTGATCCAGTCGACCACGTGGTGACGCTTTTCACAAGTCAAGTTGAGTGCGAGTCCTAACTACCGTAGTCGTGTACGTGATACGAGTGATAATGCACCGCGTTGAGTAAATGTGGATCCTTTTTGCACAAGCATGTAGCTCCAAGTTGAGAGTAGGCACAACAAAAACTTACCACCGCCTCGGCCTCCGAAGCCCCCGCGGCCGCGGCCACCTCCACGATCACCAAAACCTCCACGGCCCCGACCTCCTCCACGGCCGCCACTGCCGAACCCGCCGCGACCACCCCGGCCCCCACGGTCTCCGCCACTGCCGAACCCGCCGCGGCCACCACCACGACCGCCGCCTCGGCCTCCACTACCTCTGGGTGAAAATCCTGTAACGTGGAGATTAATACCATGACTTTAGAAGTGATTGACTATATGGGAATTGTGAGGATGGACGGTTTTAGATGCGCCCATGTGGTACCTCGTGGCCCACGAGGACGATCGGCCATCTTTCCCACCAGTCAGTTGTGCAAGCAACATTTCAGAAACCAAGTTAAACCTGTTATTTCATATTTTTTTCATATTTTCTGAACAATAAACATTCCTTAATATCTCCTCTATGCCAAATACGACGAGTCATTATGTATCAATGCGTAATAAATAAGAAAATCGCAGAAATTTACCTGGGAATCCCATGTCTGTCTCGTTGCTGAACGCACGTGTTTGTGAGTGAGGCGCATGCGCAGGCGACTGACAGGGAGGTGTCCTTTAGTCTCCCCGAGGCAATAGTTGTTTTTTTAGTATTCAGAATTCAGTCGACATTTTAACTACAGAATCATTATCGAGTACATCTACAAACTATGGTTGTATCGATGAAATAGCATTATTTCAGAGTTTTCATAATTCTTTAAATAGATAACATAACAGCCAAATAATGAATGCTCCCAAAGATGGATGACAGAAAAGATTTCCACTTCCTGTTTCCGGTTCGCCTTGTTTACTGTAAATCTTGTGACTGTGTTTTGAATATAGTTGCACAAACTAATGGATTTTCATGGATTTCTACACAATAACAAACTTATATTCAACGTATAGATATGGTTAGTCTTGGCGACGAATCAAGAAGACAAGGGGTTTGTATTTTCTCCCTTTTTTTCATGAAGTTCTCACTGACACTATATTAAAAAGCTTGAAAGTGGCAGTCACAGTGTTAATGTCTGAGTGCCACTTCACACTGACTCAGTCCAGACCAGGCTCCCTGAGACCCTGCGGCAGTCACAGCTCCTTGAGACCTGACTTGGACACCCACGATAGTCATATGTACTCGCTCCGAGTATAGGCGGTAGTATCGTAGAGTCCACTGAATCACCTGAGACCCTGCCACACTAATCCAGGCCTGGCTGCACCAGGCCCAGGGCCCTAGTGTAGTGTGGCTAGGTACCGGTCAGTTTATTATGCTATCCTTCAAAAATTGTCTAAAATATCATATTTATATGAACGTTCATGAAAATACCTTGAGGCTTGAAGGGTGGGACCAAAAAATTGCACCCCTTTTTAGTGAAAATGATTGCATGTTACTATAGCCCAGAGGGGTGGGCTGCGCTTAATTTCAACTTGTCTGAAGGGGGGGCCAAATAGATTTAGACCCCTCCCGTGGGGGGGAACCAACAACATATAGACCCACTCGCGCGGGAATTTTCAGTTACCGGTACTGTATGTTTTTCTTTGTTCCTTACCTTTAGGGCTACTTCTTCGACAACCAAGACACCATGGCGGGTGCTGATACAGACGATCTCCTCGTGGAGTCCAATGTGACGCTTGGTGCCGATGTCGAACCCGGGTTCCGGCGAATACGCACTGTGTGGACCATTGGTCTGCTGCTGTTCCTTGTGGTAGGCCTATTGTATCTTGTGGACGAATCACTGTAAGTGTAAATGCTGATTACAAACCGAGTCAACATGGAAGCTGAACCTGCAAAAAAGCCCTTATTTCAGGCCATTTTTAAAACCCTACTTTGTCTTTGGCAGACTTACGCTATAACTGCAAACTGGGAAGTCTACTATTAAAGATGTACATTATTTGCTGTAAATGTAATGTTAAATGTGAATAATCCATGTTTCAGGTGACTCTGGAAGTGTCGGTCTTCGTGCTGCCTGCTGTGTGTGGAAGTGGGGCTGCGCTACACGGCCAACCCCGACCCTACTCTGTTCTAATATACTGTCATGCCGTCCTATGGTAAGTGTTACATACTACTGAGTGTTTCTGTATGCTAACCTTTAACTGTACCTATGTACATGTGGACTATGCCATCTGTAGTAATTATGTATGAATGCAGCAATAAGAAACTTCACGATGCACTGATGCAGTGCTGGTAGGTTACTGTCCAGGTGCCATGTGCCCACAGTGCCAATACTACATGTAGCGTGTACTACATGTTTGTCCCTCTGCAGGTTCGTGCTGATGCTTGCTGACCGCTACCTGAGGTACCAGCACTACATGTCACGTACAGACGGCTACCTCGAGTTTTACCGCAAAACACGCAACATACGCCGCATGCCACTCATGGTCTTCTCAGCTGGTAAGCAATAGCCTTACCATATACAGTCAAGATGTGACTTATCTCAAGTAACTTAATAACCACCCTTTTAAAGCAGCCACTTGAATTGCATACTATAGATGTTCCCACCATATATGGGACTCAACAATCAAGGTGTATTCACTGAAGGGAATTATCAGTTTGGATGAGTTTTTGCCAGTCATTTCTTTTTTTGATCATACAGTAGAAGCCCTGCACATCATTCCTAAGTATAATAGATTAAAAATGTGGACAAATTCTGATTTTTATAGCTAAGTGGGTGATTGGAACAGCCTAAAATGGGGGTGGAACAGCCTAAAATGGGGGCTATTTTGACCTGTACAGGCCTATATGCTGTCAGATTTGTAAGTTCCTGAAGCATCATATGTGCTCCAGACAGAATATTAAGACTATTAGCATCAGACACAGAGTTCTCAATTATATAACTTAAAGAAGAAGACTGTCTTGGCTTTCCAAAACTGTTTTAAGTTGAGAAAATGGGCTAATATTGCTTGAGTTAGAAGGCAAAATGTAACAATTAGTTACCCATCTTTTAGCACTTTTTGCAAGAAGGCACCACTTAACTCTCGAAAGCCTGTTCCGTAGACCCAATGGTCAGACTCCCTATAGCAGAACACAGTGGGATGACAACAACTTTATTTTGGCTGCCAATACAAGGCCCTACTAACCTCCCCACTAGTCCACCCCCCCCTTTAGGATTATAGCTCCAATTACAAGCTTGGGTTTGCACCTTATATTGGGTCTCTGAGCATACCAGTTCAAGAGATTCTCACATATTCTGTCCAATGGCAGGCATAAAGCTTGTTTTGCCTCATTCTGAGAATCTATTCAGAGGTTCGTAATTTCCAAAATAAGGGTGTTAGAGTTATCAAAATAGGCTCAAAAGAAGTGGAATTTAGTTTTACCCAATCTGTGAACTTCCCATGTGCACAATGTGATTAGTTATCCTGTAATGGCAGTCAGAGTGATGAAAGGTAGATAAAAAAACCAAATTTTAGAAAAAATTGTCATGGTTTCCATGGCAACCGGTCACATGATTTTCAAATTATGGGAGTGACAATGCCTGGATTATTTAGCTTTTTACCTTAGCTTTAACCTGATACCTAGATCACTATTGTAGGTTGAGGGGTTGCAAAGTTATCAATGACTCTTCAAAACATACAGGGGAAACTTTAAGTTTGGGTTCCATATATAGTGGGAACATCTATAGTAGTCTAACACATCCACCCCACTGCACTCTCAGAGTGTGTTTACAGCGAAAAGGCTCTGTTTTTAAGGGATGGCTTATTGACTCAGGGTAAACTGAGTAATACTAAACGACTGAACCATGTTTTAAGACGTTTTTGTTAGGGAGTGCTCATTTTTTAACAACAGGGGGGGGGTGGATTTGGGGGGGGGGTAAAAAATTTGGACCCCTTGACCGGGGGGGGGGGGGGTAAAAAATTCAGACCCCTCTTGGGGGGGGGGGTCAAAAAAATTCAACCTGTTTTGAGGGGAAAAGCCCGCGTGTTACTATGCTACAAAGGGGCGCGAACACGCGCGATTTTCGGCCTGCCGGGGGGGGGGTAAAAAATGTCAACCCCTCTAGAGGGGGGGGTGAAAAAATTTTGCGCGCTCCGTGCGAAATCTCACCACCCCCCCCTGTTGTTAAAAAACGAGCACTCCCTTACATAGGAGAATGTCTATCATTCAGCCTGTGTTATGGATAGACATCAAATGACCAAAGGAATAGATGGGCAAGATCGGGGGACAAATGTTTCCTTCGAAAAGAAATCTGAAATGTGTTTCCTTCACCCTGTAATTGGCCTGCGATCTTCAGGTACTGATTTCTCTCTTTTCCATAAACTGAAAAGGTGTAGAAGATATTCCCAAAACCCTCCTCGGGTTTCCAGCAAAGATGTCAATAGATAACAAAACGGCCAAGTACTATTTAGAGTCAATGTTTCGACCATAAACTGTTGAGTATTCTTAAATTGCTACCCTCTAAATGAAAGCCACATAGGCTTCAGTGTTGAAGCAAAGATAGAAATCACTACTTTTGCCAAAGTCTCCCATATTTCTCTCTTCACACACAGAAATGCCATCTTCTACAGTGGAAATACCCTCAAACACACAATAAAAACCATCTAAAACGTTTAAATTAAATTTAAATAAAAGTTTCCAACACAGAGCATCACCAAAAAATATTTTAGTTCCTATAGTGACCATTCACCAAAGGACTTTAGGGTACTTTTTAACAAGGAATTCATTTCTGATGCCAGAATGGACCAATGAATGATTATAATGGAGTACTATATCTAAGTACATGATAAGCTACAGATTCAGCTTACCCTGAGTCATCTGTGAGGCCACTCACACGCTCAATCTTATTCCATCTGTCTGTACTAAATGTTGACATAATGCATCAGTGTACTGCTGGCAAGTTGCTCACTGGTACTGCGTTGGTGTATCGCAACAACAAATGGACATGAAGCCTTAAATTGTTGAATACTCCATTTCTACAACAGGTGTGTGTGTTATTGTAGGTACGTCGTTACTGACGGTAGTGATGACCTTGCTGGCCGACTACTGCCCATCTGGGTCGTGTCCGGGCTCCGTGCTCAGCCCCATCCACTACCTGCAGATCCTCGTCTCTCTAGAGATGGCCATCATCATTCCCATCCTCACTGTCTACCTGGGTAGGTTTATACTACCTTAAATTCTTATGTAGAAGCCGCGGCCGGTACGCGAGTCAGATCGCTAGTATGACTCGCTAGTACAGTTAGGATTGTCTATTGATTGTCTATTGTCAACCAATCATGTAGATTTCTCCACCCAATCAAGACAGGCTATGAGTGGTTGTTATGCAACTTGGGGCCTTAATTGGATGAGGTGAAATGTACAAATTAGTAATTATAGTCATGTCTAGACCAATCAACAGGGGGTCCAAGAGGCTGTAGATCATTTACCTTTATACAGACTACCCCCATCAAAGTGCCTCAATGTGTGGAAATGAAATGACATCCATACTTAAATTTATAAATCAACTATAGTATACATATGTAAGATACTACACATTAATTTTTATATCAAAGCCAGGGGAAGGCGAAGCAAAGTCAACTCGCATTTGGACCAAACTTCCCAAAGCTTTCTGGACATCTCCGGTCTATACCCACAACCCTAGTGGCCGTGGGTATTGCCGGCTATACTAGGCTTATACACGAGAATTTACAGTAGTTCGAATATATCAAAACTTATTGCTAATATTAAAACTCCTAATATTATTTAAAATTCTCATTCGAAATTTATAGAAAAGCTGACTTTTTATAATATTGTAATTTTATTTTCCCAGTTTGGACGGTCCGTTTTAACCGACGCTGTGCGTCTCCTGATGTTAACCAGGACGAGTTACTTTCCTCCACTTTCCACCACGCGCACACACACGCTGATGTCGGCTACAGGTGAGGGCAGTCATTACTGCTACTGTAGAAGACTATAATACCACTCCCTACTTCAGCTTATACACGTATTTCAATTTTGACCTTTTAGAAAAGCCCTCCTACAAGGCAACCCCCGACTCATTGGATAATTGAAGACCCCCACCAGAGGAATCAGGATGTATGAGCAGCTATTCTAAGAGATGTACATATATACATGTGCCATGTGAATTACCTGAGAGGTACATAAAACAGCATGTAATTGGAGTGTTGAGAATTTCAAAACCCCCCTCATGTTATCTTGTGAGGATCAATTAAAAGCATTTTCTCATTAATTTAAAACATAACGTTCAATTAAAAAGAAGATGTACATTTTCTAGAATCTGATAAAGTTACAAGAAATATTTGAATTTGACCTGCCTTCATGAAATTGCCATACAGCATGATAGCATCTCTTTACCAAGACTCTATGAGAGAGACAAAACAGGGGGAAAGAACATTTATATCTAGATGTACCATGGCTGTCCTTGCCCAGCTCGAAAAAAAGCTGGTTTCTCATGACCAAACGCTTGTTTTTAAACATTTTTGATGAAAGCTATGTTGAAAATGGAAAAATGTTGGCACATTTGGTACCAAAATAAAGCTTAAACTGTCCGTAATGCAGTGGGATAGGGATAGCGAAAAGTCTATATTTTCCCATACATTTTGACTCCACAGTAAGAAGAATAAAAAACGCCCTTGTCATATTTTTCAGTGCTTGGCGATCTTTTTTTTTTGTGGCCTTCTACCCTGTTTTTAACTTCCATACACAAACACTTCCCTAGCCCATCTTAAAAGGGTCTTTTTGTCCTCTTTTCTGTCCGCTCTTTTGTTTGTCTGGCCCATATGCGCTGACACAGACACATGTATATATCTGTAAAATTGATGCATAATGTAGCTTTCTCGCCATAAATATGACCTTAGCTGTCGAAATGGCGTTAAACAACCATTACTCTCTCACTCCATATACGTGTACAAACATTAACATTTGCCTGTGTTTCAGGGACGAGGACTACCTAGACGAAGTTCTGGAGAAGCAGGCCGACCTCATCCGCTACCTCAAACAGCATAACGCCAACCTGGGACGCAAAATAGTCAAACTCACCCAGGAGATGAACGATTACAAGGGGCAGTCATAACAATAGATGATCGACTACAACAGTCGTAACAATAGATGAACGATTACAAGGGACAGTCATCACAATAGATGAAGGACTACAACAGTCGTAACAATAGATGAACGACTACAACAGTCATAAGCATAGATGAACGACTACAACAGTCGTAACAATAGATGAACGACTACAAGGGGCAGTCATCACAATAGATGAACGACTACAAGGGGCAGTCATAATGATAGATGCACAATGGGGACTTGTGAAAAATACAATCATATTGACTAAGTTAAGAGTCATAACAAATACAAGACATAATGAGAAAGACTTGTGTTATACAAAAGGCCTTTTGTGATTAGACTGACTGCTCGTATAAACGAGGATAAGACAAAATGGAGGTGAGAAGAGTAGTTTTAGTGAGACTACTTAACGCAGTGTCTGGCTGATGGGCGATGTAAGGCTCAATGAGTGCGTCCTAATACCCACCATGTCTAGTCGTTAACTAGTGTATAGAAATAGCTGCTGCTTTTAAGCATCACCCTTGCATTTTGCTACCGCTATTTGTTTAAAGAATAATAAAATAATGAATGTTTGATATGTTCACTTCTAACGTTAGCCCTTTATGGACCACATAGCTATTTAATGTGCCAATGAAGTATGAACACGTCAGCGCTGCACTCACAATAATACACCATGCCGACCCTCGAGTGTTTCAACCCATAGCCTATAGTCTAGTTAGTCATGCCCTCAGGAGACTAGAGAGGGGATGTATTAACATATATGGGCAGAACTATGTGATACTTAATGCAGCTGCTTAATCCTTTAAGGACAGCATGATACAACAAGTAGCCTGTTGTTCATTTGTCTACATGGTGCATTGGCACTACATTGATACATCATGCCGAATTCCCGGCAGTGTAACAACCTTATATGCTTGCAACGATACACCAATGCAGCACTGCCAAGTTTCTGCAGCCACCCTGAGTCAGTGCAGCACCCATGCAGTATGAAGATCAACAGGCATGGTGCAGTAAAGTACTGTGCTGGCTGCACTTAAAGGGTTAAAAGCAAACAACAGTTGTGTAAGTGCAACAAGTCAGATTTCTGATTGATATCAAATACTTTATTTAGTTTCCGTTTAAATGTCTGTAGTGTGGGGATGTAAGACATGTGTAAAATATGACCGTATTGACCCTAAAACAAGTTGCAGTACAGCACAACCTTTCGCTGCTGCCGTAACTTAAACGAGATTCAGTCGAGTTGTAACCCACAAAGATTGTGACATATAAAATGTTCTCTCCGTAATAGCAGTATGAAATATTCTTTCCATGAAACCTAAAAAGTGCTTACTATGGATCCTGTCATTCATAGATCTAGAATGGTTGTTTATCAAGCAAACCAAAATAGTGCATTTATGTGATAATGCTATGTGTATATTTCACCATGACTATTTGTCATGTTAATATTAATACTCCAATAAAGAGGTGCTGAATCACACTATAAATCATCGCATTTCTTTCGTCAGTTTTGAATTGTTAACGAATATATTGATCTTCCTGAGCAAACGGATTATTGGGTTATAGTGGAAAACCAAAGAAGAGCAAAAACGCTTAAAAGGCATATTTATTGACTTAAGGATTGCACATGATATGACATGTGAGGGAAAAGGGGGACTATATATATATATATGTATGAGTATGTATGGGTAGAGTATATATATACTAAGTAGATAATGGGAAACTGTATATACAATAGCACAGTCCGAAAAGACCAATATAATAAAGGGTAGAGATACCGTTCAGATACATGAAATAACGTGGAAATCGAATAGATCTAGTACGCGGGCCACGTAGTAAGTAATGAATATAAAATATATATATGAATGAAGTCATATTGTCCAATAATAAGAGACTTGGCTACAATAAGAGTCAGAGTTCTTTGGATTGAATATATTCGACGCGTGGTCAGGTCTTAGAACCTAAACAGGGAAGCAACACATAGAATAAGATCCGGGCTGAAGCAGCTGGTAGGGAAGATAACGGAGGGATAAATCCAGGTCAGGAGATGGTCAGGAGACTCAAATGGTAGAGACGAACGAGGGAACAGGGAGCACGGCCCAGCGGCGGGAGGTAGTAGTACATGGAGATGAACCTCGGCGTCGGGTGTAACAATACCCGGGCATGACATCTAGGCAGGGGAGAAACGACGCAGCGGGTAGATAGGCAGTGGAGGCAGGCAACCAGGCCCTGCACACAGTATGGTCATGACCAGGGTCTGCCTAATCACCACGGGATGGTCGTGGCCAGGGTCTGACTAATCACCACAGGATGGTCACGGGTGAGGCCGCCTAATTGAAGATCGATGAAGGTTGAGTAGCAGCCGTTGATTAGAGATCAATGGGAGCCGGGCATGGTCATGGAGGGAGGTAGCCTAGCTATTGATCCGGTGGGAGGCTGAAACAAGAAGTAAAAGAGAATAAGATTAATTGTGTGATTAAGATCACATGTGACCCAGGGCTCTAATAACCATGGTTTCAGGATACATTTGTAAAAGGAAAACAAGAAAAAGAGAAGAAAATAAAAGAAACAAAAGGAGTTAACTTAAAAGAAAACCAGAGGGTATATACTAAACTTGGGTATAGGGTTGAACCCTTCATAGACCTCCATCTTGGACCTCCATCATGGACCTCCATCACCAACCTCCATCACAACCTCCATCACCAACCTCTATCACCAACCTCCACCACCAACCTCGTAAGGGCCTGGACACAAACAGCTTCCTCATCTGGCCTTTACAGATCACCAGGGTCTCCATACCTCTCTAAAAGCGTCTCATTTTTTTATCTCACCTACCCTTTAACACTGAGCTCTATGGGTGTCTGTGTGAACGCTCATCTTTTAAAGGGTGGATTCAAGGTCACTGGCCTACGCTTCAGCACTAGTTCACACAGACCTGTATTTTAGCCTATTTTTGACATTTTTTAATTCATTTTTTTCATAGGGAAATAATATATTTGGCACTGTTTGAACAAAACAGCAAGACAGACAATGTTGCAGAGAATCACACCAGCGTTGTTTAATGTAGAAACAGTGTAAAATAGAAGCAGGGGGAAAGTGCAAAGTCAGCTGACCAAACAACGATTTCTGGGGGAAAACCGTCTCACAGAGACCCAGGGTACCCTGGGTCAATAACTTGGGATGGGAGAGAGAGCAGTCAGTTATCAGTGAGCGTTTGGGGAGTACGATCGAGAAGCCCTGGAGCTTGTGTAACTCCTGAGGAGTATGTGTGTGGTTTACATTTAGACATTGTGAATTAGATACATGGTGTTACTTATACAACAGAGATTATACACTGTGGAGTTTGGTGATATACATCTTACATTATGGAGTATTGAGAACTAATGGAATAGTGTGGTGGAGATACCACGGTCATTTACTGATTGTATCCAACTGGAGATAATAATGGAGATGGTAATACAATATACTGGATTTGTTAGTATGGAGTTAGAACAACAACTGTCTAGACTCGCTGATCAAATGAATTGGGATTTGATTGTATGTATATATCCTGGAGCTGTGGTAATAACCAAAGATTGATGAATAGATTGCACCTGGAGTTCTCTTGAGATTGGGATATAATATCACCCAAGATAGCGGAGAAGTGTATAGATCGACGGTAGAACACGTTAAAGGTATTGTGACGATAAACAGAAATGTACACAAGTTCGGATTGAATGTATTTATTGGTCAAATGGATGATGACTAATACTACCGGATTCATATAGAAGGATCCTGCTAGATACTTATATGTATACCTTGCCTATGTTAAGGCCGTCTCATATAATTATCGATGCAAGCCCTGGAGCAAACTGACACTAATGAAATACATATCTCTATATATATGTGGAGAAGGCTGTGATTGGGATATAATCTATGAAAGTGCTCTATGTTTGGTATAATGTCAACAATACCATAATAAACTGGATCTCATTACCCTTGCGTTATCTTTGGGCGGAAGCCTACCTCTGACTAGTTTACCCCACAGAGTAGTAGCAAGTAAGATGGAAGTTGAACCCCATTTAAATATATGAAAACACTATATTCCTAGAGGACATTAACTATAGCCCATTATGCAGATTTCATAAGTTGATTTGATTGGTTCGATATTTGAAGGTTTTCGACACCTGCGTTATTCACCATTGATTTACCCCATATAGATGACACAGTCTCCATGCCTTACCCTAGCTCTACAGTTTACACTGTATTCATAGCTACTTGTACAAAGGTTGTTGACTCAGGGTTTAATTAACCCTGAGTATTATACACCTACCAATTTTGCATTTTAAGACAATTTTGTTACATAGGAGAATTGTTATATTTCGGTTATCATTCGACATAGAGACATGTGGAAAATTCTATGACATAGGCAAGATCGGGGGACAGCATTTTCCTCAAAAAAATTTCTAAAAAACTCAATTTGTCTTCAAGATATTGAACTGCGGTCTTCGCGAATTTATTTCTCTCTTTCGCTATTATGGAAATGTACTAAACCAAATCTATCACCCGCTTCGGACACCCATAGACTTCAAGGCTTAAGCGTTTTCAACAGAAGATAGAAATGACATTTTCAGCGAATTTGCCCGTATTTCTCTCTTTCTACCCCCAAACTGGCAAAAACTGGGCACATTCTACCACCAGTCTAAAACACACAACAGAAAAAGTGGGACATGCAAAATGTGAGATGCAGAGAATCAATATAACTATGATAGCACAAACAAGGGCATCACAGATCACTTCCAAATTTTACAATAACACAGTCCAAACACAGTATAAGGGAAAATATCAACCCCCCACACCCCCCTCCCCCCTCCCCCTATTTTTTAAATTACTTAAATGAACTTCATATAATACCCTGTGCATACCAAACACAAGGATCACTTTTAGTTCCTGTACCACCCGTTTTCTACATGGTGGCGCCATAGTCGTTTCTCGCGTACCTCAAGAACTCAGCAAGACAACACAAGAGTTGCCAGCGACAACGGCAGGATAAAAGGAGTGCAGAGCGAAATTGTGCCACCCGTATCTCCTTTTTGATAGGGACAGAAGGCGGTACATGCCCGCAGCCTGCAACCGTCGCCCACACCCACCTACACACCCACACCCACCTGCTCTCCCACACCCACCTGCTCACCCACACCCACCTGTTGGCCTGAAATGGAATAACATACATGTATGACACATGACTTTAGGGTACTTTTTAACAAGGAATTCATTTCTGATGCCAGAATTGACCAATGAATGATTATAAGGGAGTACTGTATCTAGCAGGACTATCCTAGCTCGAGCCTAATTTCTCATCATTCCACATGAACTATGAAAGGCCGGAGAGCAGGACTATCCTAGCTCGAGCCTAATTTATCATTCTTACCCATGAACTATGAAAGGCCAGAGAGCAGGACTATCCTAGCTCGAGCCTAATTTCTCATCTTTATCCATGAACTATGAAAGGCCAGAGAGCAGGACTATCCTAGCTCGAGCCTAATTTCTCATCTTTATCCATGAACTATGAAAGGCCAGAGAGCAGGACTATCCTAGCTCGAGCCTAATTTCTCATTCTTACCCATGAACTATGAAAGGCCAGAGAGCAGGACTATCCTAGCTCGAGCCTAATTTCTCATCTTTATCCATGAACTATGAAAGGCCAGAGAGCAGGACTATCCTAGCTCGAGCCTAATTTATCATTCTTACCCATGAACTATGAAAGGCCAGAGAGCAGGACTATCCTAGCTCGAGCCTAGTTTCTCATCTTTATCCATGAACTATGAAAGGCCAGAGAGCAGGACTATCCTAGCTCGAGCCTGATTTCTCATCTTTATCCATGAACTATGAAAGGCCAGAGAGCAGGACTATCCTAGCTCGAGCCTAATTACTCATCTTTATCCATGAACTATGAAAGGCCGGAGAGCAGGACTACCATAGCTCGAACCTAATTTCTTATTTTATCCATGAACTATGAAAGGCCAGAGAGCAGGGCTCACCCCGCTCGAGCCTAATACGAAAACTGTATGAATTGAACATGTCTAGTCTATAGTTTGCCCATATGATATGGGGTTGAGATAAGAGCTTATAAGAGCAAAGGGGAACATAAGGAGGATAGCTAGACATTAGAAACAGAAAAAGAATGAAAGAGTAGGGATAGTACAAACATAGTAAAAGTGGAGAAGCGGGGCACAAAAGAAAACAAGAGAAGAAGCCTGCAAGCTATATTATACTATACGCATACATTGTATAACTACCCTTTGACCCAGAGCCTTATAGCAGTTTAGCTTGATACCCTCGTTATATAATTGTGCAATAGTATTAATATAATAATAGCAATGTCAGTTAAGCTATAATCAAATATTCGTTATTGATGAACTAAAACCAACGTAAATAGACCCATGCACTTATTTCAGGACATTTTGCTATTGTATAATATATTGCTTATCTTGACGCTGACCGTCCATATAATTAGCGGAGGTCCGCAAATTTGCGGAGTACATTTATGGCAAAACATGGATGAGAATAAATATATGCATTGAATAACCCAAAAAAGTCCTGCACCGCAAATACACTGCATTTGCGGAGGTCCGCAAATTTGCGGACGTCCGTAAATAATTTGCGGAGGTGCATATCCCAGCTCCGGATGTCAACATTTGAATCGCGCGGTCTTTTTCGTATACGGAAGTGACGTCAGCATATTGCCCTCGTTTTCAATCCGATGTTTGCGTGACGGTGTGTCTATGGCGGCAACATAACAGATAAGAAAGGCAGAAGAAAACTGATCTATTCAACCATGGGACGTCCACGAAAGAAGGTGAGTAATGTAGTTTATGTAGCAGTTCAATCTGTGTCTCACGGGGAATCATTTCAAGCATTGCTTCAACTGACATTAGTGTCCAAATGATCGTGTACGCTATCCCCAATTTCCCGGGCGTATTATGTTGGTCAGCACAGCAGTAAACCGGGTGACGAATACACATGCAAACATGACTCTTCCAGTCATCCGTTGTGTGCAAGAAAAATAATAATTTGCTGTGTACGTGTTCCGCTTTACCCGTGCTGTGTATTCCCCTCTACACTAACTACAACCCCGGCTTAGGCCTATTATGGGACTGTAGGCCTAATAGGCCTATGGGTGTGGTATGGAAACGAAAAATGTTCTAGGTTTTACCTCTGAGATGTGAGGTATTCTACCGGTATCCTACCATTTCATATATAAAGGGTGCATTTAGCCCCAGGGTTATTCAGCAAATAAAATGAAGTGTTTTTTTCGCCCGTACCAATGGTGTCAATTGTACCATAGTGTATCAATTGCTTCATGACAATTTAGCATTGGGGTCGGGGGAGTGGGGGTTCGGGGGGGGGGGTGTTTTACCCTTCTCCCCGGGGGGCCACTCCCTGACATTTGATTACTATGTGTGGACACGATTTAAAGGGAAAGGGTATGTTTTTGGGCCCTAGGGAAGGGCCCGCGAGGGTTGTTGAAAAGGGGTCCTTGTTGGGTCATTTAGGAGAAAAAGGGGTGGATTAAGGAATGGATAAGTGAAGTCCATCTTCTACCTTTATAAGGGAGTGCTCATTTTTTAACAACAGGGGGGGTGGTGTATTTGGGGGGGGGGGCGTAAAAAATTGGGACCCCTTGACCGGGGGGGGGGGGTAAAAAATTCATACCCCTCTTGGGGGGGGGGGGGGGGGAATTCAACCTGTTTTGAGGGGAAAAGCCCGCGCGTTACTAGAGTGGTTGCTGGTATTTTCGGCAGGTTAGCACTGAATCTCCAAGCAGAGTTCACTATTTACACTTTCTATTATTTTTTGTTAATTATGCAATGACACATATTCTATTCTATATTTTCTCAATAGGTGATAGTAAAACATGGACATTTTTTGGGGACTAGTTATGACATTATGTGGATGTATTTTTGCATGTATTTTCGGCAGGTTGTTTCTATTTTCGGCACCCCATGCTATTAAGAAATATATCTTATAAATATTTTGCTGAAATGATCATTTATACAAGTATAGCAGTGAGGTGTTAATCATATATGTTATGTATATATATGCATAGGCCTAATGCTTCGACCCTCCTTCCCCAATTTCTTTTAAATAGCCTAAAGATATAGATAGGCCCAGATCAAAATTATTAAGGTCATTTGTTTCAGGCTCTCTTATCCAGCCAAAAAAACGAAAAATAGATGAAAAAAATCATCAAAATTTCATTAATAAATCTGATGGCCTATACCTACACTTTTAAATCAATTCTGATCCCTCTATATATTCACACAGCAGAAAGTGTTTTTTTTTATCATTATAAAAAGGGCAAAGACTGTTGGAGGCCACATTAAAGGTGATATAATATATCAGGGGTCAAAGCCTGCCGGAAATAGAAGCAATATGGAGAATATTGCTCGTATTTTCGGCACCCCTGGTGGTTGGAGGGTAGGGGTCAGAGAAATTAAATATGGTGCCCCCCTGAGCAGAAAGGCAACATGAATTGCAAAATATGATAACATTTTCTGATTTTAACATTTTTGGACCTACTAAATAAAATCAAAGTTTATCCAATTTGTTAACATTGTCTGTAGGACCCCCATTTTGAAAAAGATTGAGGATGACGTCCATTTTTTAGGAAGAATGGGTATATTCTACCATCATACTGTCACTTTTAGAATTTTCCAAAATTGAAAGATTATGATATTAGCTAACATTTGGTATATGTCACATTACAAAAATAGAAATTCTCATTGGTCTACATGCACAAACTCATCATAACTGCCGAAAATAGATCCCTGCCGAAAATACCAGCAATCACTCTATGCCACAAAGGGGCCCGAACGCGCGATATTCGGCCTGCCGGGGGGGGGGGAATTTGCGCGCTCCGCGCGAAATTTCACCACCCCCCCCCTGTTGTTAAAAAATGAGCACTCCCTAATTAAAAAAAAAAATTTTAAAAAGTGATTTTCAAAGAAATCATACAAAATAATGTATTTTCTTCTGTAAGTTGGTAAATAATGGCCCTACAGAGCTGAAACTTTGCCAACAGACTCCTGGGGTATAAAAGGTGGTAGACAATAGCTATCAGAGTACAGAGCTCACGTGTAGGCCTACTACCACCTCCTAACGTGTAGTACCACCTCCTCACGTGTGCTACCATCTTCTCAAACATATGGTGTATAATCCATATTTTGTATCAAAATTGCAATTTGGAGAATTCCAAGATGGCCACCAAAACTCAACTGCACTTTTCCCTATAGCACAATTGACCCCAGAGGATACTTTGTCTGTTATAGCAAACTTTTCAGGTGTAGATGAATAAATTGTCGCTGCATTTAGCTTTCCTGAGTCATTTGTGGCATTTTTTTTGCTTGCAGTCTCCCACCCGTGATGAAAATGAATCGGGGAAGAGGAGCTTTAAGAAAGCATTAGAGAACTTGGCGGTGTACAGGGAGGCTTTGGTTGGATACCAATTGCTGACTGGTGCCCCAGGGGACCCCGATTTAGTTGTAGGTTTTTTTCACTTCTGCACCAAACTAATTCCATTGCCCAATCTTTTTTATGCAGTGCAGTACGCAGCCGCTGTTTCCTATGGCCTACTTGTGTAAAGCGATTACCTTTTATAAAAAAATATTACATGCAATTTTCATGGCCAGTTAGATCTTTTATATATTTGTATCATACCTAGTTTTGTTACATGTGCTTTATTTTATTTTGCAGCCGTTAGCTGAGGTGGAGGACGTATATGAGTATGACGAGGAGGAGGAGGAAGAGGAGTGTGTGACCTCTCCTGAGGATTATGAAGGAGATGGGGGGGAGCAGACGATACAATATGTCCAAAATTATCTCAACCAGCTGATACGATCAACTGTCAGGAAAAAGGGCAAGGCCCCGAGCAGCGAGCATCCCACCAACTTCGGGGCACCTTTTCCAAAACAATTTCGTATGTTACCTGTAGAACAAGAGTACATACCCACACCCAAGAAGGGCCGAGGTAAAGGGAGTCGGGGGAGGGGCGGACGCGGCTCGCGTGGCCGGGGAGCAGGACGAGGGGCACAAACGAGCGGATTTCAACCCGCAAACCCGCCACCCACCTTCTATAATCTACCAGCGTTCATCCCTCCGTCGACATTCAACCCTCCACCCACGTTCAACTCTCAACCCACGTTCAACCCTGCAGCACAGCAGTACATGCCGAACAATGACCCGTATGACACAGCTGGTTGTAGCTCGAGCCAAGCCAACGACTCTACGCCAGGCAAGGGTCCGAATTGGAAGGATGATGAGGTCGAGGCACTATTGAAAGGGGCGTGCCATTTACGACCGGTGTTAAAGGGCCGCTTCAGGAGCGCTTCGGATGGAGTAGCGGTTAAGGAAATGGCATGGAAAGAACTAGCCGGTAAGTCAGCTAAAATATTTATGGTGGTCCGCAAATATATATGGAAATCGTTTTATAGTACTTAAGCATACCAATACCGAGCGCCATGTATATTTGTGGACCTCCGCAAATTTATGGAAACAAATTTACGGACCTACGCAATTTTGCAGACGTCCATGAATACACTGCATATATTTATGTAGCTCCACAAATATTTATGGATGGCCGCAAATATATATCGACGACCTTATTTCTATGCTTTAGTACCAAAAAACTATTTTATTCATCATCTTTATATTCTCCACAAATATATGTAATGTGTATTGCGGACCTCCACAAATTTACGCAGGTCCGCAAAATTTTGGAGAAACAGAACCCTGCTGCGTAAATACCATAAATTCCTGCGTACTACCCGCGGGTTGTACGCGAATCAAACCCAGCTTTCATTTGATACCAAACATGCCTATATAGGGTGCGGGTTATACGAGGGTTTTTATTACTATAGAACAGTATTAAAATCGAGATTTTCAGATCCAAAATCGGGTTATAGGATTCTCCTGAGTTGGGGGTGCGGGTTATACGCGAGATGCGGGTAATACGCGGGAATTTACGGTATTAATGCATATCTGGATGGTGTTTCTCCACAAATATACGGATGTCCGTAAATTTGCGGACGTCCGCAAATATATTTATGGAGCTCCGCAAAGTATGTCTTTTTGGTACTTAAGCATACAAATACTACCTCCGCATATATTTGCGGACATCCGTATATATTTGCGGAGCTCCGCAAATTTGTGGAGAAACGGGACCCTGCCAAAACATCCAGAGGATTAAGACATATGGGCTTATATTTTGGGAGCTACATAAATATCTGCAGAGTATAACTATGGTCGTCCCCTAATTTGCAGACAGCCGCAAGTATATCTATCGAGCTGCGCAATTATATACGGGTATCCGCAGATATATACGGAGGTTTGTATTAGTATGCTAGTACCAAAAAGGCATATAGCCCTATATTTGCGTAGCTCCATACATATATTTGCGGACATGAGAAAATGTTGTGCAGAAACAGCATGCAGTATGGTGTTTGTCCATGTATCATGGACTTCCAGAAATTTTCAGCCGTGCACATATGTACACCGAGCTCCGTATTTGTGTCCTTATAAATGTACCAAATAAATATTTACATGTGCTCTTGGAGACGTGCAAAAACTTGTGCAGAGTGCAGGGTTCCCACATGCCATGAAAAGTCATGGAATGTCATGGAATTTGAACGGTTTAAAATTTGCCTTGTGTCATGGAATGTGATGGAGAATGAAAATAATGGAAGTAATATCACATTAACTCCTAGAAATCTCCCATTTGCTTTCCTGATTTTAGAAATATTTTTGCTTGTTTTATAATTCTGTATTTTGTGTCATACACCCAGACTACGTCAATGCCAACTCGGCCCGGGTGAAGGCGGGAGGGCTGAAACTTCACTGGAAAAGCTGTAAAGGCAAAATTCAATATTTTTGCCAGAAAGCACGGAAGAAAGTGAGTAACACTTTACTTGTTTACTCCGGTCACAATATTATTGTTTACTCGCACAAACGCTATTCACAATGTATATGCTACAGTACAGTGAAGTCTATTCTATTAACCCTTTGTGGGCGAGCATTAAATAGAGTAAATGACATGGCAGGGCGAGCATCCACTATACTCAATGCCATGGCAAGGCAAGCATCGACTATAGTCATGCTAACTCTATTGTATTCAAATAAGACTCGTACCCCCATGGCCAGCTATAACATTTTTTGGCTGCCGTTGAAGGGTAAACAATTTAACCGGCCCTTCTGTGGGTGTATATTTCAACGGCAGTCAAGTCGTACTATGTACTTTGTTTTAACAAAAGAAGGCACAAATTCAGTAGGACCGTAAATTTGACATATTTTTGAGCCTTACTACCATGACAAACTATGTCGTTTTCAGTCCTACATATCTGTTTATACCATTCAACCATTTTGAAATCACATGCCTGACATTGTCTATACCGGTATGAATATATACTAAAAACGCCTTTATGTCTTTAATTAATTTCCTCAGAGGCAAGAAATAGATTCCCGCTACAAGACAGGAAGTGGAGAGCGGGACGCAGCGGACTACCTGAAGGATACTGAGCAGATAGCCCTGGATTTCACAGGCGAGGACGTCGTACTCGGTGAGAACATAGATACAGAAAAATATGCTATAGACATATATACAGAAGATTATGCTACATTGAAATAAGGATCAGCTAAAGTATCAAATATATCTATGGAGTTGCGCAAATATATTAGGATGTCCGCAAATATATACGTAGGTCGATAGTAGTATGTAGAAGTTCCAGAGACAGATATAGCCCTTTTTTTTGTGGAGCTCAATAGTCAAATGGAGAGTGTATTTGCGGACGTCCGCAAAATTGCCGACGTCCGCAAAGTCATGGAGAAACGGGACCCAGGATGCTGTTTCTCCACAAATTAGTGGACGTCTGCAAATATATTTATGGAGAATGTGCATGACCAAGCAGGTTTAAACACTTTCAGGTATACCTGGCCAAAGGCCCCCTGACCTCAAGACCGGGGTCCGAAACTCACGCCCATGGTCCTGTTACGACCCAGACCGGGAAACACGCGAGGATTATGCAGAAATACCCATGCCCAGTAATGCCATGGCTGTTGTACAAGAAGGGGATATGTTGAGAGAGGAAGAAGGTAAGTGTCACACGCCAAGTCCCATTGAGACCCTAAAAAAAGATATGAATAGCTGGTATGTGTTTTGCTTACAAAACAAAGGTGATACGGACCTATGTAAATTGTTGCAAAGTTAAAAAGAAATTTGGACATTGTAGAACCTATAGCTGGCGTGAGCAGACACACAGTAACAATACCTAATGTGGTTTTAGTTTAAAAAAATATGTATGCAGCATCTTATTGGGATAAGTAAACAGCTTTTTTCCCTGTCTATGATCAAGGTTATTTTCAATGTGTATCAAAAGACAAATAATGTACTGAATAGAACTACACCTCTTTATCCTTTCCTTTGCTTAACAGAAGATCCGTTTGAGGAAGTGCCTAACGCTGACAACCCAGAGGAAGAAGAGGAGTACAATTACATTGAAGAGGAAGAGCCGTCTACCCAAAATATTATGTACGAGGGGGACAAGTTTCCGGCGACTGGGATGGATCGGGCCCGTATGCTAAGAATGGTGGACCAATTGAACAAAGCCATCGTCGCCAGTGAAAAACCGGTGCTGCCTGACACTGCCAAAGTGCCCGCCAAAGTGCCCAGCACTCTGCCTGCCAAGGTGCCCACCAATGTGCCCACCAATGTGCCCACCAATGTACCCAACAACAGCTCTACAGCTCGGAGGCGCTGCAAACCGCCATCCTTCACAGAGCTGATACACACTGCCGAAATCGAAGAACTGTCCCCACCAGGTTCCCCTGATTTACCGGACATAGCTACACGTGGATCAAACAACCCAAAACAATCCAACGCGGAGCAAGCGGTTACACCTCCCATTAAAATAAGGGAAAATACAGCAAAGCCCGAGAGAGATGTCCCCAAAGTCCAGTTGAAGAAACAGGACAGGGTATACACAGAAGAAGAGGTGAATGAGCTGCTTGCCAAACACAGGAGAAAGGAACCTGAGTTGGAACCTGAGTTCACTACCAGCACACCTGAAGTCAAAAGTTGTAAGAAAAGAACAACTCCGGAAACCGACAAAGATGAGAAGGTCTCCCCGATTTTCCCTCGAAAGAGTCCACGTCTTCTTTCTGTTGAAAAAAAAAACAATTCTATTCTATCACGCTTACGGCGCAGTGCTGAAAAAACGGAAAGTAAGAGCCGTAAAACCCTCTTTAGTAGATCGTCCTCCAGCAAAAAAAACGACTCTTCTGAACAGCTGCCGGCCGCTGAAGTTAAAGACGACACCCCACCCCTCCTGATGAGGCATGCCGATGCCATCTCAGAAGTTGCAGAAAGACTTACCAGACAATACATTTGCACACAAGAAAAAATAGAAGAACACATCAAGTCTAACACACACAACATACAGCTACAAGCCGATCAAGTGAGTCAGGCCTTTTCGAACACACAAAAAAAAATAGAGGAACACATCAAGTCTAACACAGACAACATACAGCTACAAGCCGATCAGGTCAGTCAGGCCTTTTCGAACACACAAAAAAAGATAGAGGAACACATCAAGTCTAACACAGACAACATACAGCTACAAGCTGATCAGGTCAGTCAGGCCTTTTCGAACACACAAAAAAAGATAGAGGAACACATCAAGTCTAACACAGACAACATACAGCTACAAGCTGATCAGGTCAGTGAGGCGTTTTCGAAGACACAAAAGAAAATAGAGGAACAGATAAAGTCTCACACAGACAACATCGAAGTACAAGCCGATCAGGTCAGTCAAGCGTTCTCGAAGACACTGGAAAATGCTGTGGACACAAATAAAAACATTATACAGGTTGGCCGTGAAACTATGAAACAGACTGGTGAGTACATTAATGAGATGCATCAAAAGCTCGCAGAGAGCATGATACGCTCCACCCAGGAAATGCTGGATTCATCTGCAAACACATTCACCGAACGTCTGACACAGTTGGGTGTGACCATAGCTGCTTACGCTAAAGACTCTGTCAGTATGCATGATGAAACAATATCGTGTATATCGCAGTGTGATAAAACAATCGTGGAAATGATAGTGTCCAAAGAATTGAGGATGGTGACAGGTTTAGACCGGGTAGGGAAAACCTGCCTGAACGCCGCTGAGAATATGTCTGCGTCCATCGAGAAGATGTCTGAAAATGTGGAGAGGATGGCGGCCAACTTGGAAAAGATGATATCCCTACAGGATACTGTCATGACACGGGCAGCAAACAGTGAGTAACAATTGTGCATCACACAGAGAACGTAGTAGAATGCTTTAGTATCAGAAAACAATTTTCTTTCTTTTTCCCAAATATTTACACCCCTCTGCCAACTTTAAGCTGTGGACCGTGCACCTTCCACATTTTTTTGGAGAAATAAAAGGGATGTGATTTCACCAAATTCGGTGTGATATTTAATGATAGTAGCTGCCAGGATGCTGTTTCTCCACAAATTTGCGGACCCCAGTATATATTTGCGGAGCTCCGCAAATTTATCAAATGTGTATTCCGCAAATTTGTGGATGTCCGCAAATTCCGTGTTCTATACTTAAGGATACAAATACGGACCTCGGTACATATTTGCGGACATCCATATATATTTGCGGAGCTCCATAAATATATTTGCGGACATCCGCAAATTTGCGGGCGTCCACAAATTTGTGGAGAAACAGCACGCTGGGTTAACACTAGGACATTACATGAATTAGCCAGTCTGGCGAATTTGTGCCAGAATCAATTAGCCACATTGTTAATGCATTCGCCAAATTAATATGAGAAAATAGCAAACTCGTTATTTAGGCCACTCAAAAATTGATGATAAAAAAAATTAAGTTATTTCTTTCACACCACATTAATGGTAGTATACACTTTGATTTGATACCATGCATGCCAATATTTCAGCATTTCTAATCATGTATTTTCGTTAAAAATTAGAAAAGACAAAGAAACCCTATTTAGTACATAGTATTTCTATAAAATTCTATTAATATTCACGTCCAAACCTTTCCATAATGATAGCAACCTACAGAACCTACAACTATATATGCTATTACAGAGGAGATCGTAGTCTGAGGGACAATGACATGGAGATATGGAACCCTAAAAAGATTGTACTACCGTGAAACCTTGGCTATAAGCCAACCTCGCCTTTAAGCCGAATGGCAGTTTGGGGCTTAAAATTCGTATTACAGCAATTAAAAACGCCAAATAAAATTCGGCTTATAGCCGAGGTTTTACGGTAGTTTTATATTTAAAGAAAATTAGGAAATTTCACAATCTATTTATATAATCAGCACATCCTCATTGTAGTTATTCTGTTGATGTTAGCTTTCCAACGATACATCACATGATATATTCCGAATTGTGTCTCCATGACTATATCTAGTAGAATTCTCCAATCAGGCGATTTCAGTGGCATGAAGATTCGCCAAATTGCGTTTTAATTCGCCACTGGCGATATGGCGAATGGCTAGCGCGAACCCTGAGTAGTACTGCGAATCTTATTTTTGATTCAGGGATGTGCACCTGGTGCCTGTTCCTCCCCATATTTGCGGACCTGCACCAATTTGCAGACCCCCATAAATCTGATTACATATGTTCGTGGAGCTCTGCAAAAAAATACGGAGGTGCATATGTGTATGCTTAAGTACCAGAGAAGAATTTCCGCATATATTTGCTGACCACCTTTAACATATGTAGAGTGTATTCATGGACCCCTGCAAATTTGCACAGGTTTGCATATTTCTGGAGAAACAGCATGCTGGGTTCTGTTTCTCCACAATCTTGCGGATATCCGTAAATTTGTAGAGCTCCGCAGATATATACAGGAATTGCCTTTTGGTACTTAGGCCTAGAAATACGGACATCCATATAAATTTGCAGACATCCGCAAATTTATGCAGGCAGATTTTGGGAGCTCCACAAATTTGCGTAGCTCCGTAAAGTTGTGGAGAAACAGTGCCACCAGCGGTATATCGAGGTCTCTCCTTGCGTTATTTTATCAATCCCCAGTGTAACACAATTTACAGCACGTGCAGCACAAAATTAATTTGAAATTCTTATCCCACAGGGAGAGAACGTGAGGTGGGAGGTAGCAACCCAGTTCCAAGCACGAGTCACACCGAGGTGAAGCGTGGCAGCCCAGAGTATCAGGAGCAGCCCCCAGACCTCACGATGTATCCCCCAGGCACCCCTATGATCTGTAAGTTGTGTCCCTTTCTTGCTCAAGCGCAATCAATTGAAATTAATGTAAGTCATACCAAGCTAAATTAGAAAAAAATGAACTGGTTTGGTTCTCGGAGTTGGCTCTGTATATTGTTTCTCCCCATGTATGCGGATCTCCGTGTAATTGTGGAGAAAAGGTACACTCATTCTGCATTTTGAGACATGTCAAGTTGGGCAAACAGGTGCACAAAGGGTGCACATATTAAAATAAGATTATACTACTTGCCATTTCTGTATGACTGAGATCTGTTTTATGTGCTTTGAACGTCAGTTAAAATGTATTTTTAAATAGAATTATCACATGTTGTCAGTTAATTTGTTACAGTGTCTGTAACCTGAAACTCAGAAAATGTAGCCTAGTATACCTTTTTTTTAAAAATATAATGAATAAGTGATATATCACCTAAATCGACACCGAAACAATGAATAACTCATAAGTCATAAAATTCAATACCAATGACATCCCTAATACTACCATTGACATCGATCATACAAAAAAATCCCCTAATTTTTTGTTTTGCAGCTGTTTCAACGCCATCACTTCTGCCGACTTTCAAGGTCATTCCAGCTGATCAAATCTCCCAACCTTCTCATCAGGACGATGTGAAACCAGAGGATGCGGATGAATACATTGACTTGACAGAGGCGTTGCAGAAAGGGGCCAGCGCCAAGCAGGACGTGGTGCAGAAAGAAGCCGTTGTTGACGGGTGTGAATCAGTGTATAGTCACACTGAGGTGAAACAGGCCACGGAAACGGAGATCCAGCTGTTCAAACAGCTTCACAAAGTGGAGGAGGAGGAAAATGACTCGGACAAGGAGCGGCCTAGGAAACGCCGGGCAATAAAGAAGCTCCAAGACCCGGACTATGACTACCATTGAACATGACAGCGAGATATCGGGAGTTGTCCTTTGTGCATTGAACAGGACATAACATGTCATGCTATTTTCTAAAATAGGATTGAACATGGTGATACTTGATACATTTTTCATTAATGTGATGAGATTTGGTTTAATATACACACCAAAGGATGTCGGGAGTCTCACTTCTTGAACGTAGATTAGCTTGTGAATGTTTCATATAGATAGGGTTTTGAATCATATACACAGCATGTTTTACATGGTTGGAATGGGACCAGGCTTGATTTAATACCTCTTCCCACTATTTCATACAGTATATTTAAAGCATACCTATTACCGATAGTCATACATCACAGGGAGATATCGGGAGTTGTCCTTTGTGCATTGAACAGGACATAACATGTCATGCTATTTTCTAAAATAGGATTGAACATGCTGCTACTTGATACATTTTTCAGTAATTTGATGACATTTGGTTTAATATACACACCAAAGGATGTCGGGAGTCTCACTAGTTGAACGTAGATTAGCTTGTGAATGTTTCATATAGATACGGTTTTGAATCATATACACAGCATGTTTTACATGGTTGGAATGGGACCAGGCTTGATTTTTTACCTCTTCCCACTATTTCATACAGTATATTTAAAGCATACCTATTACCGATAGTCATATATGGGGTGTATCGTGATCATAGTGTTAGTTTTGTATTTACATGTGGAGTGCGGGGAAAACATGACTAGATGAAACATTTCTACAACTCACATGTAATAGTGGACTTCCCTTGTCCTATGTCGGAAGCCATTTTTGTGGACCATGTCACTACATCTGGAGGTTCAGCCTGAACATGATATTTTCAGCAATATTAGGCCACTTAAAATTCATTATCGGCTTTGCGAACACCGCGCGCATCCTCTAAAAAGAGCCGCATTGGTCTTTTTTTCACATTTTGATGGAAAAAAAGGCCAAAGAAAGCAGCATCTAAAAAAATTCAAATGACCATTTCCAAATATTTCAATATCTCAACTGTTAACAGGGGTAGAAAGGAATTATAAAGCGCATTTTACTCCTTATTTATATGTGCAGACCATCAATTTATGCAAGAAAAGAAAAAAGGCCCTGCCGCACTTCCAGGAAAAAATATCTAAAAAAAAGAAAGCCTCCCTCCCTCTCTGAATTTTTCCAAATAGTGTCCGCAAAGCTGATAATCAATTTTAAGTGGCCTCATGTAGTGATGGATAGGGTTTACTTTTGGACATGCCAATTTAACAGAATTCGCTGAGATTGGGCTGATTTTAAAAACATATTTTACAGGTTAAGATTATGTTACCCAGGATATTGTTTACACCGTGGTGTACTGGCTACATGGAAGAAGGCCAGGAGTATTTCCGTTGTTGCATACACCGTGTGCTTTGTTTGCTTCCGTTGCCGTGCTTAGACTGCCGTATACCCCAGATCCATTGACTGGATTCAGTGGTTTTGAATAAAAATTGAGTTTGAAAAAAAAGTGTGTGTTAATATTTTGGGATGGAACAAAACTATCAGAGGTATATTACGGGTTAACCCTTCAGCAATGGGTGAATGACATCGTGTTTTTGGTAATTAAGGGTGTAAATAACAGGTACATAGGCCAAATACAACATATGTAATAGAACTAGAAGAAATTATCTTTCTTTGATTTCTTTGATGTTCCATGTAGCTCGGGCCATATTAATATATCAACGTAAGGGGAAGATGGGTGCTAAGGGAGGGGAAATTCTACGGAAATATAAAGAAACAGAACAAAGGTAATATACAGTGATTACGTATGAGGTTCTATTCAAGGGTGACTTATGACTAATACAGTAAGAAGGTGCATGAGGCATACAGGCATGAGGCTTTACATGTATCATGTAACAAAGCAGTGGTTGCACAGATAACCCATGCGGTAGTATAATGATACCAATTAAAGGCACTAGGGGTAGTAGTATACTGCCCAGTGGGCACAGAACATTGAATCAACATTGAAAACTGGTTGACAATGTTGATTGAATGTTGATTCAACATTGAACTGAGTTTTGTGCCCATTGGGTGATAACAGTATATATTTGTGGAGCTCCATATATATATTTGTGAACGTCCGCAAATTTGCGGACGTCCCCAAATTTGTGGAGAAACAGGGAGCCTGTTTCTACTTGAACAAGAACGTCACCATTATATCGTCTTTCAAGAATGAGCCTGTACTGTTTCTATACAAACTTAGGGATAACACAAATATGTGTGCATGTCCATGTATACACTGTCCACATATATATGGATCTACGGGAAGATGCACACAACTCCCTGTTCAGTACACTTTAAAATCAATGATACTTTCCCCTGGAGCTACAGACGGTATAACCTAATCCACTCTGCGATCCACGGGCATTGTTCGCAATGCGTCCTCCACGCGCTCCACGAGCTGCTCTTGCCACCCTAACACCAAGTGTGCGTGGTGCGGCGGTTCGACGTACCCCTGCTGTCGGGGTTGGATGAGGAGCACGGGCACGTAGCGTAGATGTACGGCCCCTTGTTGTCGTGGGTTCATCTGCATGACCAGTTCCACGTCCTACTGAACCGGTTCCCCGTGTTCCACGTCCTAATACAGGGGGACGGGTGTGAGGACCACGGGGACGTAGCGTCGCTGTACGGCCCCTTGTTGTCGTTGGTTCGTCTGCATGGCCGGTTCCACGTCCTACTGAACCGGTTCCCCGTGTTCCACGTCCTAATACAGGGGGACGGGTGTGAGGACCACGGGGACGTAGCGTCACTGTACGGCCCCTTGTTGTCGTTCGTTCCTCTGCATGGCCGGTTCCACGTGCTACTGAACCGGTTCCCCGAGTTACACGCCCGACTACCGGCTGCGGGGCAGGAGCACGGGGACGTAGCTTCGCTGTACGGCCCCTTTTGTGGGGGGGTTCATGTTCATGACCGGTTCCATGTCCCACTCCGCGGGATGCACAGCTCTGTACAGGAGGGGCAGGAGGTGGAGGTGGGGCTCGCACAACACCCGCTGCTGCACCCCCAACACCCGCTGCTGCACGGGTTCCTCGCTTTGGTGGCCGCTTCAGTGGCACATTGAAGCAGTTGTCGATGAACTTCTTTCGCATGTTGACAAACTCGGCCAATGGAACATGGCCAAGGTTTTGAGGCTGCACTACCCGAGTAATGGTTGATCTGAACCCATCCTTGCGCGGGAAGTCCTTCAGCAACTTTACCTTTGCTGTCGTAGCGCAGTTGTGCAGACAGACACAGCTCTCAATGATGCGGGCCGCCCGAATCGGGTCGTGGAACAAGTAGCCACCACTTGTGTCTAGACACCTGGGAACAACATAATTTATAACAGAGTACAACTATTTATATTAAAACAGCAAATTAAAAGATATACCATAAAACCTCTCTGATAAGCCGACCTCTCTGATAAGCCGACCTCCCTAATAAGCCAACCCCCCACTTTGAGAGAATATTATAAACCGAATTTGGACCAATTCAAACATGGTGGGGTACCATGTATGTGGTTTCCACATGATACGGAGCTGTGTATACCATGTAGGTACGGAGGTCGGAGCAGTCACCAAATATACTAATAAGATTATTTTCCCAACGTTAAACTGTACACCCATGGGTCCAGGTAGAGTTTGGAGATTATAATTTTTAATTCCCAAAAATTCTAAACTGCCCCGTAGTTTAAAAATGAAATAACACGGGAGAAGTATCAATTGTAAAAGAATATTTTAGGTTTTTTTCATGTCCCTATTTTTCCTGTCAATACATTCCTTGAGATGAATTGCATGTAATAGAAAACCTTTTTTTACGACCTAATCTTTTATATGGAATGTGCAATGCGGACATCCACAATTCTGTGGTACGCCGCAAAATTTATGAGAAACACCACAGTGCTGATACCAACAATTTGTAGTTCACACAACACGTCTCTGCTTTTTCGGTTACTGTCCCGTAGAAATGGAGCAAGCAGAAGGAACCGGTCAGACATTAGACAGAGTCACATGAAATATAACATGTTCCATATATAATTTTTTTCCACTGATTACACTGACCTGAGACGTTGTTTCACAGCTCCAATTTTTCTTTCGATGAAGGACCGAGTGCTTTTATGCCATCGGTTGTACCTTTTCTCTCGTATGTTCTGCTCTGTGCGTATCGGGGTGAGGATGTAGTCGGTGAGAACGTACCTTACGAGCAAAGGGTTAAAGGGAAATTAAAGTGTGCTATTTGCACAGATTTATATAATTTCTTGAAAGGGGACATGACAGTGGCTGCGGAGTCATAGTGACCGAATGCATCAGGATTTACTTCGGCGGAGTACCACTAACTAGGTTTTTTAACTTGTATTTTCACTACACCCCCCCCCCCCGAGCATCATGTGAAACAGATTTAACATTAAGTCTGGACCAAAAACAACAGTGACCAAATTGAAAATGTTAAGATGTGAAATCTGATTGTAATAAATTAGGTTCAGCATTAGTGTAGCATAACCTCACCCAGAATCGCCTAGAAGATAAAAATTTCCAAAGTCACCACGCTCGCCAAGCTCCTTTATCTGCGACCCGTTCATGCAGTATATGTCATTGCAAGTGCCAGGGTTCGAAGCATCCACGTGTCGTATCATTCCTTCGAAGTCGCACACAACCTTGAAAATATAGGGATAGTTTATGTGTAAACAAAAAGATATCGAAATAATGTACCACAATGAATTAACATGGTTTGTATACATTTAGTTGCATTATTCTAACAGTGTTAGGAATACATATAAGTTTTATTTAGAAATTCAGGAAAATTCCGATAAAGCAAATTCGCAGAGGTCCGTAAATACACTGTCCATATATTTATGGACCTCCGCACATATATGGGGATATCCGCAAATGTATATGGAGGTCCGTATTTGTATGCTTAAGTACTAAAAATTACTGGAAATGCGGACCTCCGGATATATGTGGGCTGCATTTATTTGTGGAAAAGAAATTGCTCACCATTGCGTTGATACTGTAGTAGCCCTTGTAGCAAAAGTACTGATTTTCATCGATACCCATGCCTCGAGGACATGCGATAGGAATGTGGGTTCCATCAATAAGACCAAAACACCCGGGTATTCCGGTGTCTTTGTAGTGCATCATCGCAATGCAATTCTTCTCTGTTTTACTGTCTGGCCAAACGACATACGTCGACAGGTGGTGATGGAAGTAGTCCGAAACCCATTTTACGGCACGACACACCGTGGGTTTCGATACTCCGTGACAGTCGCCTATCATGAGGTAGTCCGCACCAGTTGCAAAGTACCGTAATGCACACAGGAACTGAAAAATTATAAATATTTTTATTTGGTACATTGGTACAGAGTTAGACATTTTAGATGTCATATGGCCAACTATACCCTTATTTTAAATATGTGGGTTCAAAGCAGAATAAACTATTCTTTATTTTGTAACGTAAAGTATATATGCTGTGTCTTACAAATAAAAACTTTTAATTTTACAGCTTTAGTAGGTATTACAAGGAAGATGAATAAAAACATTAAATTTAAACTATGAATTGATAACTGCACGTATAGTTAGCATACAGATAATGTGTGCAGCAACCTGAAGGTAAAAATAATCTATTATAACAAGCATATCATGCAGTTGTCATTTGATCCTTACGGTCAGGTTCGCGCTAGCCATTCGCCAGATCGCCAGTGGCGAATTAAATCTCAATCTGGCGAACCTTTCTCCTATTGTATTCGCCAGACTGGCTAATTCTATTAGAGACCTTCATGCAAGCACATTTGGGAGTATATCATGTAATATATTGTTGGAGAGCTAAAATGAAGAAGATAACAGGTATGCGAACCTTATGTTGGCATTCCAAGAACATGAAATAACTACTATGATTAAACGTTTTCACACTTCTTCTCCGTGTAGAAAGACAGTGGGTCCAGTCTTTGGTAGTATTCACGAGATGCATTGGGCACGTACCGAGGTCTGTAGTGCTCCGGCATGGCGATTGATGTGCAAGGTGAAGGTCACTCCACTATATGACCTACTTTTCAAAGCGAGGCTGTTTACAACGGAAAATTATTTGGCCGCCAATATTTGCGGAGCTCCGTAAATAAATATACGGAGGTGCGTACATCAAGTTTAAGTGATTTGAGGAGAAACGATTTATTGCAGACAAGTATTTGTGGACCCCCGTATATATTTTTGGACCTCCATAAATATATGGACAGTGTACTCCGCAAATTTACGGAGCTCCGCAAATTTGCGGACATCCGCAAATTTGTGGAGAAACACCATCCTGCAATGAACACTCTATTACATATATATGTATACTATTGTAATTAGGCTTTTGATTTAAAGCTGTAGCATGGCGACACAAAGCTCTGATAGGAACTTTTCTCCGGGCCTCAGAAGTGGATACCTTAGTGAGAGACTTATGACTAGTTTATGTCAATATTGTGATAATAATGGTACTAAGCCCATCACCGCGTATTATGATACACTAATATACTAACTAGACCAAATTCTGTGTGACAGACACACATACAAACATTCCAGCAATGGTCTCATATACGATGCAATCCTGAATGATACTCTATCATTTAGGTGATACACATACTAATACCTTTTCCACTGACCTAATGTGCCTTCATATTCTGCTCATATTTGTATCAAGTATAAGTACACGGAGCCCCCAGGCTCAATCTACTCATGATTTTAGGTACACAACGTAAACTTGCTTGGGTAGCATTTTATTGCACATGCCCTTGCCCATTCGCATACATGTACATATGTGATTCATATATACTCCTAATACAAGGTTTCTGGTCACGATGTGTTACTGTTCCACAGGGAAGGCTCTCTCTGAGGGTATGTAGATCCAATTATTATGTCCCATAACCTGAAATTTGATAGGCTAAGAGGTATACATATAATTAACTACAATATAAGAACGCTACCCGGTAAAATCGACGATGTTAGAATTATGCTCGGCAACTCACAAGCAGACTGCATAGGGCTTACGGAAAGTTGGCTCACCCAGATGCATGGTGATGATACATTTGTATTGGATGGTTATAATTTTTGCAGACTGGACAGAGATCTAACCCTACCAGGGGCCAAGACCTGTGGGGGTGTGTGGTTACTTATATAGCAGAAGACATTTCCTACATTGACCAGAAAGATAAAAATATTTGTGATATTAATATGGAAATACAGTACATTATTATGAATAAGGGTAATAGCAAAACATTGCACTTGTTTAATGTATATAGACCGCCAGATGGAGATGTAAAACTTTTCTTCAAAAAACTAACAACCTTACTAACCGATGTAAATAGTATTCCAGGTAAAGAAATATTTCTACTATATAGGTGACTTTAACATAAATGTGAAATAGAAAGCTCAAAAATTTCATGACAACCTTTGGCCTAACACAACTAATAACTGAATTTACACATAAGAACCTGCAAGGTGAAAACACTATTGTTGATTTAATTTTAACAAATTCCACCCAAGTAAATAATTCTGGGGTATCACACATTACTGTTACAGATCACTATCCTATCTTTATTACCGTAAATTCCCGCGTAATACCCGCGGGTTGTACGCGAACCAAACTAAGCTTTCATTTGATACCAAACATGCCTATATAGGGTGCGGGTTATACGAGGGTTTTTATCATTATAGAACAGTACTAAAATAGACATTTTCAGATCCAGAAATGGGATATATGATTTCCCTGAGTTAGGGGTGCAGGTTATACGCGAGATGCGGGTTATACGCGGGAATTTACGGTACTAGAAAATCCAACCCGACAGTAAAGGTTCCAGTCACATTTACTGGACATACTTATAAAGAGTATATAGCTGAAAACTACACAACTGGTCTAAAAAATATCAATTGGAACACCTTTTGGGACGCACCTGATCCAAACATAGCATGGAATATATTCTACTCGATAAAATACAATTTCTACTGGATTTTACCTGCCCAATTAAAACATTCACATGCACACAGAAAAAGAAGGAGTGGGTCACCAACAACCTACTAACCCTTTTCAACGATAGAGATAACGCAATGAAAAATATAGACGCACCCTGGATGATGATGACCATAATATAGCTATATTTCTCAGAAACCTAGCAAATGAAGAAAAAAGATTAGCGCGCAACCGATAATAAACAACAATTTGTAAAGTACCACAATAAACCCAAGGAATATTGGAAATCTATCAATAGTCTGATGAACCCCAAAAATAGATCACCAGTTTACAGCCTATTTGATAAAACTAATAAAGCACAAATTAAATCAGAAGACACAGCTAATTATATAAATAATTATTTTGCAAAGATTGGAGCTAGCCCAAAATTTGGACTTACCCTTTCAAAGTAATGTTCCTCCATTGCCCCCAAATTTTCAGTTCCATGCTTGTGCATTAGAAGAAGTAAATAAATTAATCAAAAAAATAAATCTTAACAAATCTTCAGGAATTTTAAACATCTCAACTCAAGGTTTTTAAGGATACCTTCACCACCTTACCATATCATTTGTTACACCTGATCAATCTAGTTATAAAAACCTCTATTTTTCCACATGCCTGGAAAGAAGCTATTGTAACACCACTCCCAAAGGGTGGAGATAGAGCAGATGTCAATAATCTATGGCCTATTTCTATTTTACCTCTCCCTGGATGGTGTTTCTCCACAAATCTGCGGACGTTCGCAAATTTTCGGACGTCCGCAAATATATTTATGGAGCTCCGCAAATTATGCCTTTTTGGTACTTAAGCATACAAATACGGACCTCCGTATATATTTGCGGACATCCGTATATATTTGCGGACATCCGTATATATTTGCGGAGCTCCGCAAATTTGTGGAGAAACGGGACCCTGCCAAAATAATGGAAAAGGTATTACATAAACAGCTACTAACTTACTTAATAACTAACAATATATTATATGAAAACCAAGATGGTTTTAGACCTAATAGGTCAACCTTCCATAGTATTGAAAAACTTACTAACAATATATTTGAATCACTAAATAAACAATGCTGCACCACTGCCATCTTCCAAGACTTCTCCAAAGCCTTTGACACTTTAAACCATAATATAATGCAAATAAAACTAAAAAATTTAGGCCTTCAAAATTCAGCAAATTCTCTTATAATTAATTACCTCTCAGACAGAAGACAAAGAACCAAAGCCAATGGTATCCTATCAGATTTTCATAACATTTCCTGTGGAGTCCCACAAGGGTCCGTTTTAGGCCCCCTCCTGTTTTTGACTTATATTAAATATATGCACTTGTCATACAAGGAATCCCCTTAGTTGGGAGACTCCTTGTAATGATATGTAAGTTGAGTAAGTCTTGAGGTCTTGTAGTATAGTTGGTATTTATTACAAGTTGACAGCAACAGTACAGTAAGTACAAGTAGGTTCCACTCAGTTACACCTATCCACACAATAGTATAGGTCTTGGTAAATATACCTAAGAACCCTGAGGTTAGTAATGGACTAGAGCCAAGGGGGTCCTACACCATGTCTGATAGTTGGGCCTAGTAGGGCATAGCCTATAGCCTTGTTCTCAGTCAGTGGAGAGGTCCTTGGTCAGTGGTGTCCATGTGTAGAGTGAGGATGGAGATGCCCAGTGCTGGGACCTGACCCTATTTAAGGGGGCCAGGCTACCAGCATGGCATCTTGAGTGTTAGTGTCAGTTGACAGTGGTTGGCCAAGGTACACTATCCCCTATGTGACCGTGTGCAGCGGCCTGTGACGGACCTGAGGCTTGTGCAGCGGCCTGTGACGGTCCTGAGGCTTGTGCAGCGGCCTGTGACGGCTCTGGGGCTTGTGCAGCGGCCTGTGACGGTCCTGGGGCTTGTGCAGCGGCCTGTGACGGCTCTGGGGCGCCCGTGACGGCCTGAGGGGGTTGTGTCACGTGTGGCAGCATGTGACACTTACATAATCACCTTTGAGAGGGAGTATACCGACCTGCACGTGCCTCACGTGTTAGGCCACGTGCGTCACATGACAGGTGCCTCCCCCTCGGGAAAAAGGACAACTCTCCGTCAGTTGTCGTTCCATCTAAAAATTTGGGGTGAATTTTGGAATTTTGTCCACAATTTTTGGTGGCAAACAGGGTATACCTTTTTTTTTTTTTTTTTTTTTTTGATTTTTTGTAGTGAAGTACACTTTTTTTTTGTAATATAGATGATGTGAGAGTATGTAAATACCAAAGGTCTGGGGAGAATTTTGGTTTTGTGCTTGGCTAGTCATCTACATTATATACAGTGTAATCTTAACTATAAGGTATGTAAACCTTCTTTGTACCAATTTGGTACTTTCTTAATCACATAGTTATACAGTGTAGCAATACCTTGTGTCTTTATCTGACACTTTTCAAATCATTGTTTGAATTATATACACAGTATGGTACATCTTTGTCTTAATTCTAAAACATGATGAAAATGTGTTATAAAGTAATAGGCTGTCTTTGGTGAATAGGTGCTTTGTGGAACTGAGTGGATTTTGATATATCAATGTTCACATGTGAATACAAATACACAGAGTATAATGCAAATTATGCAAAATCTTATGATAATCTTTTACAAACTTTTTTGTTTGATACCAAAAAAACAAGGCCACTTTTTTATAAAAGTAGGCCAACCGGCTTGAAGTTTGTTTTCTTATTTCTAGATAGCGCTTATCTATGGATTTGCGTGATATAGCAATCAGTAATGTACATTTTATGCATAGTTATGTGCTTGTCCGGTGGCGGATAAGTGTTCATAATTGTGTCATCTGACATTTTGCATTACTTAAGTTTGTAAGTTTGTATGTACAAATACAGTCCTTTTTTGTGCAGATATTTTGTCCTTATCCGGTGGAGGGTAAGTGTTCATAATGTCATAAAAATGACTCGGTATCTTGTTTCTGCATTGATAGTTGAATCTTACAAGATTCTTGGTGTTGGTAATTTGCAACTTGTGGATCTACACTTTGATCAGAAATGTCTTTGCAGTGGGCCGCTGCTGTGAGATTTAAGTCTTTTGTGTAGTATCCTAGGGTTAGTCAGCGGACTATCTCCCTTTTTGCTTCATGTTTTTCTGTAAATAGTCTTACATAATACAAAGGTATACAGTGTAAAATACAGTGCAAATACAGTGTTATATACAAACATGTTTGGTTAGCAATTTAGATTGTAATAATACAATTTCATACATATATATGCATGTTTGAGCAAGTTTGACATGGTTAAAGAGTACGCAATTGTTTTTGTAAAACTTCGATTTTTCAAAAATTGGCTGTTTCATTTTGGGATACCTTAAAATTGATTCCCTGATACTACTGACACACACTGAGACCTTGCCTTGACCTTGGGATTGTGAGAGTTTGAAAATTTTGCACCTTGAGCAGATTTTTGAGTGGCACCTTGAGGCTATTGTGTCATGCGGCGCAAGATGCGTCGTGTGCCGCGGTGACACCGGTGGTTGACACCTTTTGGTGAGCAGATCATGTGCCTTCTCATGGACTTGTCACCTGAAGTGAGGGGATCACTTCAGAGGGTGAACAGTGTCATTTGGGGGTGGGGAGGGGTTATAAAGGCTGTGTAGACCACAGTAGGATCACTTATTCCTTGAGTACCCTTGAGATAACACAGTATGGCGCATATGGCAATTTTGGAGGACGAGGTGGAGGCTGTACCTGAGGTACTTGCATATCTCCCTGAGGCCTGGCTGCAGGGTGACATGCAGGCCTTAGATTTGTGGTTAGGTGATCAAAACACCTTGGAGGGGCTGACTCCTGGTACTCCTTTTAGGAGTATTTTGAGTCGGTATGACTCAGTAAGGACGCGGTGGTTGCATAAAGTCCGGCGCGACATTGCCAGTTTTGGTGATGTTTTGGTGTGCCGTCACCACGGCTGGTACTTCCTTGGTGCTGGTGGGATTTCCCTGCACAGGGCGGCATCTCTGGAGCTGTTAACTCAGGCCCTATGTGATTTGGATGGATATGACCCGCGGCTGCTTTTCACCAGAAATGATAGGGTCATCTGGGACTTCCTATTGGCTGTCGGCCTATGTGCTTACACAGTGACAGGTGATGCTGCAGACAGCGCTGAGCATGCCCTGTCTACTCTGGAGGCACGTTTCGTCCAGTGGAGGGAGGAGAACGAGTGGCTGTTCAGTGAAGATACGTGGATTGGATCTCCTGCCGCTGCCGAGTTGGCCGAGTCCTGGGAGGCCTTGGGATGGGGGGACTATAACAACTAGTGGGTGGCATCTATAAATGTCAAAATAAACGGTCCTTTTCAGGGCCAACCAACTTTTCACAAAAGTTTTGGTCAATCTCAATCCTGTATAATTGTGCTTATTCTTCCCCATGTACTCTCTCACTAGTTACAGCTGTAGGTGGTTGGGTGAGTATGGTGAGTACATTTTTGAACGTATTGGTGCTCTCTCTTTGGTCGTCAATTATGATGTTTTCCAGCTTTGATTCATGGGTATCCATGGAAACGGGCTGGGGTGAAATGTCATTTTGTAGTAACATGGCAAAATCTAGGTTAGGTTCCCTGAGCGCTGGTATTATGCTGAACCTGGCACGCCATGGTAGATTGATAGTTTCTGGCAGTAAATATGCGGTCTCTCCTTTCTTAGTAGTAATTACTACTGGTCCATTCCATTCAAATACTAGTCTTGGGAGAGGGTACATTTTTATAATCATATCTCTGTATGTTGGGGCTGAAGCTTTTATAATTGTATCAAACTCATGTGGCACTGGACGCAAGGGGAAGGAGAAGTTGGTGTCTCCTTTGTAGATTTTAAGTACTACTGTGGGATTTGTCCTCTTAGTGACTTTTCCCTTTCCACAGTGCTTGGTTGCCATACTCTTTAGATATTTGGTCAGCCTGTAGGCTGAGTAAATGGTGAGTGTGAATAGTATGGCTATGATAAGGGTATGGGTCTCATGGATAGTTAGAATAGGGGTGGGGCCCTGTTCTATTGGTGCCGTGGTGGTGTCCTTCTTGTATAGGGTTTCGAAGGCTTTTTCCATAGGCTTCTCTGTGACAAATCTATATGCTTTTGCAGTTGGCATATAAGCTAGTAGTGTGGATCCTCTGTGCATTTTGAATAGGGTGTATGTGGCCAAAATTGTAGCTATAACCAAAAGTATCATTGGTATGATAGATGCTGCTGGATGCCGTGCAAATTTGTATAGATAGGACTCTATTAGTCTATTTTCCAGTGGCTTAGCCAGGCTGGAGGCATCATCTAGCAGGGTTTTTGCGAATGGGTTTAGGTCTAGTAATGTTGATTCATCAATATTACCTGATTTCCTTAACATATCCAGTGTCCTGGATAGGTTGACCTTGGGAAAAGGTGGCAGATTTGCCTTGGAGTCTGGTCCAATTTCTTTGATTTCATTTAGAGCCGCGAGAAAAGGTAGGTTTATAGTCTCCAAAGCATAGTGAAATGAAATTGTAGTGTTGCATGGCAACCTAGAATTTGGTAGTGAATAGTGATCTATATTCACTGTACATAGGCATGGTACACCTATGATTGAGTGTGATGGTGCTTTGTGAGTAGTAGCTGGTTTCCCGTGGCACGTAACTGTGTAGGTGGGAGAATTTGTGGTCACAAGATATTCATCTTGTGAAATGGCTACAGCGTGTGAGATAGGTCTCTTCAAGGGTGAGATAGTAAATTGGCACATTTCCTTGACTTGCTGAGCTTGGTTCAAATAAATTGCTACTGTGCATGTAGGTACATGTCTATGAATTCTCGGGCTAGTTTTGGTACAAATTTTGATCTTAGTTCCCGGACAGGTTAGCATATCTGCATTTGTTAGTTCAATAAATAGTGAACCATCTTCAGAGATAGCCAAGAATTTGACATCAGTAATTAATTGGGTTACTCCCTTTGTAGGTGTCTCCTTGGTGTTGATTGGTACTGGTGTAGTTACCAGTTGAAATACTCTGAAGGTGGAGACGGTGGATGCTACAATGATATCCAGGTGGATGTATATGTGCCGTTCCGAATAGGTGTAGGATATCATTCTTTGGGAATAATAGTAGTCAAGGTCAGTTATGGCGACCTTTGATCCTGGTGAGTGTATTCTGAGTGTCATGTCCAGATCATTCAGATGCTCCGTTAGTTCAGCTGGTGGTACTATGTCAGCAGTCATAATGCCTGCTGATAGCATCCTGAGTGCTGATGTGGTGCGCTGCAATGCTTGCAGATAGTTCATTCTTGCTACAATAATGGTGAGTGCATCAGTTAAAATTTGGATCTTCCTTCTTTGTGTGTGCTCGTGATTTGCATAAGTGTTCAGAGATGTGGTCATATTTTGAGCCCATATATTCATATTTTGGCCTAGAGTGTTCATGGTTTGGTCTAGCATGCTTTTATCCTTAACATATGCCTTGACAAATTTGTCTTGGCGTTGTGTGATCTTATCGATTAATATAGCTGCTTCTTTGTCTTGCTTGGAAAAAGCTTCTGGAATGCCGTCTATGTTCTTTATCTGGTCCATGACCTCTTTGACGTCATCTAGTGTGGCAAGACCTATTGCTCCTCTGAAGAGTGGGGCTAGGAACCCAAGTGGTGCTCTTCTGTACCTTCCTTGACTATTAATTGGATTTGATAGGAACAAATGGATGGATGTTAAGGTAGAGTTAATTTCCTTGTCTGTTATGTCTATTAACAGATCTAATTCCCTTGCTTGCTGTAATATCTGACTGGTAGAACTGTCGTCATGCAGGGTAGGAAATGTCAGTGCCATAACCTGGTCCAGTATTTTGGTTTCGGTCTCTGGTGGAGCAGGTATATGGTATGGTATTGCCAACATCATGGTTGTGGTATCGTGCCCATTGACCAATGGTTCAGGTAATGGCTCATATATGGCTCCAACGTTCTGTCTAACGGTGGGCACATATGTGATGGCTTGAGAAGTGGCCATCATCACTAGTAGCAGGATTGGCTTTAGCATGCCTGAAATATAAAATATATTCTATGTCTTAGTAAGACTTCTACTAGTGTTTTTGCAATATACTTAGGTTTAAATTGGTTTGCTGATTTTGTGAGCTATCCTTTTTGCTTATGTGAAGTATCCACTTGGCACTGCCTCTGTGTACATAGTTTTTGAGAGCAGAAATCCTGGTTGGTCCAAATAGTAATATAATAATCAATGTAGTGTTTGAACTGTACCTTTTTCCATGATCAAGCTAGTGTTGGCTTAATGTCCAATCTGTGCTAGAGTCCTTTCCCAAGATTGTAGTAACTGGGTATGATATTGTAGAGTGGGTGTGGTCTGCTTTCTGACAGAGTCCCTCCTACTATAGGAGAACTGGTATGGCTAGGACCAGCTGGTGTGTACCTGACTGCTGCAGGAGTAGAACTGGTGAGTTGGCTATGGAGTCAGGGCCTCTTATGTAGCCCACCCTACCCTCATCCATTGAGGGCCTGGCTTTGTTTCCCTGATGGCTGGTGCCGGCCATCAGTGTCAGCTGACTGACTGGGGTAATTATGTCTGGGGTAATTAGTGTGGACTACCTGCATCTGTGGGGGTTTGAATGCCCTGGCAGGTGTGTGGGTCCTTTGAAGGGTAAGGGTATGTCTAGACAGTAGTCTCTTGGCATAGCACGCTCTGTTTCATGTACTTTACAGGATTTAGGTTCAAACATTTTCATTGTGCATTCAAGGATGCTAGCCTTTTGATGCAAAATATGATAATTGTGGTTTCTTCAAGCTTGGGTTGCTAATCCCTTTAGGTAGTCTCTTTTTGGCTTTTGTGTGTAGCCTTTTGGGTTTCAGACTTCAACCCTGTAGTAATCTGTCCTTTGATTCTACTTTGTGTGCACATTGTTTTTGTAACCTATATAGTGTATATTGTCTTTTCTGTCCTTTGTGTGGGTTCAAAATCCTATGCTGATATGAAATTCCTACTCATCATTTTTGATTTGGACAGTTGTTGGAAAATTTAATTTCCTTCATATAGAATGTATATACTTATTTGACTATTATTCATAGTCTGTATGTATAGATATTCCATATGATCATGTCAATATATAAAAGTAATCTACTTAGATATTCTCCCTTGCCTGGAGTTTCTTTTCACCTTGTGGTGGGCTGGTCTGGGTACTATTTGGTTTAGACCAACTGACTCTTTGGTGAGTGTGATTTGGGATTTATCCCTTGTTATCCTGTGGATAAACTTTGAGGTGTGGGGAATGAGTCTGTGTGCAAACTCATTTTTCCTCAGTGTTGTGACCTTTTTGAGCCTATCAATATGTACTGGTCTGGGGACTAGTAGGTTATTTGATAGGTTCTTCAACCTTGCG
Source organism: Harmothoe impar (assembly GCA_947462335.1). Lineage (NCBI taxonomy): Eukaryota > Metazoa > Annelida > Polychaeta > Phyllodocida > Polynoidae > Harmothoe > Harmothoe impar. The sequence goes on from OX381717.1 coordinate 55,111,277, forward strand.
CTGGTTGGAGTTGGTCTTTCTGCAACAACATATGGTCCCATGAATAGGGGTTGAAGCTTCTTTGAATCTGTGGTCAACAGAATTCTGGGGATGTTGATATATACAATATCTAGTGGAAGTATAGCTTGTGGTGTAAGCTTTTTGTCATATCTTGACTTCCTTCCTTGTTGTAGCTTTTTGACTCTGTCTATTGCCTTTCTTCTAGACTCATCTTGAGACAGTATCATTCCAGATACATGCTCAGCTACTGTTTTGATTTCTTCCTCTATGTTTAGGGCAGTTTCTGCAATGGTTTAAGGGTTTCTGCCATGAAGTAGGAAGAATGGTGTGTAACCTGTTGTCTGGGACTCTGTGTTGTTCAATGCAAATGTAATTGATTCTATATACAGGTCCCATGTTTTCTGATTCTGAGCACAGAAAGTCCTTAATGCTGTTCCTATACTGGCATTGAATCTTTCCACTAATCCATTTGATTGTGGTCTGTATGGACTTGACAGGTCGTGTCTAATTTTCTGGGTGTTCATCAGTTTCTTAAAATTGCTGCCTGTGTAGCAGGTGCCATTGTCAGTTTGAACTGAAGTTGGTACACCTTGCTGACATATGACGTTCTTGTAGAACTCATGTTGTGTGGTTTCTGCTGTGAGATCCTTTGTGGCATATGCTATGACATATCTAGTTGAATAATCTATGCAAACTTGTATGTGTTTGTTTTTCCTGGCTGTTTCTGGGAGTGGTCCCACAGCATCTAAGTTTAGGTGCTTCATGGGGGTTGGCATATAGTCCCTTACAGTCATTGGTGTTTTGTGAGTGTGCACTGCCCTTTTTGCTTTTAGGCAAGTGTCACATGTTGACACATACTGATTGACATCAGCCATCATAGATTTCCAATATACCCTAGGTATGAGAGAAGACATCATTTTTGAAGTACCTACATGACCTGCCATTGGTGAGTCATGGAAGTGTTGCAGTATGTTTTCAACCCAAGTTTTTGGGACTACAACTTGTAGTGGTACTGTGTCTGTTTTTCTCCATGATGTAGGGGATATGTGTACTAGAATGTTGTCTAGGAGTAGGTAGTGCTGAGCATTATTCCTAATCCTTGTTGCTTCAGTGCTTTTTGCAGGTAGGTCACCTTTCTCTAGGTAGTCTATAATGGGTATTAGTCCAGTGTCCTTCCTTTGTTCTTCTTTCAACAGTGTGGAGTTGATTGAACTGTCTGGGATTTGGTCTAACATCTGGTCTAATTCCATTATATGCTGTGCCAGCCTTTCTTTATCTTTCTCTGCCTGGATTGTTTCAGGAGATTTTGGTGCAGGTCTGGTCTTTGTCTGTTTCTTTGGTTGTTCAACTGCTATGTCTGTGTTGGCTGTCTGCTCCTTTGAACTGGCTGCTCCTCTGTTTGTGCTGGTGGAGGCGGCCTTTGTTCTTTTGGGATGGGGGTCAGATTTGGTTTTGTGAGCCTTCTGTGCAGTACCTGCTCTGTCTGAGTGCTTCTGCAAATTGGCTGTGGGTGTGCTGGGTGTTGAAATGGGGGATTTAGTAGGGAAAGAGGATTTGGTTGACACTTTGTTCTTTTTGGCTTTTAGGCCTAATTGCTGAGGGTGGTCATTAGACCTTGTATCCTCTGCAACCGACCGTTTTGCTTTTGAACGTGTGGTGACAACACAAATGTCTCTGTCCTGTTCTTCCTCCATATCCAGCTGTTCTTCTGCAAATCTGACTACCTTGGTGATTGAAGCAATTTTATGCAGTTTTTCTTCCAACTGATTTTCTGATGCACTGTGTGGTGGTTCACGGGGTGTGGCTTTCACCATCTGTGCAATCCTGTTGGTCTCAACCGGGGTGAAACAGTTTTCTGGATACTCTTCACAGTATTCCCTTTCACAATGACAGAACACATAATGGGTGGTCTCTTTTAGGATACCTCTGATCACTGGTTTTGGTCTGTCAATTGATTTTGGTGGGTCATCTCTGTTGAATGGTATCTTGGTTTGGATTTTAGAGAATTTGGTTCTGGTGGCTGCCCTTTTCCTTCTTGGAGGTGGTGGGGGGTTAGTCATTGGTGGTGCATCTGGATATTCTCTTCTTGACATCACATCTGGAGGAATGTTGTCATCCCCTTTTACATGTTGTATTGTGAATGCAAATTGTTGGATATCCAGTGCCCATCTGGCCCACCTGTGGGTCAAACCTGTGTTTGTGAGCAGTGGTATTAAAGCTGCATGATCTGTGTACAACTGAAAGTGCCTACTTTCTAAGTAGTGCCTAAAATGTAGTATCCCATATACTACACCTAGTAGCTCTCTTTCTGTTGTGTTGTAGTTTCTTTCATGCTTTGATAGTGTTCTACCTGCGAAGGCTACTGGTCTCAATACTCCTTCACTACTGCGTTGTGATAGAACAGCTCCTAGGCTCACATTTGAAGCATCTGTTGCTAGACTGAATTCTTTGTCATAGTCTGGGTATCTCAATAGTGCATGGGTACAGAGTGCATGTTTCAATGTTTTGAAAGCATTGTCTGCATCCTCATTCCATTTGAAAACCTTTAGGTTTGTTTGTAGGTCGTACAGTGGCCTAGCAATATTTGCATAGTCTTTGATGAACTTTTTGAAGTATTGGCATAGTCCTGTGAATGATCTGACTTGTTTCACAGATTTTGGGGTGGGAAAGGTTTTGACACTTTCCACCTTTTCTGGGGATGGTTGTAAACCATCTGGTGTGACACGCATTCCTAGAAAATCTATCCTATCTGTGAAGTATTCACATTTTGATTTCTTTAGCTTGAGTTTCCCAATTCTCAGGCTTTTGAAGACATCTTCAAGGTCTGAAAAATGTCGTTCTACATCTGGTGATAGGACTAGAATGTCGTCTAAGTATGGTAGGGCACATTTGTATTTCAGTTTGTTGAGAATTAGAGTTACTAGATGGCAAAATCCTGCCGGCGCGGTAGCCAAACCCATCGGCATCTTTTGATAGACATACTTTTTGTCATTTGCTATGAAAGCAGTTTTGTGTTGGTCCTCCCTTCTTATGGGAATTTGGAAAAACCCTTGTTGCGCATCTAGTTTACTGAAAACAGTAGGTTTGAGTGACCCTATCATGTCTAGTGTGTCGTCTGCACGTGGCGTTGATAAAGCTTGGTTTATCATATTAGCATTGACGTGGCGTAGGTCTGTGACTAGACGTTGGCCTCCAGATGCTTTCTGTACTAAAAATGATCTGGATGCCCAGGGTCCCTCTGCACATTCTCTGAGGATGCCCTGTCTGACTAGGTCTTCACAGACTTCTCCCATCTTAGCTTGCTTCTCAGGCGTCTGCCTGTATGGTAGGTAGTGACATGGTACTGCATCTGGTTTGATGTGAATTGAATGTGTGTATAGGTGGGTTGTACCTATGTCATTGTCTTTACCTACAAATACATCTTGATACTTGTGGAGCAACTTTTGGAGTCTCTCTTGTCCAATCTCTGTTAGTACACATTTGGGTGGCACATTTTCCATTGTGTCTGGCATAATGTCATGAGCCTCACTGTGAATTGTGGCCAATTCATCATCAGTGTCATCTCCACGGTTTGTATCTGGATCTGCATATACTGAGGCACAGTCTGACTCTGTGTCACTACAATTCTCTTCAGTGTCTAGCACTTGTAGTGTGGGTTCCTCAGTAGGGATGTCAGTATCTGGTTGATGTAACTCAGAGGGATCTACCTCTGTGAATAGGGCTATTATATCACCCTTCCTCACCTTGTATGGTCGGTGGCTTGTATTGAGCAGTATGATTGGGTGCCTGTTCATTTCTGAGGGTGTTACTACTCCCTTTTGAACTAGGTATGGAACTCTGTTGTTCCTCTGCAAATTGTCTAATGTGCCTACACATCCTTCTAAACATTTGAGGGATGTGACTTGTCCTAGAACTGCTAGTTCTGTGAAAGGAAGGATTGTAGCCTCCCTAACAGCTCGGACTGGCTTGACTTGTAGCTCTGGGTCTACATTGAATTTGATCTGTGATCGTGTTGCTTTTAAGAAATCTGTGCCTAGGACAACTGGCTTTGTGAGATTTGGAATAATTGAGAATGGGAATTCGAATCTGGTACCATGAATTTTGAATTTCAATACTGCTGCTTGTCTTACATGGCATATGGATCCGTCTGCTAAGTGTACATTGAACTTTCTCTTTTTGATTTCTACATCTCGAGATTTCTGAATTTCCCTAAGAAAAGTATCCCTGACACAGGTGATAGTGGCACCGGTGTCAGCTAAACAAGGTATTTCAGTGTGTTCATAGAATCTTGCATTTAAACAGCCATTTTTAAGAAGTTCAACAGAAATTTTGGTACTCTCACCCATTTCCTTTTGCGATGCATCTTGTTGAGGTGTGATATGAATCACTGATGGTCGGCTTGATTTCCCAGTATGTAACTGGGGGATTGTCTCTGCTATACTAGCAATTGTCTTTGGTTGTCCTAGGGGTTGTTGATCTTGGATCTTGATGGGGGGTTGGAGAGGCTCACAACGCACTGGCCCAGCGGCGCTGTGGGTCTCTAGTTTCCCGAGTTTGAAGATCCTAGTAGCTGCTTGATCTGTTGAAGCACGTCAGGCTGGATAGCTTGAGGTGGCTGTTGGGGCTGCTGTTGGGGGTTGTAGACTTGTGTGTTGGATCTGTAGCCATTGTAGCTGTCTCGACCTCTGCTGTTGTCCCGACTGCGGTTGTAGTCATGCTGTCTGTCACGACTATTGCTGTAGTCACGACGGTTTTGATCCCGACCTCTGTTGTAGTCACGATCTCTGCTCTGGTCACGACGGTGGTAATCACGGTCTCTGCTGTTATCACGGCGATTGTAGTCGCGATTTCTGCTACTATCACGGTGTCTGCTGTTGTCACGACTTCTGCTGTTATCTCTACGGCTGGTGTCCTGACTGTTGCTTTGGTGATCTCGGCTGTTATTTTGGCTGTATCCTCCTCTGCCTCGTTGTCCTCCTCTGTTGCTATTTTTGTAGTTTGGGTCAAAGTTTCTGCCTCGGTAGCCTCCTCTGTTATTTCCAGAGTTCCTTTGTTGGCTGTTGTTAGGTTTACCTTGATCCTTCAGTGCCCTTTGTTCTTGCCTCCTCACATGTTCATTTGACATGAGGTTTAGGCTTTGGTCCTCATCCTCTGATGAGTGATCCATTTGAACTGTCTTTGGGTCTGATTTGGCTTTCTTTGAGGGGTTTCCATTTTTCTGTGACTTTGTTTGCTTTACAAGCATAGAGTTTACATGTGTCACAGACTTCAGTTGTGCCTGCATGGATTCTATTGTTTCCTGTAGTTCTGAGCCTAATTCTGCTTTTATCTCATCCTTAATGTTACCAGTGGAGACTGTTTGTTGGTTCTCATACTCCTCTGCAACTTCAAGTATTTTATCCCATGTAGTTGCTTCCCTGTGGATGACTACTGCACTGATGTCGTCCCTTAGACCATGTAACAGGGCTTCCCTTGTTCTCTCCTCAGACTTGTTGTGAGCTGTGGCCATCTTTTGTAAGGCCATGGCATAGTCTGATACAGATTCTTTTGGATTTTGCTTCCTCAATGCCTTAGCATCAAATCTGTCGTCCTCCTTCTTGAAGTATTTCAGGAAAGCTGCCTTCATTTCTTCATAGTCTGCTGTTGGATGGGCTGTCCTATAGGCTTTGTACCAAATTTTTGCCTTACCATCTAGGTAGTTTGAGAAATACTTGATTCTGTTACTGGGATGGTACCCATATCTGGAATCAAAGTATTGTTCATAGTCTGTGCAGTGCCTCCTGGCGGATTGTGTGAGAGAGGACTGTGAAAATTTTTCTGGCTGTAGAATATCACAGTATTTTTCCTCTTTGTCCCGTTTTAGCTGGTCCCTTAACCCACTGAAAGATGCCTCCCTTGCAACTCTTTCCTCTTTCAAGGCATCTAGGAGTGCTGAGGAGGTGTCAGTGTTAGTCAGGTTCACTCCTTGGGTATTGGGTGCACCTGACTTGAGTGAGGCTAGGGCCTCAGCTAGCTGGTTTTTCATTGTCACTTGTAGATGAGCTTGCATATCGAGTAGTGCTTGAGCAGCTTCAGCTTTTTGGGTCTCCATAGAGTTCTTCAGTGCCTGGTTGGCTTGTCTGAGTAATATTAATTCCTTCTCTTGTTCCTCTTTGGCCTTCCTTAAGGCTCGGCTGGTGCTTTCCTCATGTGTGGTGTGTAGGGCTGTTAGTTCAGGCCTAAGTGTCTTATCCACATGAGTTTCTACATTCTGGGCTATGAGTAGAAGTGCCTCAGCCTCCTCTTTGGCTGCCTGGCCTGGGGGTACTGTCTCATCGTCACTCATACCTGATCCTGGGGTATGCTGACCGTTTGAGAACAAGTCACTCTATGTGTCCTGGATACTGTCCAGGGCAGCTAGGGTGTCCAGGTGAAGCTTGCCTTGGAAGTCACTCTCTTGAGTGGTGTGGTGTGGTGAAGCTGAGGGTGTTGGAGTGGAGCTCCTGGATGACTCCTTGGAGCTGGGTCTCCTCCTCCTGCTGGGTAGAGATCCAGGGGTAGCTGGTCCTTTGCTGCGGAGGTGAGTCTTGGTAGTCTGTGCTGCCAGCTTGTGGGATCTTGTTAGGACTTCTCCACCACTTTGTCATACAAGGAATCCCCTTAGTTGGGAGACTCCTTTAAATGTGTATGAATCTGAGTAAGTCTTGAGGTCTTGTAGTATAGTTGGTATTTATTACAAGTTGACAGCAACAGTACAGTAAGTACAAGTAGGTTCCACTCAGTTACACCTATCCACACAATAGTATAGGTCTTGGTAAATATACCTAAGAACCCTGAGGTTAGTAATGGACTAGAGCCAAGGGGGTCCTACACCATGTCTGATAGTTGGGCCTAGTAGGGCATAGCCTATAGCCTTGTTCTCAGTCAGTGGAGAGGTCCTTGGTCAGTGGTGTCCATGTGTAGAGTGAGGATGGAGATGCCCAGTGCTGGGACCTGACCCTATTTAAGGGGGCCAGGCTACCAGCATGGCATCTTGATTGTTAGTGTCAGTTGACAGTGGTTGGCCAAGGTACACTATGCCCCTATGTGACCGTGTGCAGCGGCCTGTGACGGACCTGAGGCTTGTGCAGCGGCCTGTGACGGTCCTGAGGCTTGTGCAGCGGCCTGTGACGGCTCTGGGGCTTGTGCAGCGGCCTGTGACGGTCCTGGGGCTTGTGCAGCGGCCTGTGACGGCTCTGGGGCGCCCGTGACGGCCTGAGGGGGTTGTGTCACGTGTGGCAGCATGTGACACTTACATAATCACCTTTGAGAGGGAGTATACCGACCTGCACGTGCCTCACGTGTTAGGCCACGTGCGTCACATGACAGGTGCCTCCCCCTCGGGAAAAAGGACAACTCTCCGTCAGTTGTCGTTCCATCTAAAAATTTGGGGTGAATTTTGGAATTTTGTCCACAATTTTTGGTGGCAAACAGGGTATACCTTTTTTTTTTTTTTTTTTTTTTTGATTTTTTGTAGTGAAGTACACTTTTTTTTTTGTAATATAGATGATGTGAGAGTATGTAAATACCAAAGGTCTGGGGAGAATTTTGGTTTTGTGCTTGGCTAGTCATCTACATTATATACAGTGTAATCTTAACTATAAGGTATGTAAACCTTCTTTGTACCAATTTGGTACTTTCTTAATCACATAGTTATACAGTGTAGCAATACCTTGTGTCTTTATCTGACACTTTTCAAATCATTGTTTGAATTATATACACAGTATGGTACATCTTTGTCTTAATTCTAAAACATGATGAAAATGTGTTATAAAGTAATAGGCTGTCTTTGGTGAATAGGTGCTTTGTGGAACTGAGTGGATTTTGATATATCAATGTTCACATGTGAATACAAATACACAGAGTATAATGCAAATTATGCAAAATCTTATGATAATCTTTTACAAACTTTTTTGTTTGATACCAAAAAAACAAGGCCACTTTTTTATAAAAGTAGGCCAACCGGCTTGAAGTTTGTTTTCTTATTTCTAGATAGCGCTTATCTATGGATTTGCGTGATATAGCAATCAGTAATGTACATTTTATGCATAGTTATGTGCTTGTCCGGTGGCGGATAAGTGTTCATAATTGTGTCATCTGACATTTTGCATTACTTAAGTTTGTAAGTTTGTATGTACAAATACAGTCCTTTTTTGTGCAGATATTTTGTCCTTATCCGGTGGAGGGTAAGTGTTCATAATGTCATAAAAATGACTCGGTATCTTGTTTCTGCATTGATAGTTGAATCTTACAAGATTCTTGGTGTTGGTAATTTGCAACTTGTGGATCTACACTTTGATCAGAAATGTCTTTGCAGTGGGCCGCTGCTGTGAGATTTAAGTCTTTTGTGTAGTATCCTAGGGTTAGTCAGCGGACTATCTCCCTTTTTGCTTCATGTTTTTCTGTAAATAGTCTTACATAATACAAAGGTATACAGTGTAAAATACAGTGCAAATACAGTGTTATATACAAACATGTTTGGTTAGCAATTTAGATTGTAATAATACAATTTCATACATATATATGCATGTTTGAGCAAGTTTGACATGGTTAAAGAGTACGCAATTGTTTTTGTAAAACTTCGATTTTTCAAAAATTGGCTGTTTCATTTTGGGATACCTTAAAATTGATTCCCTGATACTACTGACACACACTGAGACCTTGCCTTGACCTTGGGATTGTGAGAGTTTGAAAATTTTGCACCTTGAGCAGATTTTTGAGTGGCACCTTGAGGCTATTGTGTCATGCGGCGCAAGATGCGTCGTGTGCCGCGGTGACACCGGTGGTTGACACCTTTTGGTGAGCAGATCATGTGCCTTCTCATGGACTTGTCACCTGAAGTGAGGGGATCACTTCAGAGGGTGAACAGTGTCATTTGGGGGTGGGGAGGGGTTATAAAGGCTGTGTAGACCACAGTAGGATCACTTATTCCTTGAGTACCCTTGAGATAACACAGTATGGCGCATATGGCAATTTTGGAGGACGAGGTGGAGGCTGTACCTGAGGTACTTGCATATCTCCCTGAGGCCTGGCTGCAGGGTGACATGCAGGCCTTAGATTTGTGGTTAGGTGATCAAAACACCTTGGAGGGGCTGACTCCTGGTACTCCTTTTAGGAGTATTTTGAGTCGGTATGACTCAGTAAGGACGCGGTGGTTGCATAAAGTCCGGCGCGACATTGCCAGTTTTGGTGATGTTTTGGTGTGCCGTCACCACGGCTGGTACTTCCTTGGTGCTGGTGGGATTTCCCTGCACAGGGCGGCATCTCTGGAGCTGTTAACTCAGGCCCTATGTGATTTGGATGGATATGACCCGCGGCTGCTTTTCACCAGAAATGATAGGGTCATCTGGGACTTCCTATTGGCTGTCGGCCTATGTGCTTACACAGTGACAGGTGATGCTGCAGACAGCGCTGAGCATGCCCTGTCTACTCTGGAGGCACGTTTCGTCCAGTGGAGGGAGGAGAACGAGTGGCTGTTCAGTGAAGATACATGGATTGGATCTCCTGCCGCTGCCGAGTTGGCCGAGTCCTGGGAGGCCTTGGGATGGGGGGACTATAACAACTAGTGGGTGGCATCTATAAATGTCAAAATAAACGGTCCTTTTCAGGGCCAACCAACTTTTCACAAAAGTTTTGGTCAATCTCAATCCTGTATAATTGTGCTTATTCTTCCCCATGTACTCTCTCACTAGTTACAGCTGTAGGTGGTTGGGTGAGTATGGTGAGTACATTTTTGAACGTATTGGTGCTCTCTCTTTGGTCGTCAATTATGATGTTTTCCAGCTTTGATTCATGGGTATCCATGGAAACGGGCTGGGGTGAAATGTCATTTTGTAGTAACATGGCAAAATCTAGGTTAGGTTCCCTGAGCGCTGGTATTATGCTGAACCTGGCACGCCATGGTAGATTGATAGTTTCTGGCAGTAAATATGCGGTCTCTCCTTTCTTAGTAGTAATTACTACTGGTCCATTCCATTCAAATACTAGTCTTGGGAGAGGGTACATTTTTATAATCATATCTCTGTATGTTGGGGCTGAAGCTTTTATAATTGTATCAAACTCATGTGGCACTGGACGCAAGGGGAAGGAGAAGTTGGTGTCTCCTTTGTAGATTTTAAGTACTACTGTGGGATTTGTCCTCTTAGTGACTTTTCCCTTTCCACAGTGCTTGGTTGCCATACTCTTTAGATATTTGGTCAGCCTGTAGGCTGAGTAAATGGTGAGTGTGAATAGTATGGCTATGATAAGGGTATGGGTCTCATGGATAGTTAGAATAGGGGTGGGGCCCTGTTCTATTGGTGCCGTGGTGGTGTCCTTCTTGTATAGGGTTTCGAAGGCTTTTTCCATAGGCTTCTCTGTGACAAATCTATATGCTTTTGCAGTTGGCATATAAGCTAGTAGTGTGGATCCTCTGTGCATTTTGAATAGGGTGTATGTGGCCAAAATTGTAGCTATAACCAAAAGTATCATTGGTATGATAGATGCTGCTGGATGCCGTGCAAATTTGTATAGATAGGACTCTATTAGTCTATTTTCCAGTGGCTTAGCCAGGCTGGAGGCATCATCTAGCAGGGTTTTTGCGAATGGGTTTAGGTCTAGTAATGTTGATTCATCAATATTACCTGATTTCCTTAACATATCCAGTGTCCTGGATAGGTTGACCTTGGGAAAAGGTGGCAGATTTGCCTTGGAGTCTGGTCCAATTTCTTTGATTTCATTTAGAGCCGCGAGAAAAGGTAGGTTTATAGTCTCCAAAGCATAGTGAAATGAAATTGTAGTGTTGCATGGCAACCTAGAATTTGGTAGTGAATAGTGATCTATATTCACTGTACATAGGCATGGTACACCTATGATTGAGTGTGATGGTGCTTTGTGAGTAGTAGCTGGTTTCCCGTGGCACGTAACTGTGTAGGTGGGAGAATTTGTGGTCACAAGATATTCATCTTGTGAAATGGCTACAGCGTGTGAGATAGGTCTCTTCAAGGGTGAGATAGTAAATTGGCACATTTCCTTGACTTGCTGAGCTTGGTTCAAATAAATTGCTACTGTGCATGTAGGTACATGTCTATGAATTCTCGGGCTAGTTTTGGTACAAATTTTGATCTTAGTTCCCGGACAGGTTAGCATATCTGCATTTGTTAGTTCAATAAATAGTGAACCATCTTCAGAGATAGCCAAGAATTTGACATCAGTAATTAATTGGGTTACTCCCTTTGTAGGTGTCTCCTTGGTGTTGATTGGTACTGGTGTAGTTACCAGTTGAAATACTCTGAAGGTGGAGACGGTGGATGCTACAATGATATCCAGGTGGATGTATATGTGCCGTTCCGAATAGGTGTAGGATATCATTCTTTGGGAATAATAGTAGTCAAGGTCAGTTATGGCGACCTTTGATCCTGGTGAGTGTATTCTGAGTGTCATGTCCAGATCATTCAGATGCTCCGTTAGTTCAGCTGGTGGTACTATGTCAGCAGTCATAATGCCTGCTGATAGCATCCTGAGTGCTGATGTGGTGCGCTGCAATGCTTGCAGATAGTTCATTCTTGCTACAATAATGGTGAGTGCATCAGTTAAAATTTGGATCTTCCTTCTTTGTGTGTGCTCGTGATTTGCATAAGTGTTCAGAGATGTGGTCATATTTTGAGCCCATATATTCATATTTTGGCCTAGAGTGTTCATGGTTTGGTCTAGCATGCTTTTATCCTTAACATATGCCTTGACAAATTTGTCTTGGCGTTGTGTGATCTTATCGATTAATATAGCTGCTTCTTTGTCTTGCTTGGAAAAAGCTTCTAGAATGCCGTCTATGTTCTTTATCTGGTCCATGACCTCTTTGACGTCATCTAGTGTGGCAAGACCTATTGCTCCTCTGAAGAGTGGGGCTAGGAACCCAAGTGGTGCTCTTCTGTACCTTCCTTGACTATTAATTGGATTTGATAGGAACAAATGGATGGATGTTAAGGTAGAGTTAATTTCCTTGTCTGTTATGTCTATTAACAGATCTAATTCCCTTGCTTGCTGTAATATCTGACTGGTAGAACTGTCGTCATGCAGGGTAGGAAATGTCAGTGCCATAACCTGGTCCAGTATTTTGGTTTCGGTCTCTGGTGGAGCAGGTATATGGTATGGTATTGCCAACATCATGGTTGTGGTATCGTGCCCATTGACCAATGGTTCAGGTAATGGCTCATATATGGCTCCAACGTTCTGTCTAACGGTGGGCACATATGTGATGGCTTGAGAAGTGGCCATCATCACTAGTAGCAGGATTGGCTTTAGCATGCCTGAAATATAAAATATATTCTATGTCTTAGTAAGACTTCTACTAGTGTTTTTGCAATATACTTAGGTTTAAATTGGTTTGCTGATTTTGTGAGCTATCCTTTTTGCTTATGTGAAGTATCCACTTGGCACTGCCTCTGTGTACATAGTTTTTGAGAGCAGAAATCCTGGTTGGTCCAAATAGTAATATAATAATCAATGTAGTGTTTGAACTGTACCTTTTTCCATGATCAAGCTAGTGTTGGCTTAATGTCCAATCTGTGCTAGAGTCCTTTCCCAAGATTGTAGTAACTGGGTATGATATTGTAGAGTGGGTGTGGTCTGCTTTCTGACAGAGTCCCTCCTACTATAGGAGAACTGGTATGGCTAGGACCAGCTGGTGTGTACCTGACTGCTGCAGGAGTAGAACTGGTGAGTTGGCTATGGAGTCAGGGCCTCTTATGTAGCCCACCCTACCCTCATCCATTGAGGGCCTGGCTTTGTTTCCCTGATGGCTGGTGCCGGCCATCAGTGTCAGCTGACTGACTGGGGTAATTATGTCTGGGGTAATTAGTGTGGACTACCTGCATCTGTGGGGGTTTGAATGCCCTGGCAGGTGTGTGGGTCCTTTGAAGGGTAAGGGTATGTCTAGACAGTAGTCTCTTGGCATAGCACGCTCTGTTTCATGTACTTTACAGGATTTAGGTTCAAACATTTTCATTGTGCATTCAAGGATGCTAGCCTTTTGATGCAAAATATGATAATTGTGGTTTCTTCAAGCTTGGGTTGCTAATCCCTTTAGGTAGTCTCTTTTTGGCTTTTGTGTGTAGCCTTTTGGGTTTCAGACTTCAACCCTGTAGTAATCTGTCCTTTGATTCTACTTTGTGTGCACATTGTTTTTGTAACCTGTATAGTGTATATTGTCTTTTCTGTCCTTTGTGTGGGTTCAAAATCCTATGCTGATATGAAATTCCTACTCATCATTTTTGATTTGGACAGTTGTTGGAAAATTTAATTTCCTTCATATAGAATGTATATACTTATTTGACTATTATTCATAGTCTGTATGTATAGATATTCCATATGATCATGTCAATATATAAAAGTAATCTACTTAGATATTCTCCCTTGCCTGGAGTTTCTTTTCACCTTGTGGTGGGCTGGTCTGGGTACTATTTGGTTTAGACCAACTGACTCTTTGGTGAGTGTGATTTGGGATTTATCCCTTGTTATCCTGTGGATAAACTTTGAGGTGTGGGGAATGAGTCTGTGTGCAAACTCATTTTTCCTCAGTGTTGTGACCTTTTTGAGCCTATCAATATGTACTGGTCTGGGGACTAGTAGGTTATTTGATAGGTTCTTCAACCTTGCGCTGGTTGGAGTTGGTCTTTCTGCAACAACATATGGTCCCATGAATAGGGGTTGAAGCTTCTTTGAATCTGTGGTCAACAGAATTCTGGGGATGTTGATATATACAATATCTAGTGGAAGTATAGCTTGTGGTGTAAGCTTTTTGTCATATCTTGACTTCCTTCCTTGTTGTAGCTTTTTGACTCTGTCTATTGCCTTTCTTCTAGACTCATCTTGAGACAGTATCATTCCAGATACATGCTCAGCTACTGTTTTGATTTCTTCCTCTATGTTTAGGGCAGTTTCTGCAATGGTTTAAGGGTTTCTGCCATGAAGTAGGAAGAATGGTGTGTAACCTGTTGTCTGGGACTCTGTGTTGTTCAATGCAAATGTAATTGATTCTATATACAGGTCCCATGTTTTCTGATTCTGAGCACAGAAAGTCCTTAATGCTGTTCCTATACTGGCATTGAATCTTTCCACTAATCCATTTGATTGTGGTCTGTATGGACTTGACAGGTCGTGTCTAATTTTCTGGGTGTTCATCAGTTTCTTAAAATTGCTGCCTGTGTAGCAGGTGCCATTGTCAGTTTGAACTGAAGTTGGTACACCTTGCTGACATATGACGTTCTTGTAGAACTCATGTTGTGTGGTTTCTGCTGTGAGATCCTTTGTGGCATATGCTATGACATATCTAGTTGAATAATCTATGCAAACTTGTATGTGTTTGTTTTTCCTGGCTGTTTCTGGGAGTGGTCCCACAGCATCTAAGTTTAGGTGCTTCATGGGGGTTGGCATATAGTCCCTTACAGTCATTGGTGTTTTGTGAGTGTGCACTGCCCTTTTTGCTTTTAGGCAAGTGTCACATGTTGACACATACTGATTGACATCAGCCATCATAGATTTCCAATATACCCTAGGTATGAGAGAAGACATCATTTTTGAAGTACCTACATGACCTGCCATTGGTGAGTCATGGAAGTGTTGCAGTATGTTTTCAACCCAAGTTTTTGGGACTACAACTTGTAGTGGTACTGTGTCTGTTTTTCTCCATGATGTAGGGGATATGTGTACTAGAATGTTGTCTAGGAGTAGGTAGTGCTGAGCATTATTCCTAATCCTTGTTGCTTCAGTGCTTTTTGCAGGTAGGTCACCTTTCTCTAGGTAGTCTATAATGGGTATTAGTCCAGTGTCCTTCCTTTGTTCTTCTTTCAACAGTGTGGAGTTGATTGAACTGTCTGGGATTTGGTCTAACATCTGGTCTAATTCCATTATATGCTGTGCCAGCCTTTCTTTATCTTTCTCTGCCTGGATTGTTTCAGGAGATTTTGGTGCAGGTCTGGTCTTTGTCTGTTTCTTTGGTTGTTCAACTGCTATGTCTGTGTTGGCTGTCTGCTCCTTTGAACTGGCTGCTCCTCTGTTTGTGCTGGTGGAGGCGGCCTTTGTTCTTTTGGGATGGGGGTCAGATTTGGTTTTGTGAGCCTTCTGTGCAGTACCTGCTCTGTCTGAGTGCTTCTGCAAATTGGCTGTGGGTGTGCTGGCAGGGTTCTCACAAAAAAAATCAGATCGAATTCCATGACATTTCCATGACATTCCATGACAAAAATCTCAATTTTCCATGACATTTTTGCGGAGGTCGGGGGCTTGGTCCCCGAGAAAATTTCTAAAATCTAGAAAGCAAATGGTGCATTCTAGGAGATTTTGTCATATTTATTCCATTATTTTCAAATTCCATGACATTCCATGACAAATAGCAATTTTTTTCAAAATTCCATGACATTCCATGACTTTCCAGACAACTTTCAAATTCCATGACATTCCATGACATTCCATGACACGTGGGAACCCTGGCTGGGTGTTGAAATGGGGGATTTAGTAGGGAAAGAGGATTTGGTTGACACTTTGTTCTTTTTGGCTTTTAGGCCTAATTGCTGAGGGTGGTCATTAGACCTTGTATCCTCTGCAACCGACCGTTTTGCTTTTGAACGTGTGGTGACAACACAAATGTCTCTGTCCTGTTCTTCCTCCATATCCAGCTGTTCTTCTGCAAATCTGACTACCTTGGTGATTGAAGCAATTTTATGCAGTTTTTCTTCCAACTGATTTTCTGATGCACTGTGTGGTGGTTCACGGGGTGTGGCTTTCACCATCTGTGCAATCCTGTTGGTCTCAACCGGGGTGAAACAGTTTTCTGGATACTCTTCACAGTATTCCCTTTCACAATGACAGAACACATAATGGGTGGTCTCTTTTAGGATACCTCTGATCACTGGTTTTGGTCTGTCAATTGATTTTGGTGGGTCATCTCTGTTGAATGGTATCTTGGTTTGGATTTTAGAGAATTTGGTTCTGGTGGCTGCCCTTTTCCTTCTTGGAGGTGGTGGGGGGTTAGTCATTGGTGGTGCATCTGGATATTCTCTTCTTGACATCACATCTGGAGGAATGTTGTCATCCCCTTTTACATGTTGTATTGTGAATGCAAATTGTTGGATATCCAGTGCCCATCTGGCCCACCTGTGGGTCAAACCTGTGTTTGTGAGCAGTGGTATTAAAGCTGCATGATCTGTGTACAACTGAAAGTGCCTACTTTCTAAGTAGTGCCTAAAATGTAGTATCCCATATACTACACCTAGTAGCTCTCTTTCTGTTGTGTTGTAGTTTCTTTCATGCTTTGATAGTGTTCTACCTGCGAAGGCTACTGGTCTCAATACTCCTTCACTACTGCGTTGTGATAGAACAGCTCCTAGGCTCACATTTGAAGCATCTGTTGCTAGACTGAATTCTTTGTCATAGTCTGGGTATCTCAATAGTGCATGGGTACAGAGTGCATGTTTCAATGTTTTGAAAGCATTGTCTGCATCCTCATTCCATTTGAAAACCTTTAGGTTTGTTTGTAGGTCGTACAGTGGCCTAGCAATATTTGCATAGTCTTTGATGAACTTTTTGAAGTATTGGCATAGTCCTGTGAATGATCTGACTTGTTTCACAGATTTTGGGGTGGGAAAGGTTTTGACACTTTCCACCTTTTCTGGGGATGGTTGTAAACCATCTGGTGTGACACGCATTCCTAGAAAATCTATCCTATCTGTGAAGTATTCACATTTTGATTTCTTTAGCTTGAGTTTCCCAATTCTCAGGCTTTTGAAGACATCTTCAAGGTCTGAAAAATGTCGTTCTACATCTGGTGATAGGACTAGAATGTCGTCTAAGTATGGTAGGGCACATTTGTATTTCAGTTTGTTGAGAATTAGAGTTACTAGATGGCAAAATCCTGCCGGCGCGGTAGCCAAACCCATCGGCATCTTTTGATAGACATACTTTTTGTCATTTGCTATGAAAGCAGTTTTGTGTTGGTCCTCCCTTCTTATGGGAATTTGGAAAAACCCTTGTTGCGCATCTAGTTTACTGAAAACAGTAGGTTTGAGTGACCCTATCATGTCTAGTGTGTCGTCTGCACGTGGCGTTGATAAAGCTTGGTTTATCATATTAGCATTGACGTGGCGTAGGTCTGTGACTAGACGTTGGCCTCCAGATGCTTTCTGTACTAAAAATGATCTGGATGCCCAGGGTCCCTCTGCACATTCTCTGAGGATGCCCTGTCTGACTAGGTCTTCACAGACTTCTCCCATCTTAGCTTGCTTCTCAGGCGTCTGCCTGTATGGTAGGTAGTGACATGGTACTGCATCTGGTTTGATGTGAATTGAATGTGTGTATAGGTGGGTTGTACCTATGTCATTATCTTTACCTACAAATACATCTTGATACTTGTGGAGCAACTTTTGGAGTCTCTCTTGTCCAATCTCTGTTAGTACACATTTGGGTGGCACATTTTCCATTGTGTCTGGCATAATGTCATGAGCCTCACTGTGAATTGTGGCCAATTCATCATCAGTGTCATCTCCACGGTTTGTATCTGGATCTGCATATACTGAGGCACAGTCTGACTCTGTGTCACTACAATTCTCTTCAGTGTCTAGCACTTGTAGTGTGGGTTCCTCAGTAGGGATGTCAGTATCTGGTTGATGTAACTCAGAGGGATCTACCTCTGTGAATAGGGCTATTATATCACCCTTCCTCACCTTGTATGGTCGGTGGCTTGTATTGAGCAGTATGATTGGGTGCCTGTTCATTTCTGAGGGTGTTACTACTCCCTTTTGAACTAGGTATGGAACTCTGTTGTTCCTCTGCAAATTGTCTAATGTGCCTACACATCCTTCTAAACATTTGAGGGATGTGACTTGTCCTAGAACTGCTAGTTCTGTGAAAGGAAGGATTGTAGCCTCCCTAACAGCTCGGACTGGCTTGACTTGTAGCTCTGGGTCTACATTGAATTTGATCTGTGATCGTGTTGCTTTTAAGAAATCTGTGCCTAGGACAACTGGCTTTGTGAGATTTGGAATAATTGAGAATGGGAATTCGAATCTGGTACCATGAATTTTGAATTTCAATACTGCTGCTTGTCTTACATGGCATATGGATCCGTCTGCTAAGTGTACATTGAACTTTCTCTTTTTGATTTCTACATCTCGAGATTTCTGAATTTCCCTAAGAAAAGTATCCCTGACACAGGTGATAGTGGCACCGGTGTCAGCTAAACAAGGTATTTCAGTGTGTTCATAGAATCTTGCATTTAAACAGCCATTTTTAAGAAGTTCAACAGAAATTTTGGTACTCTCACCCATTTCCTTTTGCGATGCATCTTGTTGAGGTGTGATATGAATCACTGATGGTCGGCTTGATTTCCCAGTATGTAACTGGGGGATTGTCTCTGCTATACTAGCAATTGTCTTTGGTTGTCCTAGGGGTTGTTGATCTTGGATCTTGATGGGGGGTTGGAGAGGCTCACAACGCACTGGCCCAGCGGCGCTGTGGGTCTCTAGTTTCCCGAGTTTGAAGATCCTAGTAGCTGCTTGATCTGTTGAAGCACGTCAGGCTGGATAGCTTGAGGTGGCTGTTGGGGCTGCTGTTGGGGGTTGTAGACTTGTGTGTTGGATCTGTAGCCATTGTAGCTGTCTCGACCTCTGCTGTTGTCCCGACTGCGGTTGTAGTCATGCTGTCTGTCACGACTATTGCTGTAGTCACGACGGTTTTGATCCCGACCTCTGTTGTAGTCACGATCTCTGCTCTGGTCACGACGGTGGTAATCACGGTCTCTGCTGTTATCACGGCGATTGTAGTCGCGATTTCTGCTACTATCACGGTGTCTGCTGTTGTCACGACTTCTGCTGTTATCTCTACGGCTGGTGTCCTGACTGTTGCTTTGGTGATCTCGGCTGTTATTTTGGCTGTATCCTCCTCTGCCTCGTTGTCCTCCTCTGTTGCTATTTTTGTAGTTTGGGTCAAAGTTTCTGCCTCGGTAGCCTCCTCTGTTATTTCCAGAGTTCCTTTGTTGGCTGTTGTTAGGTTTACCTTGATCCTTCAGTGCCCTTTGTTCTTGCCTCCTCACATGTTCATTTGACATGAGGTTTAGGCTTTGGTCCTCATCCTCTGATGAGTGATCCATTTGAACTGTCTTTGGGTCTGATTTGGCTTTCTTTGAGGGGTTTCCATTTTTCTGTGACTTTGTTTGCTTTACAAGCATAGAGTTTACATGTGTCACAGACTTCAGTTGTGCCTGCATGGATTCTATTGTTTCCTGTAGTTCTGAGCCTAATTCTGCTTTTATCTCATCCTTAATGTTACCAGTGGAGACTGTTTGTTGGTTCTCATACTCCTCTGCAACTTCAAGTATTTTATCCCATGTAGTTGCTTCCCTGTGGATGACTACTGCACTGATGTCGTCCCTTAGACCATGTAACAGGGCTTCCCTTGTTCTCTCCTCAGACTTGTTGTGAGCTGTGGCCATCTTTTGTAAGGCCATGGCATAGTCTGATACAGATTCTTTTGGATTTTGCTTCCTCAATGCCTTAGCATCAAATCTGTCGTCCTCCTTCTTGAAGTATTTCAGGAAAGCTGCCTTCATTTCTTCATAGTCTGCTGTTGGATGGGCTGTCCTATAGGCTTTGTACCAAATTTTTGCCTTACCATCTAGGTAGTTTGAGAAATACTTGATTCTGTTACTGGGATGGTACCCATATCTGGAATCAAAGTATTGTTCATAGTCTGTGCAGTGCCTCCTGGCGGATTGTGTGAGAGAGGACTGTGAAAATTTTTCTGGCTGTAGAATATCACAGTATTTTTCCTCTTTGTCCCGTTTTAGCTGGTCCCTTAACCCACTGAAAGATGCCTCCCTTGCAACTCTTTCCTCTTTCAAGGCATCTAGGAGTGCTGAGGAGGTGTCAGTGTTAGTCAGGTTCACTCCTTGGGTATTGGGTGCACCTGACTTGAGTGAGGCTAGGGCCTCAGCTAGCTGGTTTTTCATTGTCACTTGTAGATGAGCTTGCATATCGAGTAGTGCTTGAGCAGCTTCAGCTTTTTGGGTCTCCATAGAGTTCTTCAGTGCCTGGTTGGCTTGTCTGAGTAATATTAATTCCTTCTCTTGTTCCTCTTTGGCCTTCCTTAAGGCTCGGCTGGTGCTTTCCTCATGTGTGGTGTGTAGGGCTGTTAGTTCAGGCCTAAGTGTCTTATCCACATGAGTTTCTACATTCTGGGCTATGAGTAGAAGTGCCTCAGCCTCCTCTTTGGCTGCCTGGCCTGGGGGTACTGTCTCATCGTCACTCATACCTGATCCTGGGGTATGCTGACCGTTTGAGAACAAGTCACTCTATGTGTCCTGGATACTGTCCAGGGCAGCTAGGGTGTCCAGGTGAAGCTTGCCTTGGAAGTCACTCTCTTGAGTGGTGTGGTGTGGTGAAGCTGAGGGTGTTGGAGTGGAGCTCCTGGATGACTCCTTGGAGCTGGGTCTCCTCCTCCTGCTGGGTAGAGATCCAGGGGTAGCTGGTCCTTTGCTGCGGAGGTGAGTCTTGGTAGTCTGTGCTGCCAGCTTGTGGGATCTTGTTAGGACTTCTCCACCACTTTGTCATACAAGGAATCCCCTTAGTTGGGAGACTCCTTTAAATGTGTATGAATCTGAGTAAGTCTTGAGGTCTTGTAGTATAGTTGGTATTTATTACAAGTTGACAGCAACAGTACAGTAAGTACAAGTAGGTTCCACTCAGTTACACCTATCCACACAATAGTATAGGTCTTGGTAAATATACCTAAGAACCCTGAGGTTAGTAATGGACTAGAGCCAAGGGGGTCCTACACCATGTCTGATAGTTGGGCCTAGTAGGGCATAGCCTATAGCCTTGTTCTCAGTCAGTGGAGAGGTCCTTGGTCAGTGGTGTCCATGTGTAGAGTGAGGATGGAGATGCCCAGTGCTGGGACCTGACCCTATTTAAGGGGGCCAGGCTACCAGCATGGCATCTTGATTGTTAGTGTCAGTTGACAGTGGTTGGCCAAGGTACACTATGCCCCTATGTGACCGTGTGCAGCGGCCTGTGACGGACCTGAGGCTTGTGCAGCGGCCTGTGACGGTCCTGAGGCTTGTGCAGCGGCCTGTGACGGCTCTGGGGCTTGTGCAGCGGCCTGTGACGGTCCTGGGGCTTGTGCAGCGGCCTGTGACGGCTCTGGGGCGCCCGTGACGGCCTGAGGGGGTTGTGTCACGTGTGGCAGCATGTGACACTTACATAATCACCTTTGAGAGGGAGTATACCGACCTGCACGTGCCTCACGTGTTAGGCCACGTGCGTCACATGACACACTCCTCCTTAACAAATTTGCAATGTCAGCATTATGCAGATGATACTGTTGTATATATTGAGCACTTACCTGAGTATAACACAACTAACCTCATCAATGAAGACTTGCTAAACATCTCCAAATGGTGCAATGCCAATAAGCTATCCCTGAATAATAAGAAAACTAGGTATATGATTTTTGCCAATAAAGCAGTCAGGAGACGTCTCCACAGGCCAACACTAAGTATTGGCACAGACGCAATTAGCTATGCCCCCTCCTACAGATATCTAGGAGTTACTCTCATAAAGTATTTATGTTTAATTATGTAAAATATGATTTGCCTGAAAATGCAGCTGTTAAAATAGTTAAGACCATGGTTCTACCTATCGTTGATTACTGTGATGTATTTTATGATGTTGCCTCAAAAACCAGCCTAGAAAATATACAGAGAATAATCAATAGAAGTCTCAGAATCTCATATAGAAGAACAGGAATTTTAAATACAGCAGCCCTTCACAGAAAAGCCAAATTAAACAAATTAAAAGATAGAAGACACATGCACATTTTGGAACAATCCTTTAAGAAATCACTTTTGGAAGAAGAAATACATATAATTAATGTAGCTACAAGAAGAAGGGACCAAAGACTGCTTAAACAAAAAAGAGCAAAAAATCCTGCTTATGTTAGGAGTCTGAGGTATAGATTGGCTGGGGCATGGAATGCCCTAACATTGGACAACAGGGCCATTAGAGAGAGCAATAAGTTTACCTCCTGGAACAGGAAGCATCACTCTGACCTTATCTCCACATATGTTTAATACCTTTGTATTATTCATATGCTTATTACAAACTGTTTGTAATATTATGACACAGAAACCTACCATGACTACAGTTGAATGACTGACCATCACTCAACCCGGACATCTACATCAGTCCACATAGGGAAACAACATCTTCTCTATCTTTGGCATTAACATCAGCCTCAATATATTATTTGATTTACTAACCACCTTTACTATTACACTAAGTCATGTCTCTAAGCCTATGCCTCTTCATTTATTATTCTTTACATTTATATCTGTACCCTGTATTTCAATGTTCATTACGACATCCACTCCATTGACTGTATAGAGGAGAATACAGGTCCCTGACCTACCTGCCATACAGTATAAATAAAAGAAATTTGAATTGAATTGATACCAATGCACACACATACCTGTACTTCCCTGTCGACTTTAGCATATTCCTTGTTATGACACACACTGTAAACACTTGTTACACACCCAAAGTCAACATACAGGTGTATTGTGTACATGTGTACGCTATTACCTGTACAATTCCCTGTCGACTTTTACAGCTACCACAGTCCACGTCGTTTTCAGTGTACACACCACTAAAAATATGCACCCCGGGCGATGCACACACAGCAGCATATTGTACACGGCTCCTGCCACTGCTGCCACTCACACATCGTAGTCCTCACGACGATCAGCTGACACAGCCTACTTACATCAAATCCAAGTGGGATCCTCCCACATGTATCCTGTAGGCAATATGCCGATCCAGCAGCCACTTCAGGATTCTAGCATGTACTTCCAAGACGACAATCTCCGCAATTCACCCACGCCGACATCGCCACGGCATTGTCATTGCCGCCTCCGGCCCTGCCTGCCGCCCCGCTGCTTCGTCACGGCACCATTTCCCACGTCAGCCGGCCTGCAGCCACGCTCCCACGTTGCTGCCCAAAACTTGCCGATCTTCCAAGTCTTTAAAAGTCAACTTCTAATGCCCATCCGACTTCCAAAATCTACCTCAAAGCTTTAACCGTAGATCAAAGCATTTCTAGGCCCATTACCTATAGAAATAGTGTGATTAGGTCGGATCTAACAGAGAGACTCAGGAACACGTCTTCTGACATTTTGGGACGCCAACTTGTAGCTTCTTTAATTGCGCATGCGCGAACATATGATATACACACCAGGTGGCAGGTCAGTGCTTTGCCGCCACATTATTGATGGTTGATCGTCACATTTTAACAGTATATACCCAGCTAGCACCTTATGTATGTCTTTTACTGGTCATTTTCACGTTGATACATAAAAACGACCCCATAATTGCATCTCGAGGGAGTAAGTCAATTTACATAGTCGTTCGACCGGAAACTTATGTATCATTTACATCTAAATGGCAATGGGAGAGAGACATTAGTCATTTTATATAATCTGTACGTTTGAATTTGGTCACCATTTGATGTAAGGAGTGGTTAAATCTTGATCAGAATGTTACATCTTTTTTTGGAGAAATTATGCACGTAATACATTGACCTTAAATTCATGTCTTAAGGTGCATGCTAAAATGATGTGATAGATTTGACATCATTATTATGATTACTTTATAATGTGGTACATCCTTATCTGGTCAGATTATGATGTCTATAACACATCTGTACTTTACCTTTCAAGTGGTTCACTCTTTTATCACAAGATGTCTCCCTTAACCAATGTCGATAGAATCCAATCTACATTGGCAATACTTTGACCATAAATGAGTATTTATTCAACACAATGAATTTCCGAAGAAGATAAAATTTGACCAACTTTTGTCTGCAAAAATTGTAGTCCGTTGTAGGTGAGGGTAGGAGTCAATATGGCGGATACCACTGTCCTGGAAGCCGGCGGGTCCAGTGGCGCCTTCCAGGTGTGGTGGTATTAGGAACCACAGAAGAGGCTCCCCCTATTAATATACCCGGATACTTCCCGCGCTGAAGTATCCAACTCGTAGAATGATTGTTTAAGGGAGAACCAGGAGATTAGTATGAGCACACCTTTTTTGTGGGTGCTACAACTATTCAAATCAAAATACTGACCATGAGCTGGCATCACATCTTGGCCAATTTGCAAGGATCAATGTGCTTAGTCTCTGTAGGACTATTGGTGATGTCTACAGGCAAGAAACCCTTGATTATGTTGATTGCCTAGATGTTACTTGCTTCTGATGGAGTTCCACACACAGAGAAAATAGGTGCGAATAATGTTTTAATTTTACATGTTTTTAACATAATTATGCTGTCTGTGTATACAATACATAGGGATTTCTTTCAAAAACAAAATTATGCTGAGATCAGAATAATGTCACCCATGGCCATCTAAATTACATTGTGTATATATATCATATATGATTGATGATGATGTCTACATCATGTAACTTATTTACGTAAGATACACATGATTCTTTTACATGGATATTACATAGTCAAAAACACGTCTTAAAGATTTGCACATAGTATGTAATGGACGCCACTTTCTGATGTAACCAAATGCAGTAAATATCTGTTGAGAAAAGACGTAGAGATAATGTGATTCATACAAGTTTTGCTAGCTGGGAAAGTGCCTAGTGACATCACTCCAACAGTCACGTCATCAGTGAAGGTACAGCTCACCGTCAAACCCGCCAATCCACATCAGAGGAGTAGGAATGAACCGGTGGCTGAACAGACCGTACCACCCGAACCGGCAGAGGTGCCTGCACCACCGGTAGTAACCACCCGGTCTGGCATGGCCACTGTAGCGCCTAAGCGTTACCAGTGAGACGTGATTGACACATAGGGCAGAATAATCCCTGTCTTTTGCGTGTGGGTGTCAGGCAGTCTACCTGACCCTATTTTCATAAAATCTTACTTGACATTTCTTATAAGAACAAAGATAAATAAAATATCTAGAGACATATAATTTAAGTCTTAAATCTCATTAATTCAATTATAAACCAAAGACAGACTTATATCTCATACAAAGACAGTAACGTCCCAGGACTATTCCAAAGACTCAAGTGAACTCTGAATAAGCTATATTATTATCCTAAGATATAAGAAATTATCTTTTCCGTTAAAAGGGAGGATGTTGTGTGTTTGTATAGATTGTATATATGCGCATGTGCGGTGGCCATCTTGGATCCGTTATGAGAATGTAAACATCAGTTAGTAAATGGCAATGGAACCAACTCAGACCCACTCAGTTCAACTCATCTCTATCCATAAACATCCATATATTTTAACACAACCCATCTGGAAGGGGGGTGATGGAAAATTTTCTGTGTGCTCGCACGAAAATCCAAAACCTTCCTGTTGTTAATTAATGACCCCTAAGTGCATAAACTTAAAGGATTGATCATTTTTTGGGGAGTGATCATTTTTTAAGAGGGGGCTCAAAAAAATATAACCTGTTTAATTGAGCCAAAAAGCCAGCGCGTTACAATGGTTCTAAGCACAGGCCGAATGAGAGCCTTCTGGTAGAGATGGTCTGCAGGGGGTGCTAGTATTAGGGTAAGGCCCGACACTCGTTTGGTACGGTCATCTAGGCACGTAGACTTTGTACCTGTAGTGTTGTGTACAGTCAGTAGATGTCTCTGGTGTATAACAGGTCTGAGTCTACGTGCCTAGATGACCGTACCAAACGAGTGTCGGGCCTTACCCTAATACTAGCACCCCCTGCAGACCATCTCTACCAGAAGGCTCTCATTCGGCCTGTGGTTCTAAGGGCCCGTGTGCACGCTGATTTTCCACCCTAAGGCTATTAATTTAAGGGGTGGGAGGTAGAAATATTGAGCGGGGGATG
Organism: Harmothoe impar; assembly: GCA_947462335.1. Lineage (NCBI taxonomy): Eukaryota > Metazoa > Annelida > Polychaeta > Phyllodocida > Polynoidae > Harmothoe > Harmothoe impar. Next base: position 55,137,177 of record OX381717.1, read on the forward strand.
TGTAAAAAATGTCACTTGCTCCGCACAAAAACCCACCACCCCCCTCTTGTTAAAAAACTCCCGTAGTCTTAGGGAGTGTTCATTTATTTGGGGCCGTCCATAAATGATGTCACACTAGAGGGGATGGGTGGGTGTTGGTCCGAGTGTGACCTAGTGTGACAGGGGGGTCAAAGACGTATGAGGATAAGCGTATAGCGTAAGACGGAGCTCTGCGCGACGTTCCCATTCACTTAGCATTGTGATGGGGTTCTCGGCGCAGCTTTTGAGGCCCAGAGCGCCAGTGTGCCGTGAGGGTGTAGCAGCGAGAGGCTCCCATAGGCCGTAGTGCTTAAGCATGCCGTTTTCAGAAGCTATTTAAAAATACTAATAGTGCGAATTAGATAATAATTCGACCATGACTGTATAGATAAAGACTTGAAATTGCTTATTCTTACGGTTTAATTTGGGTTGCTTGCATTATATAGCCAGGGAGAGGTCCGGTAGATCATGCAAATTCGCCATTATGGGACTTATTTAGCGGAAATCCCGGAACTCTTAGAGGGGAGGACCCGTACTAAACCTATCAAAATGACTATTTATCCTTCATGCCCAACTTTTATATTGTAGTATGTCAACAAGGAATGCCTAAAGATGAGTCGTATATAGGTAAAATTACTTTTATTGACCCAGTTTGGCTGTATTGACAGTGGAAAGTGAAGTGATGGTGCCGCTCAAGCAACTCTTCGCGTAGCCGTGCGCGGCCCGCACTGAGGAAAGTTTGAGGCCAAAATGCCTAGACTATGTGTTGGTTCGGCAGCTCTCATTGTGATATATTACTTTCTAGGTAAAAATAGCCTTAAGTATGATAAACTACAGCTCAATACCTATCCGCCAGTGGTAACATTATTTCAAAATTCGTAAGATTACTATTTTAAAATAGCCTCTGGAAACGGGCCCTTTAGCACTGGCCGCTATGGGAGCTCGCCATTCTACACCCTGGCGCAAGCTGGCCTGTCTCGTATATGTAACGCGGCGTCGGCGAGTCAATCTCTCGTTACCAATTATCGCCAAGTGCACTCTCTCATACTAGTTATTCATTCCTCTCTGGGGGGGTGGGGGGATGTCAAGCCCAGTGTGACGTCACACTTTGGGAAATACAAATAAAATCTATCTTATAATGTAAAGCTTTAATGTGAGCAGTCACAGGATAACAGTGGTACACCTGTTGATCATGTCAACACCATTAGGGATCCATAGAGATTCACAAAACCTAGGGTGGAATGTCATGTACCTTAAATCAATACCCGTTGTATTAATACCAAACTCAAAACTAAACTCCTGAATATTCTTGCGAATGCGCTATCGTCACAGTGGCCACTGTTCTAGTGAATATAGGCTATTACAGTAAAATCCGTCACCAACCATTTAGAAGGACATAATTTGACTGATCGCAGTGTCCCATGAGATCAGGCCAATGTGAAAGTCTTTGACCAGATGCAATCTTTGACTGGCTGAAATCTTTGGCGGGCTTGATGAAAAACTGTTTATTTAGGGCAGATCAATATTTATGTTGAATAAAATTATGAATTTAAAGTGTTAATACCAAACTATTTCATTAACATTTCAGCCCACTTATATATGCATCTGCCCTAAATAAAGTGTTTTTTATCAAGCCAGGTCAAAGATTGCACCTGGTCAAAGACTTTCACAATGGCCCGATCTTGTGAGACACCTGTAATAAACCTTTTAGAGGAAGCACTAGGTTAAGCATATATTCAATACATGGGGGTCTGGATGGAGGGTCCCAATTTCCCTTGTCAATTTTAAGAAATGGCCATGTCACCGTGTCGATTTTAAGAAAAGGCCATGTCCCATATCACTAACTTTTATATTCCCCGCGTTGCATGCCACTAAGCCCAAAGAGTAGGGATATCATCGATGCCCCCAAAATCAAAATACTGAAATCTACTCAATTCCAATTATCGCATTGAGAAAATAGACCAGCTTCAACGAGTGGGTTTTGTGTTTATTACATGTTCCTAATGTCTTAAAATGAAGAAAATCAACAAACTTAGGGGCCATGGAGTATGGCTACACCATACTCCATGGGCAGTATAGGACCTCGCGACGGCCAACTCTTACATCAGCCTGTTATGTAACTTACACTGGGCCCCTGTACCTCTCCTTTCCTCAGTCTCCTGGGTACCACAGGCTGGTGTAGGGTTTCACTGTCCACATCTTATGATAGTTGATTCACTGTGATGGTATGGACTGTGGGGGCATGGAGTATGGAGGTTCCAAAGGCTTAGCATAGGAAGGCCATATCATCAAGTAATAAAGCACCATATAGATACACTCTTTGACCCCTGAAAAGCTGGGGAAACCCTCTATTCAAAACTGAAATAATTTTGTAAATATTCCATATAGAATCAAAGATATCATTCAAAATGAAAAACAAGCCCAAAAATAAGCATAATAGGGGAGCATCATTTATGGCAGGGGGAGGGGGAGATGAGCTACTCATAGGGGGGGGGGATGAGGCCCCTATCTTACAAACGGCCCCTATCTTACAAACTGATCCTTTTTGTTAGATAGGGACCATGTCAGGCCCCTATCTGTTAAAAATCCCCTATCTTACAAAATCGTTCGTCAGATAGGGCATAGGCCAGGCCCCTAACTTGCAAATATTTTTGCGTAGTCCCTAAATCACAAATTCATATCTCAGATAGGGCAAATAGGCCAGGCCCCTAACTTGCAAATACTTTTGCCCAGTCGTCTTCACCAACAAACTTATCAATGTGACAATTGGCATTCATGTTAAAGTGAATTGCCCCTAACAATGCTAGCATAATTAAATAATCAGGTCATCTTTTATTGCAAACCAAAGTTTTTATAATTTTTAAATCCATGTCATAAATTGTGATCATGCTGATGAAAAAAATGTTATTAATTAGGTCAATCAATAATTAGGTCAGTCATACTTTATTCTTAATGAGTTGTTTCATTGCATTTTCAAGGCATTTCAGGAGAATGAGACCATGGTGATAATCAAGTGATTAATGTGTAAATTATGTCATTCTCAATAATTAGGTCACTGATCCACTTTCACGAATGAAGTTTTTTTGGACCTTTTAAATCCATGTCATAATGATGTGACCATGCAGAGGATAAATTGATCAAGTAATTAGATCATCAATCAAATATACAGCAGTCCAACACTGTAGCACTCCAATGCACTATATGGATATATATCTAAAACTGGACATCGACATCCATGTAACAGGATCCTTCTAGCGCATACCTGGGCGGGTGGGACACGGCTCAATGAGCCTATAATTAAAACCTGAGCGGACTGATATTAGGTAGTTTGACGACCTGCTACTTTTGCCACTGCCTATCGGTCAGTGTTAAAGAGTCTCACATTGTATGACATCATTTTACCTCTTCTATTGGGTTTATCAGCATGTGGCCTACCTTGTTGGAAAGATAAATTATTTCTCTTTTAATATTGATAGGACATATATTCTTATCCAAGTACCTTTCATGAATATCACACAATTTACATGTGCGTCCTATTGAAAAGGTCAGTGATTTGGGCTGAGGAGTATGCCTCAGAGGGTATACATAGTATGCGGTTTTATGTAAAAAGAGGGCCTAATGTTAAAATATCTGCACCATTTCTTGAGGACTGTTGCACAACAGAATATGCTTTCTATATATATATAATTTTCCTTGTATTATTTTCAATATTCTAGTCACAGCTGTAGTACCAACTAGCCCAACTTCCAACAGTCACAGTGACTGAAATTCCCAGTAGAAGACTCTATAAGAATGGGAATAAATCCTTTATATATTTATATAATGATATAAAATCACGTTAATGCTGTATATATTACCGCATTCTGCCGCAAGCCATTTAAAAATATGATATCTAGACAGAAAGAGACCGCCTTTGCAGAATGCACCCAGGCCCGTGACTGCAGGCCCCGCTGGGCCAGGGTCAGTGCGGCCTCCCTGTGTGCCCTCCTCCACTGCTCCTGCACAGTATATGACAGAAGCAGGCTGGGCCTAAAATCGTAGAAAAGGTCATGTAACAACAGAAATTGTTATTAGATTAACACCCTTATTAGGGTATGATTATTTCTGCATGGTATTCCCCCATAAATATAAGTTCTACGTCAATATTCTCAATATTTGCATTTTCGGCCGAACTACCTACTGATATGTATAGGATCGTCACAGCACTTCACTGGCTACATGGGCGGGTGGGATACGGCTCAATGGGCCTATAATTATAACCTGAGGCACAACAACAGTCAACACGCCCTCTACGTGTCCAATATATGTGACCAATACATGGATCCCTACCTGTAGGCAGAACCCTCGTACCTACGCCACACTATAAAAAATATTCCGTAAAAAAACGGAGAAGCACTGGCATCAAAAGGAGCCGGGAAACCCACGTTTTTTTAGGGAATTCCGTTTTTGGAAGTCACCTTTTTTTTAGGGAATTCAGTTTTTAGAAGTCACCATAATTTTTACGGAATTTCCCTGTTTTATTTAGTGTTCATATCAGTGTACAGTTCATTATAATCATCAACCATATCCATTTTTGTTCCATAAGACATCTTATGCTGGGACTTATGATTATTATTAAGCACATACACAGCACTTTGTAATCACAATTTATGATCAAACATTACTCTAGAATTGTTATAGAACACCAACTACAGCGCTGAGCATATATGTTTTTCTTATTGCCACAAAATGGGTGTCTATGGTATTACAATTACTGCTTGGTGTCCCACACAATTGAATCTTTTATTGATCGTGAATATATAATCAAATTTAAATTACATCTGTATATCTACCTAATAATAAATTAAGATATTGAAAAATTTTAGCATATTGGCATAAGTATACTGCTTTAGAACCTAGAACCCTCAGAAAACTATCCTTAGGAACTAAGCTGCCACCTGGTAGGAAAAGATAGAACCACCCAGAAAACAGTGGTTCACTGTAAAAGAAATAACGGAGTTTCACTGCAATGGATTATGGTATTTCACTGTAAAATAGACGAGATTTACAGTGATTCACTGTAAACCAAAAAACGGTGATGCATTGTCAAATATAACTGAGATGCGTTGTGAATTCAAGGGAATTTTTTTACAGTGCAGGACTGCTTGCTCAATGGGCCGTAATGTATGGGCCTGGTGCAGGGTGAAGAGGGTGGGAGGGGGTGACCATCAACAGTGCATAACACTTTGATTGGATGACAATGCAGTTTTTATAATACAACCCTAAATCTGTGCAACGAAAATCATCAAGAAATAGTATATATTTTTTCCAAATAACAGCTTTTCTAGAATGGCCCGATACTCAGAAATCCTACTGCGAATAAAAAAAAGTCAAATTCTAATTATAAATACCTGAAAAGTGAGAAATGCTGGCGTTCACGGTTTATGTAGGAAATGTACTAAAAACACCAAAAAAGAGCCACAAAACCCAATTTTTCTCAAAAACTGTTCAGTAGGAATTTTTGTAACTGAGGTTCCAGTGTTTTCTACCCTCATATTAAACATTGGCATAGAGAATATAATGGCACCTAGTCAGGATTTTGAGTTAGAAGCAATCTGTGAGGCCAAAAACAGCCAAAATGAGCCACTGGTCTGAAGTATAAAACTGGGCATCGATCACTATAGAGCTACAAAGAGACAGAGAATCGATGTCCAGTAATAATTAGGTCACTCATACTTTTAGGGTGTTTGGTCAATTTCTTTGAAAATGGCTATAGATATGGAGCCTTTCTAATTTCTGCTATTAACCTTTATTTGAGCGAATAATCAAGTGTCTAGAGCATTTTTTCACCTCTTGACATCTATTATTGACATATGAGGGTGACATTTTGGAGTAAGTGGTCAGTTGGGGTTGTTTTTCTCTTAAAACGACCGTCAGGGGATAATTTATCTGGAAGACTCAAAATAGTCGAAGCTCTTCACTACAAACTGTGTTGGAAAGGTCTTGGATTGTAGTTTCTGACCCAGCTTGTTTGATTGGGATATTGAAAGGGGGTATTTTTCAAATTAGGCTCCAAATTTTGAGATTTTTTTCTAAAAAATTACCGAATTTTGGGACCCCGAATAAAAACTCCCCCCTACTCATAATGATTTGAAATCACTTCAGTCCCGAAGAACAAGACAAGGGCTTTCCAAATCATTTGGAATTGTGGCTCAACGACAATTTTAAGTGACAAAAGAAAATTATCTCCTGAGGGTCAATAAATGAGGTGCCTGGTGAGTAAAAAATGAACTAACGCATTTGGTGACTCATTGGAAATAATTTTTTTGGAAGACTTAAAATGGTCACAGCAGTTTGATTCAAAGTGTGTTAGAAAGGTCTTGAATTGTAGTTTCTGACCCACCTTGCTTGATGGAGATATTTTAAGAGGGTATTTTTTAAATAAGGCTCCAAATTTGGAGATTTTTTCTGAAAATTTACCCAATTTTGGGACCCCTAATAAAAACTGCCCCCTACTCATAATGGTTTGAAATGACTTCAGTCCCGAAGAACAAGACAAGCGCTTTCTGAATCATTTGGAATTGTGGCCCTACGACAATTTTAAGTGACAAAAGAAAATTATCTCCTGGGGGTGACACTTTCAGTAGTTAAGCCTCTACTCACCAGGGGGCATGGGGGGTGCCATAGCGGACATGCACAGGCTAGGTAGATGGTTTCATATCCAGTTATTTAGATTCATGAATCGATGTAGATCTAGAATCTCAAAAAAAAATAATCGGGAGTAAAAATGGTGCAATCTGATGTGTTCTGAAAACAACTTTATAACTTTGGTTCTAGTTGCAGTATTCTGAAAATTCTTTCAGTTCTTGAAAGCCCAGAATCTCAGGAATGCGTGAGATTGCTTTACACATGCACGAGAGCGTAAGGAAAGGGTCAAAATGCGTGAGTCTCACGCCCAATGCTTTCACCCCCCCCCCCCTAGCCGTACAAACGACTAAGGGAGTGCTTATTTTAACAGGGGGGGTGGTGAGATTTTTTCACCCCCCCCCCCGCTAGAGGGGTCGAAATTTTTTACCCCCCCCCCCCCCCCGGCAGGCCGAAATTCGCGCGCGTTCCCCTCAGAACAGGTTGAATTTTTTTCACACCCCCCCCCCCCAAGAGGGGTCTAAATTTTTTACCCCCCCCCCCCCCCCGGTCAAGGGGTCCAAATTTTTTACCCCCCCCCCCCCCCTGTTGTTAAAAAATGAGCACTCCCTAAGATGGTACCCCTTCGCCACAGAGTTACCCCCCCTCCCTGTCGAAGGGGAATTCCTCCTGTCCCCTGTGATAAAAAAAAACAATGTAGAATGGCAGTGCAGTTGCAAAACAAATTAGAATGGCAGTGCAGTTGCTACATTGACATTCCATTTCACTGACACTGTTCGAGTTCAACGGCCCGGGTTCGACGCCAACTGACGGTAATCATTACCGTAATGTTTCATTAGGAGTAGCCTCAGTAGGCTATGTAGCTGCTGCAACAGGTGCGCGTTCATTGTACTTCATATTTCCTTCGATTTCCGTCACTTCTTTCCTCCATTTTCCCAGAGACGAATAAATAGATTTTCCCATTCATTCCAATAGAATGGCATCCTTCTAATCGGGGAACCCCTCCCTGCCAGAACATACGGGTATTGGGGAAGCCCCCCTGTGACGTCATAACCCCAGTTGCTAGTAGTGACGGCGCTTACGCGTCATTTGAATTCCATGAATAGAACGTCGGCCGAAAACCGATCTGACTTTTCCGCCATATTGGGGCCGACTTTTGCCGAGCAGGATTTTAATTTTCACCACGGTTTTGAGCCAAATTTTGGACACAGATCCGCCGGATCAACCAATGGACGGATATAATGGAATTAAGTTGGTAAGCCATGGCCATCGAGGAGCACAGAGGACTGTTTGAAGGAGGATAAATTCACTCGACAGCGACCAAATTCAAACCTGGGGATTTCGCGCGCCATTTTTGTTGCTGAGTTTGGACTTGCAAATCTAGGTCACCCCCCGGAGAAAACACGGGTGTATTGTAGTGGATGAGACCTTTCAATCTTGGACTAGTATATTGCGCCTGGATTACCAAACTATAGGAATCAGAAAGGTAAGTAATCGTGAGCAATATATCATAGTCTAATGCGGAGAAGTACCCCATTTTGAACCTTCAGCCTCCATGTTTGCTATATTGACTGGAGAGTGGATTCTCAACCTCATTACTCATAGGGATTTCCCCTCCTCGATTATCTTTAAACTGACATCCAACCCCAAAAACAGCTTCTACAGGCCATAATACACACGTCCCTATTACACTGAGGTTCGGATTTGTTCATTCTGAGGGATACACGAAGAGAAAATGGAAAGGTTGCCTGGGCGAAAATAAGAGTAGAATCCACACACATTGGTCAAAGTTCAGACACCCATGTTTCCACTTCCAGTCGTGCCTCACATGGTCCATATTTATCTGACAGACAGAGGGGTATACACGTGACATACTGTCAAACAGATACTGCAGGTATCTTCCCATTCATGTTCTGTTCAATAAAACTAACAGTTTGAAACCATGTTAGCCCACGTGTAATCTTGACTCTGCGAAACATGCCGAAGCATGCCCGTTTCTGGAGAGTTTATTTTGACCGCCATTATGATCGTGGCTTCCGCAACTCGTTTCAAGGCTCTGCTCGAACTCAAAGCCCATTCCCTCCGAATAAAACGACGATGGAGTCTAAATCTAACAGTATCAAATACAAAATCGGTTAGTATGCATGTTCGGGAAAATTTGAGTGTGGTTCCCGTTAGAATTATTAAGAATTGGAGTGGAAGTTGGGGTTTGTTTTGAAAATGAACCGAGTCATGCTCGCCTCCCTGTCACGCTGTTCCCCCACCCTCCCATCGGGGTAGGTCTGTGCCTGTGTTTGATGTTTTCCCGCATATTTCGCCCCTCCCAACTTCCGAAAACAACATAATTCAACACAAATCGACCCATTGTCCTCCCCTTTTGTAAAAACGTCGCATTCCAACCATTTCCTGGGGAGCTATCACACATGAAACCTTCCAAAATGCGTTCCCATTCGCTTTTCAAAATGGCTGCACATGCAGACAGCCCAGCCCTGACAGAGGAAGGCGACTTGTGATCCCTCTCAAACCCGCATGAAATGCATTAAACCCCCAACTATATATACCGGTGAGGGATTATAGGGCATTCTGATGCTACAAGAGGAGTTTAGCCGTGGGGTGTGCGGGAATGGTGGTATTAAATGACTAAACATGAGTGAGCAGGGGCAGGGAGGGAGACCTGTCTGCCCTTCCCTCTGTTGTGCTCCCTCCCCCCGGAGGCGGCCAGCCCCCAAACATTGACACGTGTAGGTGGTGGCACCAGACTGGGCAAGGTTATCGTGGTGGGTGACAAATTGACGGCGTCTCATATCATCGCTTAGTCATTTATCATAGCCCCAGTGAGAGACACAGGGGAGTCAGTGGTTGAAGGGGTTGGATATGGAGAGTTGCTGGAGGAGGGGGGGGGGGGGGGGTCTGATCAAGTTCATCAGCGTCTAGAATGTATGATCTGGGTCCATTGGCATTGTTAGGGTTCACGAGGGTAATGCGGATTAAAAAATTGTGAAAGTTTATTTAATTCATAAAATTCTGTCTTCGGCAAAGTACCGGTACTGTATATTTATATATATGCCTTGAAAATGTAACTTTTTAACTCTAATCTGAATAACTGAAAGAAAAGATCCATTTAAAGTCGATCTAGATCAAAAAGAAACGATGATACAGTGTATTATACACTGGAAATTACATGAACGAATAACACAGTATATAAACGAAGAGACATGATAATGACAAAATGTTGTTTTTAGCACTACTAGAAGAGGTAATTTGGAAGAGCGGTGAAGAAAGAGGAAACTTAAAAGTCTAGCGTGGCCCTTATCAGGCTTATCTCCCTTAACATAACACCTCTGCAAAAGGGTCTAGATACATAGGAAATGTACTCGAAAAAGGTGTTAAAATCCTTATCGCAAAAGATCTCGGTACCCTACATCAAAATGCATTGCAATATCTGAAAGATATTCAAAATATGCTCCAGATTCGAGATGCACTATGTTCTAATGCCATTATCTGAAGAGTAAATGGCAAAGAGGTCACTTTTCTTAGTACATTGCCTACGTACCTAGACCCTTTGTGACTTCCTTAGTTACCAGACAACTGCTCCCCAGAATACAGACCAAACCATAAATATTTTATGGCATTTAAACTGGCAAATTTTCTAAAATTAAAAATACTTCAGATACTACCCCAGAGAAACAATTTAATTGCTAATATTAATTGTGTCACCTTTTTGGCATATTATCTATTGTCTTCTCTAAATAACAAAATCAGCACAAAAATCTCCCTATATTGATGAGATTTATGTGCTCCCAAAAGTATCTAACTTTGGCCTCAACACATGTGCTTGAAGAATAATTAACTATAAGCATTTCACTCTCCACTCATGTTTCAGCAGAGTGGATTTTGATCGGTTGAATGCCAGCATCCAGAACGAGGCTCTGCCATCTGATTGACTGAAGCCCTGTTGCTATAGTTTACATCATTGTATACAAAGAGCTGACCAGCTCACTTTGTGGTAGCGCTTGAACGAGAACAGTATCCTGACTGTTTCTCACAGGAAACTTAAAGGATTATCCCAAACTTCAAGCAGTGATCCACCAATACCATTAACAGGAGCGATGTACACTTGCATACTGAAAAGTGTCTGCTCAAAGCGGGTAAAAATACAATTCTAGAAATGTCCCTGTTAGACCCTGAACTAGGATTAACAATATACTCCAGTGTCTGTATTGGTCATTTACTACGGGCAGGTATCCATGGATTCTCCTGACCACATAACTGCAAAATCAGGCTCCCCTCAGAGAGTTTCACGTTTTGTGTGTATGGATTCCTGCAGTTTAATCTGTTATTTCCCCCTTTGTCGGCCTCAACAAATCCTGCGAGATGTCCTGCCTTGTACATCACTGCCTGTCAAGGCATTTTGGCATCGTCTAGTATTCATCTTTTTGAGGGACGTTATACCCTTTCATGACCTGACTGATTGTGTCACTGGGCAGACAACCCTCCCCCTGTGTTAGTGGGGACCTTCATGATGGGGGCATGAAGGAGTAGAATAACTACATCGGGAGCCTTCCACAATACCAATGGGCATACCGGATTCATAAAAGGCGACAAAACTTCAGAGGTCTCGTGCCTTACTGCTGTGATCAGTCACTTAGGCTGTTTTGGCAGCCGCTGCCCATATGTGCGGGCCCGGGCCTTTTTGCTGGTGGTCTGGCATGGGATCCCTCCTCAGTGAACCATGTCTGAGATATCAAAGGCCATGGTTTGTCTGGCCCTGCCTACTATGGTACTAGCCCAGTTGGGTAGGACCAGGCAAATAAAAGCACACTTGCTATCCTTTCGAAAAGAGTAGGGGACGCGCCCCGGTAACGGTTTTCTCCCTCACCACATAGATGGGGGTCATTCATTTCATAGATTCGATTATCCATAGCTGTGTTGGGCAAGCAGCATATAAATATCTGTCCTACGACTGCAAGGCAGACTACCACTATTTGTGGCTGACTCCTTGCCAACTTGAGATATGTTCCAGGAGTCACAGTACACTTGGACGTTAAACAACCCAATCAATCAATCAATCAATGGCTGTTGACCCTGAGGATTTAAATCAGGCATCATATCAAACAGAACACTCACACTCTGTAGGAAAGGTAAAAGTAGAAATATGTCTTTGACATCAAAACAAGCACCATGATATGGCAAATGATTTTATAAACAATGTCTCTTTATTATTGTCCCCCGAATGTACTCAGGTAAACCATGCATACGCCCTGTGATTAATGTTGAGACAGTGTTGCCACAATGACATCGGCACATCGGCTTTTGCCGATGTAAAATCCTAATGGCCGATGTAAGGGTCTTGGACACCGGCCATAATGGCCGACCATGATCTTAGCTTTCCAAAATTGAAAGAATTTTTCAAATATTCCTATTAGTAGCTGAGCTAGGTCCTACCAACTTGGATACATATTTTTCAGCAAATTTAACTTATTTAAGTCGATTTTGTTATCATAAAGGAAGTATTACAAATTATATTCAGTTATATCAAGTAGTGTCACTATTACAATAGTAGGGACCCTTAGTAAACTCGACGTATCTCATTTAACCCAGACGTATCCTATCCTTTCAGCACTGCTACATCTGCGTTTTATGAGCTTTTACGTGGTTGCTAAAGGTCCCTAATATGAAATGTGCTGTCGATGAGTCGATATGGCCTGTGTAGAAGGCAAATGGCCTGTGTAAGATCCCAGGACACAGGCCACATTGACCTGTGTGGATAAAAAGTGTTGGCAACACTGTTTAGAGTTCATTGAGAGCACTGATGTGCAGTTCATCAGCAGTTCAATATTTTGGGGATGGCGGAGGAGGCGGGGAGCAGATAAACCTCATCAACAGTGAGCAGATTAAAGATGTCCTCCTGGTGCCAGAGCTGGCTACTAAGTCCACTCTGGGACAGGACATGCGGTCACACCCTTTGATGTTGCACACGGGTACGTTTACAGTCTGACAAGAGCTAGTCCAGCAGGACAGAGAAGCTCCCACGCCCAGTTTACCTGAAAGCTGGCATAACAGGAGAATATCTACATCTCTAGTTCATGGGGTGGAAAAGACAAAGTGTAAGGTTTATCAATCCATATGATTCATCTGACAGATCACTTGAAACACTAGATGTAGTTGATTTCTTGAAAGAAAACTCCACTCCAATTTTAAGTAGATCTTGTTTTATTAGAAGGGATGACAGGCTTATCTCCTGCAGTCTATGACGTCACCATTGGGTGTTTTCCCTTAACTTTGTATTTGTATTCACTAGGTCTGACTAAGCATATAAGCAGACAGCTCAGATCGATAGTGGAGAGGGTTTGGGGTTATATAACATGGTGGTACGGCCTTCTCTATGCTAAGCCTATGGGAGCTCCGTACTCCATGCCCCCATGGAGTACGGTGTAGCCATACTCCATGGCCCCCAAATTTGTTGATTTTCTCCATTTAAAGACTGTAGGGCCATGTAATAAACACAAAACCCCACTTAATAACATACATGTACATCATACATCACTCGTTGAAGCTGGGTCATATCACACTCAGCCTTCGGCATCGTGTGATATGCCCCAGCTTCAACTCGTGAAGTATGATGTACATGTATGTCAATGGTGTGGAGTTTTGTCCATGTATTTTCCAATCCTTTACAGCCCAATATCATATGCCTACTATGAAAATCAAAATTTCAGGGCAAAGGAGAACATTTCAACCATACCACAGATGGTTAGGAACTGCTACAAATGGCACATACCAACCAAAAGGGCTAATTTCTTACTGCTTTCTTCATATTGATTAGATTCAAAGTGTTTCCAAAACTAAATCGTTAAATGCTCTGAAAATATTTGGTAACACTATCAGCTGTTGCTCTTTGAGGTTGGAACCATACTGCACTGATTACAGGTGACCAACGGGTGAGCACTAGACCAATCTCCAACCAGAATGCTGCAATTATTACGCCTTGGAATGGGCAGGTACCTAGTGCTTATCCAGGCACCCAGCACACCAACATGGCTGGACAACCACTGGCTGACCGGGCACCATGGCAATGTGAGACCTGTATCTAGCTGAAAAGTCAGGATTTTTATTGGGATGTGCCCCTGCGGGTTATATAGTCGTTGGGCTACTGTGGCTACATGTGTATGGCCATATCCCGACTATCAGTTCATGAAGATCCTTAGCTTTCTATTACCAAAAGAAGCGTGCCCACCTGCCTTCCATAATCCCAATACAGGATTCGTAAAGGTGACAACACTTAAGGGGTCTCTTGTCTTACTGCTGTGATCAGTCACTTAGTCAAGCTGTTTTGGAAGCCGCTGCCCATATGCGCAGGGCTTCATGCTGGCGATCCCTCCTCAGTGAACCACGTCTGAGATATCAAAGACTGGTTTGTCTGGCCATGCCTACTATGGTACTAGCCCACTTGCTATCCTTCAAAAATAGTCGAGGACGTACCTCGATAGCAGTTTTCTCCCTCATCTCATAGACGCGGTCATTCATTTAGTATATTCAATCATCTGTAGATGCGGTCACTGCAGTATTGGGCAAACAGCTTATAAAAGTCTTTGTCCTACTGCAAGGCAAGACTACTACTATTTGTGGATGGCTACCTCCCTAGTGCTTCATGCAGGATGTGTGTTTGAAGTTATAGATGTCTATATGACATTTGAAGCAGGATTTACGGTACATTGACACGTATCGAACCTATGACAAAGTACAAGTCTCAGATTCAGCAGTGTTGCCGAAAACTTTTTAGGTATACAGGCCAATGTGGCCTGTGTAGCGAGATCGTACATAGGCCATTTGTCTCCTACACAGGCCACATGAATCTACAGTGTAGACATTGATGCCATAAGGCTATTCAATTCTGTTTTCGATTATGTCAATTGGGTGCAGAGACGGGTAACAACAGCAACATATACATGCTGACCAGTACTCCCAGCTGGTATTACGGAAGGTACCTGCAACCTGTGTTTTACTCTCGTTCCCAAATCCTTCCGAAGGAAGGCTCTGGGGACAGCCAAATGACCTTGAACTTGGGATTTTGCTGGGTCTGGGCAACCCCTGCTGGTAGGCTGGAACCAGTGAACAGGAACAGGAAATGGAACCAGAATGTATGATGGTAGTTTAAGGTAGTTTTACCATCAGCCTTTCTGGTTCCATTTCCTGTTCCTGTTCGCTGGCTCCAAGCTACCAGCAGGGGTTGCCCAGACCCAGCAAAATCCCAACATTTGGCAGTTACCAGAGTCTTCCTTCGGAAGGATTTGGGAACGAGAGTACCTGTGTTTATTCAGACGTAGGTTACACAATAATGTGAAACCCGCTAATCACACAAGCACTGACATAGGTGTGGACTAGCAGTCGTCTAGACACCACTCCCCTCTAGCGGCCTCCGGCGGTACTACGGCCAGCCCGGACCACTGCGCCACCTAGCGTCTGTCCAACATGGCCACATTATGCATATATTCAGATGGCCGTCTGTGTCCGCACCAGACGGCAAAGATACCGAGTTCTGCCTCCTTGTCCCTCTCCACCAGCCGACGGCCTCTCACCATGTGACGGGCCTGGTCGGTGGTAATACCTATGTACACCAACGATGTTTATATATTGTGTTTTCGGCAAGGGGCATGTACTGGGAGAGGTTTTCTTGGGGGCTGCGTTCCACCAGACGCCGGTGACAGCCGTACGAGGGAGCTATTTTTAGCACGGCCGGTCACATGACTGACACATGGCGAGGAAAACCCAAACAAAGTTGACCTAGTTCTGTGGCTGCCTTTGGAGGGCGCGTGAGGCCGGAGGGGGGTCGGGCGGCGGACGGCACAGCCGACTGGACGTAACAGGGTCTGGGGTCCGTGCTATTAATCACCGCAGGGGGCATCTAAGGTGCACTACCTTCAACTGGGGGGCACACTTAGAGAAGGCATCAGGGAAAAGATGGGTATATCTTAGACCCTAATAAATAAAAGAACTTCCAGGGCCCCGCTCATCACATGTATCTGTTACCTAGAACTAGAAGCCCCACATTTTGTATGAGAAGGCCAAATTCAGATTTAATTAATTAATACAGATAAACAATCGCGGCCAGGCCCAGAGAAGACCACCTTTGGTTTCCGTCTTGTAAAAGCTGTCATGTGTCCCTAAAGTTAAAAAGAGTCCAAGAACCATTAAAGTGCAAATGTAATATGCTTGTTGTGGGAACATGGGAAAGGTCATGTCGTTCAAACCAATCTTAATAGGTGTGGTCACACTGTATTATGAAAAACAGTTTGTAGTTTTAGTATTCGTGGGTATATTAGACAAAGCACATGTACTACGCGACCATGTATAGAAAAAAAGAATGCATAGAGTAAATGAGAGTAACAATTTTCCTAGGAAGGATGAACATTTTTCTTCAAAATTGAGTACCTGACCTCATACAACACATCCAATCTGATCAAAGTACCTGTGTGTGTGCTTAACTTTTGTTAATGTTCCAAAGAACCCGCATCTAGTGTATAACCCGCACTTTGATGAAGAGAAAATCCTGGATCACACCCCCCTGGCATTTCGGAATTGGAATTTATGGTAGATTGGAGAAAACAAAACAAACAAAAAAACGTGTTAGTTACATGATTGCAGTTATAAGTATATTACTGGCTGACACTATGTCATGGAATCTAATCCACCCCTTCCCACAGAAATAGTAGGTATGCCTTGTGACATTCCAGTGGTCTGTTTTCTCTCCTTCACTATATTACAGGTCAATGTCAAGCACCTCAATGGTGACGTGTGACGTCACCATGACGGCATAACGTATGACGTTGGTGTCCAGTGGAGTGAGAGTGAGGAGGGATTAAAGTATGGAGACTCTTTGTGCCTTATAGACTGTGTCTTGAATGTAGAGTAGGGGGCGGGTAGGTGCAGTGGGTGCGTGGGGTGGTATTTGTTTAGGGGTTGCATTCTTTGAATTCCCTCAGGTCAGTTGATATAAATATATACACAATGGGTTTGGCTGGATGGACGATTGCGGAGGGAAATCAGCACGGGTTTTAAGCTTAATTTTGATTCAAATGTAATGTTCTAGTCATGCCGCGAATGTGCCTTTACTGTGCCTCTACATGGGTCCCCACAGTTTTCACCATGTTGCCATGTCAATCTATAGCAAAAAAGTGCTGTGTCACTGTGTTGATTTTTATGTATATAGAACATACTAGAGCCTTATTAAGATGTCTGTGTCTCACTCTGTCTATTTTCAAAAGGGCTGTGTCGCCCCTGTCGATTTTTAAAAGCGCTGTGTCGCCTGTGTCGATTTTTAACCCATATTGAGGCACTTTACTGTGTTGTACTGAGTGCCTCTGGTATTCAGTGGCAGTGATCATGTTCAGCGTCTACAAATGAGCAATTATAACAGAGCTAAAGAAACTTTAATTGATAGTCATATTTTGAATTACCGTAATTTCTCGTGTGTAAACCTAACTCGCCTATAAGCTGCCCCCCCCCCCCCCGCAATCTTTAAAAACTCCTCTAAAATAAGTTTATTTAATACTGAGGACACTTAGGCATGTTTCTCTGACCCTCATACAAGTCGCGGCTTCTACATGATAATTTAGGGATATTTTTACCCATAAAGCAACACTTGTTTTCATGATGGTGACTCTTCTTGCTCCTGAGGGTTTCATTCATGTATTATAAAGGGGTAAGGTACATTAAAGCAGCATGCCGCCCTATGAGTGGTAACATATGAGAAGACAGTTGTGTGTGTGTTGTGTATACTGAGACTAGTGCTGTGTTTGTGGCTGCAGGTTGTGATGAGGATGAGGCGTGTGTCCTGAGAGGGACAGTCAGCGGTCACCATAGCTACATCCCTACACCGACCCGTCGCCACAGACGGGGCTGCCCTCATCCTGCCCACCAGTAGACCAAGTAAGTACCCACTCTGTACGCAAGCTGCACTAACTACCTCAGCACTGTTTTGTATGGCAAGGTGTGTTCTCCACACCCCCGCAGAGAAACTGAATCTTGTTTTCCATGCCTCCCTTCTCAACTATGATGTTATCTAAATGAGCTAAACTTTTAACACATAGTTGACAGTAAAATCAATAAATCACATGAAATGGACACAAAAGATCCACTCAGTCTGAAATCCTGGTTCCTCCACAAGTGGTGCCTTGGATCATATCACACTCGGCTCGGCCTCGTTGTTGAGACATTATCGTGGACCTCAGCATCATCTATATCCACCAGTACATCTGGTACAGTAGCAACCACAACACTCAGTAGGTGGCGCCTCGAGTGTTTCCAGTAAAACCTTCAGAAATGAACTGATGAAATGATAGGCATATGGCGGCCCTATTTAGGCCTAATAATTATTATAAAAAAAATGTTTTGACAAATTGGGGGGATAGTAGACATTCCCTACTTGGCGCACCACACAAAAAGAGGGGTAAATTCAGATCATTTCGACACTAGACATGGATTTTCGATTTTATTTTTCAATTTTCCCATTGAAAAAAATATGATGCACAATCCTAAATTTGATCAGGGTATAGCCAAATATGTCCTAAATAAGCCTACAGTGTGTTTTAAGTCCATTTAAGACGCCCCTTTATTCTTTGAGCCTCAACATGCAGGTCTATCAAGGCAATTTCTATTTCTGTAGGTCTTATTTACAGCATAAAGAATAACAACAATCAATTATCTCATGAGAAAATATTTTTTAGAATGTGATAATTAATATACCTAACAAACAAATCAATATAGATGCAGTTTGGAGAAGTAAAAAAGTTAGAAAAATAAATTAAATTGAATTAAATCAAATAATTCCTATTTTACTGTTTTCGAAGGTGAATAGAATCATAAGAATGCATTTCATTATGTATTTCCTCTTATATGATGCTACAGAAATATGTAGGGAACAAGAATAACGGTAGTCAGACCACCTTTGTTGGAACATAACGATATGAGGGCTGGCTAGCATTTTTTTGCAAATTTCAACAATTTGATTTAATTTCTTTTTTTCTTGAAAAATAAGAAAAAAAACACATTTACTTATATATCTGCCCACATCACACACCATTGAATTGCAAATTTCATGACCTGTCGAATGATGTATACCTTGAAATTTTGGTATAAGAATGTTCATTTGGCTTGATGTTGCTAGGTACAGCCTGTCGACCCGTTCCCACACAGGGGAGACCCAGACCTACAAAGGTAGTATTTACAGGGGCGGGGCAATCGGGAGACCAACCTGAAAAAAGGTCAAACCTAAAAGGTCAAGCAGGCCAAAAAAGGTGAAAATTGGCGAGAAACCCTCTCCCCCCCCTCCCACACTTTGAAACTGCTTCAGGGTTGCCACTGTCAGGGAAAATGTCAGGGAAAATATTTTTTGTTCCAGGTCAGGGAAATGTCAGGGAATTTCAGATTTTTTAGCAAAATGTCAGGGAAAATGAGATTTTCTGAAAATGTCAGAGAAAAATATTTTGTCAGGGAAAATCATTGAAATGCCCCAAAAAAGTCGCCTGTTTTCTTTCAAAAAGTCTGTATTTTACCATGATTCTAAGGGAGAAAAAATCTAAATCCTCAAGAAGGAGGGGGTAAAAAAATGTCCCACACGCGATACACAAAAACCCCTGTTGTTAGATAATGACCACTCAAGTATTGCAGGTTCATAGTTGGAGGGCATTTAAAAACATTGGGTTTATGTCGCGATTGTCAGGGAAATTTGATAGAAAGTCAGGGAAAGGTCAGGGAATTTAAAACTACCTTGTCAGTGGCAACCCTGTGCTTGCCACGCCCCTGTATTTTCAATTAGAATTGCGGGTGTCCGTTTAAAATGATGGGAGTCCATTGTAGCGGAATATGAAGCGAGAATTGAATACAACGAAACATCAATGATAAAGGGTACTGCTGTATTGGGGGGGGGGGGGGGCGGGCATGAAGCTCCCAGTCCGACATGTAACTTGTAGATGAATCCCTGCGTCCCAGATTGTGACCACTGGGGCAGAGGTGCTGTGTGTGTGGGGGGGGGGGGGGGGGGTGAATGGTCATCTCAGGTAGCAGCACGACTACTAATGACCACTGGACCCGGTTACTAGCCCCCTGTTCTATTTATAACTCATATCGCCCCGACCACAATAATACACAATACAGCAGCGACACAATGCTCACACCAGCGGCAGGCGACGGAACTAACACTATATACAACAGGACGAGGACACACCTCTCCTGTAGTGTGAGTAGTAGCGCGGTGTGGGGCACCCAGTGGGGGTGTACCAGGGGGACAAGATGGCGGCCTGTGGGGGTGACCCGTTACAGACAGGCGGGGTGGCTGCTGTTGGTGAGTGGTAGACCCGGCTCTGTGTCTGGGTCAGGTAACGGCCAGTAAGCTGCACCCCCCCCCCCCCCCGCCCCTCGTCTACTCACTCCTCACTCAACCCAACTGCCACCCTGACCGCAGGGGCACCAACATGTGGAACGGACCTGTAAAGGGGCACAACTTACTGCCGGACCAGCAACAGTAGTGCCGGGGGGGGGGGGGGGGGGTGGCAAGTTGAGCAGGGAAAGGGACATTCTGACCATTTCAAACTATGTGGGGTCCGGGGCGGGAGGGGGGGGGGAGGAAGGGGAGGAAATGCTGTATTGAAAACTGGATTGAAGGATGGGCCATGGTCATGTGGCAGCATGAGTTCAAGTTCAAGTTCAAGCTCATTAATCGTTTATTGATGACCAAGACAAGAGTACAATCACAGGTATACAATGATCTCCCTTCATAACCGGTCTTGGGGGCAGGACGTACGTTAGGTACAGCACAGGGGCAGTTTTCTCTGTACTGAACTTAAAAAACAACAAATAGCAGTGGCTCGTGTGTTGTGTGTGTGTAATGTGGGGGGGGGGGGGGTGGACAGATGGTGTGGGACCGTCTGAAGTCTAACCTAGACACACGTACAGTCTGGTCAGTACAGGCAGCCCGGGGGGGGGGGGGAGAGGAGGGGTTATGGTACCGTATGGTTCTTTATAGACGTGCGTGACCACAACATTAGTCGTTTATTGAGTGCCTGGCTAGAGCCAGAGAAAATGGAGGAAGTGGTCGGTTACGGTAAAGGTATTATCAATACATCATGATGAGATAATGGGGGAAAGGAGGTCAAGTTTTGCAAAAGTGTTTATAGATACATCTTTGGCTACGGATAGCTGCAGGTGGAGTCGATGCAACTACATGTATCAGAGACCCATTGTTCCAGCTATGTAACTTCTTTGCTGGAACCCTTTTGACGAATCCAGCTAATTTCCCAAAATGTTGTCGACATTTGTGAACTTTGGGCGTGACCGTGGTGACGGTTCTGTGGGAGGAACAGGCGGGTGGCAAAGAGCAGCTGACACACACCCGGCAAAGAAGGGTACAATTAGTTTCAGCATTGATGGATATTTGAATAAAACCAATAATTAGAAATTCGATTGAGGCCACTTCAAAAGAAAAGGGGTCTCTCACCACCATTGGCACCAAGGTGTGAGAAATCTGAAATTTATTTATCTTTTTTTACTCTCAGGCTAAAATGTATAGGATAATTTAAGTAAAATTCACATTTTATTGTGGAGAAAATGAAAGTTATTTCTATACCACTGCATTGCTGGGCTGGCATTACTAGCTTTAATTTGATACCAAGTATGACATTTTTTTGTCCATTTTTATCAGTGTTTTTTCCCTTTAAAATTGGCAAAATAAAAAATAAGAGTTTGCCTAAAACCTGATCTTCATGATGCGCGCGGTGAAGAGAAACTTCTTTTGAGTGGCCTAAAATACAATTGATGTGGGGAACAGTAGTGCGGGCATGAGATGACGGGGTGAGCAGCCCGTGAGTACCGAGAGGTGCAGGCCGCCCACACCAGTACACGGTGAGGAGGAGGTCCGGCACGGGACGTGTCCAGCCCGGTGTGGGGGAGGCGGCCCGCAGCAGGCTGTGCCACCGGCCGCCGCCTCCCTGCTGCCCACCCTACACCACCACCACCACCACCACCACCACCATGTGGGAGCCATGTCAAGTACCGCCTCAGCCAGGGGGGTGCGGGTCTGATGACCGGCGCCCCAGCCTGGTGTGCCCGGCGTACCAAACCGCACCTCCGGCCTACGCCACCAATACTCCGGCCTACGCCACTGCCCACAGCGGCGTACGCCACCTCTCTCTCCCACTGTCTGTCTCCGGCCGTCTGCGCCGCTCGGCTCACGCCTAGCCAGATGCAAAACCAGCACTCATTGGTGCACAGCCGTGGTTGCTATGGTGACGGCAGCAGCGGACCAATGGGAGGCGGCAACACATGACGGGTCGGGGTGTGTATATGGAAATGAGCTGGCGTGACCTGGCGCTGTATCTGGGGCTGATTGAGCCCCCCCCCCCTCCCCCTCCCTCCTGTAGCTGGTGCAGCAGACTGTACGGCGGTGTACAGCAGCAGCCTACTGGAGGTACAGCACCAGGAGGAAGTAGGGCCGACCTGCCCCGCCCCCACCTGCAGCAGCAGCACGCCAGCCTCCAGTGACAGGAGGCACGACCTGGACACCACACCCACAGGAGGAACACGGGGCCTGCCTCACCTGGTGTGGCCGCAGTGGGGGAGGACTACATGACTGCTGCAGCAGGCGGCAGTAACGGTGTATGTAGCAGGTACAGGGTACAGCACGGTGTACAGCACGGGCAGCAGCAGCAGCAGCAGCAGCATTAGTGTCGGGGGTGGAGACGACACCAGTAGCCCCAACACCACCACGTCTAGCTGTCAGCCCTCTGTAATACTGGACATGCAGTGTGGGGGCTGCAGTTGTCTACATGCTGGCCATGTCTGCTGTCTGCCCGCCCAGCCCCACTGACACTAGTGACAGTGGGTGTAGACAGGAGGCTGTCACACCCCACACCCCACACTGACAGCTGACAGTGGGTCTGACAGCTCCACCTACTGGAGGCTGATGGAGCCCTGCCCCGGGGACACTCCTCTCCACCCAGATTAACACCACCTCACATACAAGTGGCTGTCAGCGATAACAGTCGTTGTCATCCGCGACATATTCAAGCTCATATATACCACCTAGACGCTGAATCAAGTCTTGATGAACTCGAGGTCAACGCGGGGCGGATATCGGATTGATATGTTACCAGATGCAGGAATGGCTCCAGACGAGGGTATTTCTACTCTGGAGTAATGTTAGCTACACCCAATCCTCCATGACCCCATCAAATACACCCTGTATGGAGTCTTGCCTTGCTAGGTGAGTTGACAGTGTGGAGAGTTTGAGCTGTGTGAGCTCTACCACAGACTGGAGAGGACCACGCCCCCCTAGGCCTGTCCCACAGTGTATTACATGAACCCCCCATGACATCCTGTACTACTGTAGCACAGACTGGAGGTCCCATGTAGCGGAGGACCACGCCCCCTCGGCCTATCCCACAGTGTATTACATGATCCCCCCATGACCCAGACACTGGGTGTTGGAGGGGCTGGCTGCTACTGCGGTTATTACATGGATGTACACAGACCACCAGCACCAGCAGTGGACGCCCAACACCAAAGGACACCCGTGTGTGCTACATGAGGGATGGGGGTCACGTCTCGGTACCCCACATGCTGCACTGAAGGTGCTCCATGAGTACAGCAAGAGGCCAGCAGCACTAACTAGAGGCCAGCAGCGGCGCTGCAGCAGCGGCCGGACTGTGGGAACTGGGTCAGGACCAATACATCCCCTAACCTGCACCACACCTACCCCACCACACAGGGCGCCCTGCTGCCCAGCACTGCCCAGGTAGTATCACACTGCTACCGCTATTGATTGGTTATCGATCTGCCTAAGACCACCAGGAGGAGGAGGAGGGAGTGGTGTGGGGTGAGGCTGTATGGTTATATACACAGTGTGTGATAACAGACATTGAGGCTGTAGCAGACAGTGCAGCCACCACCCACCAGGACCCCAGTGTTGTCATGCTGCTGACACCATGCTGTGTGCAGCATGTGTGTGGGGAACTAGGTCACATTAAGGTGATCCCCCCATGCTAACAGGCCCCACATGCTGCCCCCAGCACCCATCTCACGTCGCCTCAAACACAGCTCTTACCAGCAGCAGCATCGTACTGTGTGACCTGTGGGCACCAGCGTAATCAAGCCCCATCTCCCATACATGCATGTTGCAGCTGATTACCGACAGACACGCTATGACTTGTAGTCTGCGAGTCTCACTGACATCAGGGCCTGGTTTCCGCACTATTACATGTGGAATAAAGCAAAACAATTCTTCTATACAAGTTGGTGCATGAATGGTAATAAATAGTAACACGATTTCCCCATACCATCTCCACCAGGAGGCCCTGGAGGTGTATTCTCTACCCGTCTGTGATTACCAGAGGAGATTGGCAGCGGCTTGTGCTGGGGATAACCCACGTGTGTGGTGTGTGACAGGTGTGTGGGTAGAGTCCACCACGTCGTGCCTGTCTCTAACCCTGACACACAGATAGCGGCAGATAGCACTCTGTACGAGCCTTCTCTGCCTGACATCCCCACACTGCTGATAACCAACTGATAAATCCTCTTGTGGGGTCTAGAACAGGAAAAGACTTCATACCAGTCACGTTTTCATTCACATCTTCACTATAAGTATGAATGGCGATACGTTAGTTGTACCACCAATACTACCCATAACCTGCTAATATACCAAGAATACCTGTCCATTAGATAGCATGTGGAGCAGGTGGACCTGTAGATAAGAGATAGGAATCAGCGACAGAGACTATGGCTGGTATCAGTTGGTATCAGGAACCAGAGAGAGTCACCATCACCAAATCGGACAGGTCCAGTCAGTAAAAAACTCAGACGCTGACACCACCGACGAAAATACAACCAAAAAACCAGGCCAGGAATAGCTCACCTCTCCCACGCACTAATTGTCAGAAGTCTATATTTGGCCTCGGATGAGCATTTCTTAAAGCGCTTTATTGATATTACTCACTACCATCATTAGCGACACCGCTAAGAGACACCTCAACAGCTTTTGAACATAATTACAGGCGGAGACAGTGACTGATATAGATAGTTGTAGAGTGAGCAATTCACCTCCCACTCGTTGTGTCTGGCAGGGAGCAGCTCGGCCTGGTACTGGAGGTGGTGGCAGGAGCAGGACGAGGTGTCAGATAAGGCTTATCAGGCATTGAGCCTGCAGCATTCCCTGCAGCAGCAGCAGCAGCAGCAGCAGCAGCAGCAGCAGCAGCAGCAGCAGCAGCAGCAGCAGCCACACTGTGCCCAGTCCCTCTGTCAGCAACAGGTGCCCTTGCCGCCCACAGCGAGCTGCTCCCACCGCTACAGGAGGCTCTCACCACACCAAGCTGCTCACCCAGGGGAGACAGGACGAGGGGAGTCCCCTGCAGGAGGGACTCGTATCTGTATCATAAGGAGTGTCTTTAGTATCAACTGAAAGGTGGCTAAAAAATCGGTCACCATGCCCAGCACCACTCACAGTGACCCCTCCATGTATCAGGATCCACGGTCACCATGCTAACACTATCGTGTGAGCTGCTCCTCCTGAGCTGAAGGGAGTGTCACGTGGGGAGAGGTGTAACAGTAGTAACGGGTAGCAGGATGAGTCCACCGTCTGTACTGAGGTTAGCATCAGCCACACTGGGATATCAGCCGCTCTCCATGACATGATTACCCATGGACCATTGTGAAGACCGGCAAGGATTCAGACTCTTTATTAGTTCACACGGAAGCGATACCAGAGAAATGGGGGAAAATTGTGTTTTGAGATAGAGAAGTGCTACACGTCCTCATGTCTGGAACCAGGATGCCAGTGGTGTTAATGTCCAACGTCATAGAGCGGTAAGGAGTGGCAGGGATAGCGGGAAGTCCTATACTCTTACTGTTACCACGCAGTGTTATTGTGCCATACAAGGCCGATAGTGCAGGTGGATGCCAGTATGAGGCGTGGTCCCCAATGTGACCTGGCACCCCCGGAAGTACTTACCACAGCGTCCATTGAGATATTTATACATGTAGAAAAAAGGACAGGAGTGAGTGTATAAAAACCTACTGCCATAGTATGTGTGGCTAGGGTTATAGTGGAGTAGATGTAACCCACATAGGCAGATCTGTGCCTGGGCCTAGTTATACCACCCCCGCCTATAGAGTATATGGGCCAACTGGCAAGCATTGAGACTGTGTCAGATCTTGTACAAATACCTTACCCCTCACGTCAGGAGAGTGATTCATATGTATGTGTAAGATCTACGGCTTCTATTCTCCAGGGCTGGAGCTCACGATATTCATGCCTGGAAATTTACATGATAATTGCCATTGATTCTGGATTGTTTGAATCATGATGAAGAAGTGGATGTTCTCCCTCCCCGCTAGGATTACGTGATTAGTTGGTGGAGTGGAGACGGTATTGTGTGGGTATTACGTCAAGGTGATATACACCCTGCTCATACATTACCACATACCGCAATAGTGTCTCAACTTGGGATCGATAAATCAACCGCGGATTCAGGTTATTGTTACGCAAGGAACCAGAAGTGCCCTGACCCCCACCATCCACAACCACGAGCTTGGTGCCGACCCGGCCGGGGCCTGGTAGGAGTTCCTCATAGTGGCGGGTGGAGCTCTGATGGTGGTAGAGATGCTGGAAATGGGAAAGACTAGCAGTGGTGGAGGAGGGGGAGGAGGCGGGGGTGGTGGAGGTGGAACCACAGTTTTGCAGGCTGATCGCACCCCCTGGTTCAAACGGGAACAACTATCATATGTACAGAAAACGCGACTAAAACGTGAGGGTTTGTTATTAATTTAGTATTTTTCCTAGTAGACAAACAATATCAAGTAAAACCAATTTAAATTCAAATCTGTTTCCCTATGGTAAAAGATATCCCCTAGGTCTTTACTGTTTTGAGAACGTTGTACTGTTTACATGTATTTCCGTGCACATTTTAATAGTACTGTTTCACATTTTACTGTTAAGGAGTAATGTCTGCCTTATACCATTTAAGAGCAACCATGTCAACATTGAATGGTTATTAGAGTACAAGTGATAACATCTGAAATAGAAATTTTATGTAAGTTGGGAAGAACTAGGCTATTTCACCAAATACTTTTGTTGAAATAACCATCATCTATATGGTTTGAGAACTGTGATTTGTCTGACGCCCATTCCTAGAAAGAGTGGGTGTTATAATGGTCAAATACTCATTGATTGCAGTGCAAATTGTTGTTAATTTTTGTCACTGACCTGCTCCATATGGGGGATGCTTGCTCTATTGTTAGGTGTGGTTCTGCGGGTATGGCAGCTGAATATACTGGTCGTTTGCACAAAGAAAAATTACTTAATTCCCATACATTTTTCCAATGATATATTCAAACTGATACTTTAGATGATGTCTCAGCTAATTATAGAGGGGACGAAAATAAAAGCTATAAAACAATTAAATGTAGCAAAAAACAAACGAAAGGCAACAGACGTCCCCAGGTCACTCGAACCAAAAAACACTGTGAGCAGTTATCTCACTATTGTGGGACAAGAAGGCCGCAGCAGAAATTCCTCGCCTGTTAACCTCCTAGAGGTAGATAGAAATTCCTTCTCTGTAAACTAACCAGAAATCTGAGACTAGTGACGTCACAGTAGTTCACACGGGAATACCTTGCATGTCTCTGCGTGTTGCGATGAGGTGCTTGGGGCGACATGCCATAATGTTCGTTCACCTGTGAAGGGGGCTGGAGGTCACCACGGCTATAAGACCGCAAGGTGTGGGGCTGTTTAGTGTGTATGGGACACTAGTATGCTCACAATGTAACACTCTGGTATGTTCTCACACCACATCACTGGGACTGGGATACTACATAGCAATATAAGGAGTTGGATTGTGTGGGCTACCATGTTGGTTTGTATGCCTGAAGCAGGTCGCACTCAGAGTTTACAATACAGAACAAAGAGCAGTGAAGATAAAAGGAAGGTGCAGCGTACCACTACCAAAGAGTGCCTTAACTAAACTAGAATATGGTGCAGAGTATCGAGGGACATTTTTTTCTGTATGATGACATTGTAAGATTGAGAAATAGATCACTCTAAGGTGGTTAGTTAACAATAGTTAGGTGAGAAAGCCCTTGTCTCACTGAAACCAAACCTTAATGGAGGCCCATAAATACCCCGATACAGTATTATGTAGTGGATGGTACACCCAATGTATTGGACGGTAGACGGTGCGCCCGTGTCCGTCTGACCCTGATGTAGCGGACGGTACGGCCGTGTCTGTCTGACCCCGATGTAACGGACGGTGCACCCGTGTCCGTCTGACCCTGATGTAGCGGACGGTACGGCCGTGTCTGTCTGACCCCGATGTCTGACCCTGATGTAGCGGACGGTACGGCCGTGTCTGTCTGACCCCGATGTAGCGGACGGTACGGCCGTGTCCGTCTGACCCCGATGTAGCGGACGGTGCGCCCGTGTCCGTCTGACCCCGATGTAGAGGTCGGTGCGGCCGTGTCCGTCTGACCTCGATGTAGCGGTCGGTGCGGCTGTGTCTGTCTGACCCCGATGTAGCGGTCGGTGCGGCCGTGTCCGTCTGACCCCGATGTAGCGGTCGGTGCGGCCGTGTCCGTCTGACCCCGATGTAGAGGTCGGTGCGGCCGTGTCCGTCTGACCCCGATGTAGCGGTCGGTGCGGCCGTGTCCGTCTGACCCCGATGTAGCGGTCGGTGCGGCCGTGTCCGTCTGACCCCTATGTAGCGGTCGGTGCGGCCGTGTCCGTCTGACCCCGATGTAGCGGTCGGTGCGGCCGTGTCCGTCTGACCCCTATGTAGCGGCTGGTGCGCCCGTGTCCGTCTGACCCCGATGTAGCGGTCGGTGCGGCCGTGTCCGTCTGACCCCGATGTAGCGGTCGGTGCGGCCGTGTCCGTCTGACCCCGATGTAGCGGTCGGTGCGGCCGTGTCCGTCTGACCCCGATGTAGCGGACGGTGCCCCCGTGTCCGTCTGACCCTGATGCGCGGGTCTGTCTGACCCTGCTCGACAATATACCTGTCTGTCTGTAAGTGGCCAGGTGTACGTGTGTCTAGTGAGACCCTCCTACACACGCGGTCCCCATCCACACTGCCCCGCCCGATCAATAGCCCCCACCCACGCCTCGCTTGATACCATACCAAGGTCAGGCCACACCAGTACTTACTATGGAAATAGGCACGCTAATTTAGCCATTACAAAACGGCAGTCAGTAACTAATATGTTCTCAGTAAAAGACTCATTGTTAAGTAATTGTTGTCAAATAATGAATAATAAGAATACAATAGACAACCTTTAATGGCAAACTCCCTGAAAAATCCCTTCAATAGAAAATCTGGCAGGGGGAGGGTGGATTGGCTACTGTATTCAAAGTTTTAGCGCAATGTATATTTATCAAATATATTGGACTTATATCTAGGCTCCACCACTGTGTCCATGTAGAGTGAGTAGCACCGGGCGGGACTGACCACTTGTACAGGTATGTAGAGAGGACCCTCCAGGGCTACCTGTCGACGTGGGGGTGGGTGGGACACTGGGTACAAATAACTAAGACTTCATTAGACTTTGCAGGATTCATATTTTAGTCCTGATCATGTATGCAGCAGGCATGTGCACTTATATCCTTTTTATTCTTTCTTCAGATTTTCCCACATGATATATGATCTAGCTTTCCCTGTGCGCCGCTGTTTCTAACCAGTAGTACATTTAGAGTAGGATAAAGAGTTTTGTATGAAAGGCTCTTTTTATAAAATAGCTGCCGGCTGTTGTAGTGCATTAAGAGGTGGTCAACAGGAGGGGGAGGGGGGCTAAGTGGCTCTGTGTATATAAGGCAAGTACAAAAATACAACGCAATAACAAATAATAAAAATAACGTGTACGTGTTGTCCTGACATTGAGACCCAGTGAGTCAGCGGGTCAGGGACACAGGCCGTCACACACTGACGATCACAGCTCAATCATCCTCTGACCCCACCCACCTCTCAACTAGGAACCAACACATCTCTCCCTGCAATACTAGATATCAATACACACAACGGATGCTAGGAGAAAAATGTAAAAAGAAAAAAGACTATTGCGTAAGGGGTGATCAGTGAAGGTTCAACGACAGGGGAAAGATCAAACAGTTGAGTGCAAAGGGATAAATTGAGGTGAACTGTCCAGGATATTAATAAAACAAAGAAAATGGGGGGAAGGTTACTTGGCCCAGCACAACGTGTCAGTGAGTTTAGATTAACATTTGATGCGAATACAGAAATAGTCTTAGATTTGTAGGGTGCCGAGTCTGCTGGCCTCCAGGGACATTTTGGTGGCCTGCACCAATGAACAATTATAGCTGTATAAGTGTGAAAAGGGCAGGCTGGCCAGTTTGACGCATCCAACTTAAGCTGCTGGTTGGAAGCAAACGTATGGATCCAAATTAGCTGGACCTTAGCCAAACCACCACCTAGCTAACAGAGCCATAGCCTGATGTTATACACATCTAAGTAACCTGGTCTCCTTCTGACATGTGTATCCAGTGGTACTTAAATGGTACGTTGGTATTTATGCTGGACTATACCACACATGATATAAGATAACAGGCTTTACTGTTAACTAGTTCTAGTTACTCTGTCTACAAGTTGTCACTAGACTAATAGATGTACTCTCAGCTCTGACTATTGTATTATGCTTAAATATGATGGTGGCCATCATTTACTCACTTAATTATCAAGATACTACTCCCATGATCTCCCCCTTCTCAACAAGGTTGTAATCAGTTACTATAATCACAGACATGTTTTTGTTATTTCTAGGTAACATGACCTCTGTAGCATATCCACACAAATGATGCAATGCCATGCTAGATTAAGATACATATACCAATACTTCTTTTCATTACGATGCACCAATAATACTGCTGTGCTTAGGCGAGGCCAATAAGCTGTACCACAAACACAAGCCTGGTAAGGGGCGTGTGTACGCCCAGTGCACAGACACTGTGGTTCCTGAATGAGGACAGGATGGAGCAGGGAGCCAGTGTCCACACAGGGTACCCTGGTAATGTGAGGGTACGGTGATGAAAACTAGCCCTGTCTATGCATGACACCCCTAGTCGGGGTATGTCACGGGGTGAGGGGTAATGAACAGAGGTAGGTCAACAGCCTGTACTCATCACCGCTAACAGGATACCAGTTACTATGGACATATTGTAGCAGTATTCAATGAGTTGCTACGGAAATATTTGAGCACTGGTCAATCAGTTGTTAGGGAATTATTTAGGGCAATAATCAATTAGCTGTTCCAGTCCGTGAATCAGGTGTCAAGAAGTTAAATCAAATTTATTTAATGGGTTTTGCCGTTTTAGTTCTACCAAGTGCGATAAGGGCAAAAGATGACTATTTCGGCCTACTTGTCATGTATAGCCCTTTCCCTAATCATGGCATTAACACATTCTGTATACAAAAACTGGAAGGTTCAGGACCAGTGGTAGCGTTTCCCACATGCCCTGATCTAGGAGAACCAGCAATAGCCCATATATTCCGAATGAAGGCTCTGGTAACAGCCAAATGACCTTGCTGGGTCTGGGTAACCCCTGCTGGTAGCCTGGAACCAGTGGAAAGGAACCAGAATGTATGATGGTAGTCTTACTGTATTTTACCATCAGACTTTCTGGTTCCATTTCCTGTTCCTGTTCGCTGGTTCCAAGCCACCAGCAGGGGTTGCCCAGACCCAGCAAAATCCCAAGTTCAAGGTCATTTGGCTGTTACCAGAGCCTTCCTTCGGAAGGATTTGGGAACGAGAGTATAGCCCATAAATTATGATAATGCGCAGCCTATAGTTGCCTTAGTCCACTAACGACACGTTTGTACGTGTTACCTATTTGACTTGACATAACTACAAAGATCCTCAAATTTCCTGGACAAGTAGCGTCTGTTGAGCCAAGTGTTCCCCTTAGTCAGTCATGTGTGCAGTCATGTCGGATAACAGATTCAAAATGAATAATTGCCACTTGACACTCAGCGTGAACTGTGAGCACAATCAGTATCCCCTCCAAGTGACAACCTAAATCATAAGGCTGCGAGTTGTATGGACGTGATTACCGCACTGTCGTAGACGCTACTTTGTGAATATTATCTATTCAAGGGTCCCTTGAGGATCTGCCTCAACGGCATCCTTTGTGTCAGGTATTATAAGGAGGGACTACATTGCCTTAAGCACAGAAGAATATCTAACAGAACGGTTGAGTGCAGGTGGATTACTATTATTAATCATTATGTTGAATGAAGTACTTTGAATAGAAAAAATAGTACACAAGTTATATGGAATCCCTTTACCAACTCTTCTCAAAATTTAATCTGAGTGAGAAGCAATGTACCAAGCTGACACTAAGGTTAGGGACTAGGGCTATAATTAAAGCGATTTCTGAAAGTTGAACTCCATATGGTGGGGGTAAGGGGAACCTAGTAGAGGTCTGATGTCTGACTAGTTCATGATCTACTGAGTGTGTGGGAATGACCCCCCCCCCCCCCCACCCCCATTACTGCTCCTCCCTCCTCCCACACCTAGACCCTGCCAACTACTGGTAGAGATGTCGCTGTCAACACAGGTCTGCCAAGTCTGGACGTGGGAGACAACAGGGGAGCCTCCTATATTAAACTGCTTCACACAATAAAGCCAGGCTATAAAACAAATAGGAATTTTTTTTTTGAATTTGGATACATGCCAACAAATCACCCTAAATGTGACAATTTGAATAGACTTCTTCCTTACCGCAACAGATTTTATCTTCAAAGTATCAAATCAGATGCATATTAACTGCAATCCTAATGCAGTGTTGTCGAAATGACGCCGGCACGCTGGCTTTTGCCGGCTTTCGCCATCGTAGAATCTTAATGGCCGGCGTAGGGCCTTAGACTTTTTCAATATCTTTAAAGTTTTTGCATAATATGAAAAAGTCATAATGAGGTTTATGAAATATCGAAATCCAAAGTTTTCGGCAACACTGTAATGGGACAATTAGTTCACATAGGTCCTGTGTTTCAGAGCACGCGCCGAATCCTAGACATTGCATCGCCAAATATATCCTATTTATTACCTGCATATATCTACGTGGAAACCAATGATATATAGAACTGATTCCTGTGGCTAGAAAATGGTGTAACTGTACATAGGCCTACCATTCTATGTATGAAAGAAATATTCTCACCGCCTAAGATTCAGATTCCTAGATCATTTTGGAGAAAATACCAAATCAAGGATGCCTCGGGGGAAAAAAACGTTCGATCCTTTCTAAAAGCAGGTGTAGTGGAGGGAAGTGGTGGGCCTCACCTGGTGCCCCTATGGGTGTGTTTGTAGTGTGTTTATGTGGCAGGGTCAACTTACCCCAAACACACACACCCCACGCCCCACCCCAGCCCCCCCTGGTGCCACCTGCACTTAGCTCCTGACCCGGCCGACACAAGGGGGCGCCACCCGCAGTGCCACATCTAACCCGGCTCCCCGTCATGTGCCACAAACAGGCACAGGTCCTCACAGTTCCCGCGCCATTTTGGGTCTGAAACCGATCAAACATAGTGCGATTGCAGAGAACTAACAAAAACTGAAAAGTATCACGGAAGAAAATGAGATAAACGGAATCGCGTCATCTCCGTAGGGAATTTCCAATAAGATAGTGGTGGTATAATGTAGCAGTTCTACACCACCAGCAGCATGGATATAGTCTCTGTGAGCTGGGGCAGACAGAGAAGGGGATCGGTGGGACAGAAGCGGGTTGCTGAGAAGGGGTTCTACAGCAGGGCACAGGGAGTCGTGGTATGTCGTAAGGTGAGTACCGGGCCAGGGTCGGGTAATATATATATAGTGCGACCTGAGGACCCAACGGGTACAAGTGATTCTGGGATGCTATGTCTTTGGGGCTAAGGGTAAGTGAATGCATACCAAGTCGCAGACAAAAAGTTAACTACATAGACAAAGGTTCACGACTTTTGGTCTGGTTATTTTACAAGTTGAAGGTTGGGCCGTATTCATGAGGTCGTAATCCGGAGTGAATTCTGGCCCCACCTTCAACACATGAAATAACGCTTCAGAACACCTAAATGTGTTTATTTCATGGTGAATACGGACTGCTAATGTTGAAGCAATGGGGGAGCCGTTCCCCAGGGAAGCTTGAAATAACCCTAGGCTGTATTGCACGCTGTGGTCATATTTCACGCTCCTGAGGGTAGCCATGGCGTTTCCAGGCTGCGATCGGTCACGTGACTTTTGCGGAATTCAAAATGGCGGCCGACGGAAGTGAACAAACACCGCCGAAGTAAGAGCCAGGCACCCCTCGTGAAATAACCACTGACTCAGTCACTTTAGCGTGCAGCTGTCTATGTATATTTGTGTTTATTTTTTGGGGGAAATACAAGATCTCCTATGCTTAAGCACTGGAAGGCTGTATTCAATGCCCCCATTGAATACAATGTGGCCGTATTCAATGGGCTAAGGAAAAGTTGTTTTTCCTTCATTAAATGGCTTCCAATAAAAAAATAAACACAAATGCCAACTACATTGATACCGCTCTGATGTATTTCACTCGTAGGGGCTGGGGCGCATCCCACTCAGCCTGCGGCTTCGGGGGATACTGCCCCAGCCCCCACTTGTGAAATACAACAGAGACAATATCAATGGGCGTTGGCATTTGTGTTTATTTTTTACCTTTTTTTCCAATTCAAAATGCTCCAAATTATGATAGGGGGAGCCTGAAATAGGTCATGCTATGGGGGGTGGGGGTGAAATACAACTTTCCTTGTTTCTGCTGTATTGGGCAAGCAGCATATAAATACCTGTCCTACTACTGCAAGGCAGACTACCACTATTTGTGGATGACTCCTTGCCAACTTGGGATGTCCCGTGAGGTACTTGATGTACGTCTGGACGTTAAACAAATCAATCAATCAATCAATCCTTGTTTAAACTCAAGGTGCTGTCGTATTTCATAGACGACAGAAGGACCAATATAAAGCCTTATAACACCGGTTGGCAGCAATTAGATGATGCAGCCGTTATAGCCACAAAGTCACGAAGTTAATTTTATTACCAATTATTGAATCAACTCTATCTTACGTAGCTTATCTTGGGTCATGCATACTAAGGAGAAGTTTGAATACACGTAGCCATGTATTGATACCCTTTTTGCATTACCATTAAGTAAAGAACAGTCCAATAACTGAACCACGAGACTAATGATATTTAAATTAATGCCATGAAAAAAAGACACCCTGAGGGACGGAATTCCTGCACGTCCAGTACTGTAGTGTTTACAATGCCCCCCCCCCCCCGGTGGTTGTGTGAAGGGGGGGGGGGGGGGGGGGGTCATTGTTTACATGCTACCAGTACACATGCACTGATGACAGTCAGGTAGAGGCTGCTAGAACTGAGCCTGTCACACTGACAACAGGTAAGGACAGGTAGTCTGCCCAGGGTGGGCATGTGATGAACCGCGAGGTGCTGGTCAACATGGAGGTTCCTCTGTAATGCCACTACAACTACATCTACTAGGTGTAACAGATTGAAGTGGCGCCCTCCCCCCTTTGTACAACAAAAACTGAGGGGAAACTGAATGATAAAATATAAATGATTATTTGTTCGGTTAAAACGGGAATAGTAATACGAAAATCGAAACTAAAACTAACTATGGTTCCAAAGAGACTATGCATCGTAAAATAATACTTCGTCTCATGTTGACGCTGTATCCTGTATGGCTAGTATGCGTGCACTAGGTTGGTCTCAGATGTAGTCTGGCCTTATGATGGGACCCATGCACGGGGACCCCATGCCCGGGGACCCATGCCTGCTCTACAGGGTGAGATGCTGTATCGGCTCCTGGAAGTCCAGCAGTGTTGGGCCTATTGCAGACTGGCAGCTGAGTGGTGCAGCAGAGAGACCAGCGTGTGTGTGTGTCAGATTCTGGGTACTGTTACTGTTAGTGTTAGACACCCCCACCTCTCCTCTCAAATATGGAAAACATCTTTTAGATAGCCTAGGCAATGTATGTCATATACAGTTAAACCTCTGGTAGAAGCAGCCTAGGCAGTGTATGTGCCTCTACACAGTTTTCATTGTGTCGCCGTGTCGATCTTTAGCGAAATAGCCATTTTACTGTGTCGATTTTTATGTATATAGAATATACCAGGGCATTATAAAGATGTCTGTGTCCGTCGATTTTCAAAGGGGCCCTGTCGCCCGTGTCGATTTTTAAAGAGGCCGTGTCGCCCGTGTCGATTATTACCCATGTAGAGGCACGTGTATGTCATATACTGTTAAACCTCTGATTGGACTAACATTAACTTAAGTAAAAAAAGGAAATCACTCTTTATTTGCACAGATCAGACTAGGTAGTGTTCCATATAGATATATGGAGGAGGAGCTCCAAGGGCACGTTTTAGAAGTTGTATCTCAACTCTCAGACTTTTGAAACAATGGCTTGGGTTGTGCTCTGTCCTGAGTTGTGGTCCGTTCCCCATTGTGGTTGTTGCAGATCTTTAACACGGGGCCGCTCTTTAACCAAGGATCACTCATTGATCACCGATGGAAGAAGAAAATGGTGATGATAAAAAAAGAGAAAAAGAATTGATGAGTCATGTTTCCTGGAAAATGGCCTCCTTCCCGGAAACCCTACAAAGAGCCCGTGTTAGACACGGCTAGGGGAGGAGAGTGAGATAATCCAAGAGGCAGGCTATGGGTGGAGAGTGGATTGGTCTAGACCACAGTATTGACGTCCATAGATCACTATAGCAGAGGTTAGAGTTTCCTCTTTGCTACGTCACAGGGCCTGGACTGGGGGCAAACACAGACCACCACGTGTTTGGGTAGTTTCACCATAATAGTACCATTACCCCTTACTGTATTTTGATATATTCTAATTGGGTCCTAATAATTCTCAGTCTTCACTATAATGATACATGGTACATGTATAAGACAATGTCGATCTCATTTAGACAGATATGTCTATTTTTATGATAATTCCTATGGACGTATCAATTCAACTGGGTGAGATATGGTTCATATACCCTGTAAAGTTTCACCCACGTGGCTTTTGTTTGCCCCCCACTGTTCTATTATTGGCTGCAATCTACAACTCTAACCTCTGCTATACGTTAGGTTCATCTGCAGTGGCGCCACATGGTGGATGGCCTAGTGAACTGTCTGTGTGGGTTAGACGTTAGGTGTGAGGGTTACACGTGAGGCACACCAGCTGCACTGTAACCATGGGCAGTAGGATGGAGATTAGGGACAGTAGCTGACCACAGGATATGACACATGATGTAGACAAAAGGCAAGGGTATACTAAGGACATGGGGACTGGTCGAGTGGTATTAGTACGTCTGGATCATTGCGCGCTCAGCAAGTACAGCAGATATATCATAACAAGCACTGTAAGGAGAGCTGCCTGCCGTACTGACGAGTGACTCGTCCCCCCGTGAGGTGCAGGGTATCCGGTTGGATACCACCCTGAGCCCTGACTGACAACTCTGTAATACGCAGACAAGTGCCGCCCGGTGTTACAGCAGGCATTAGTCACTCACCGGGATGACACCTACCACCACTTACAACCTACTGTAAAACCTCACCTATAGGCCGCCCCCAGTACTACTCAACTCACATCCCCTAGGTTAGGCTTATACGTGAGGTTTTACGGTAGTACACATACCCTCCTCCTACCCATTCACTCCCCTCCTCCCCTCCTCCCCCTCCTCCCCTCCTCCCCTCCTCCCCTCCCCCCCCCCCTCCTCCCCTCCTGTCCTGCTCCGTCCCCACCTGTCCCCCGCCTCCCTCTCCCTCCCCGTGCCGCGCGCTGCTCACGGCGCGGTGCGGAGGGCGCGGCAGGCAGCGGCAGCACGCCGCGTCCCTTATCGACCCGCGCCGCACCACAACAAAGTCACGTGGTGGCATCAGCGCATGCGCCGCCATTTGTTTACTTCCTGTGAAGGCTGCAGCAGCAGCACCTTCCCCACCCCTGGCTGTACCCGGGTGATACCCTGATATATATATATATACTGATATCTAGGCGGATACTGTGTCAGCCATGTGAGGGGGCTGTGAGGACGTACCTTGACGTGCCGTGACGTGCCGCGACGTGCGGTGCGGCAGGTGAGTGCTGAGACAGACAGGGGTGACAGTGGTAGGCGGCAGGAGGAGGTTAGCTGCTTAGCACGCAGTAGTTGTTGTCATGTAGCAGCTGGAGGTAGGGGAGGGCAGCACGGGAGCACCAACTCTAGTACAACTAATCTGTACGGGCCTACAGCTGGGCTCCACTAGACTCTAGGTACCCCTTTACTACGCCACTGACACATGGCGAGTAACTCACTGCCACTGCCTTGATCATGCCGACCCTCTGCAGTGTATTAACCCCATAGCCGGGGCGGGCATAGGGTCTGTATGGTGTATGAATGGAGCACTGGCGAGTTCCTCGTGCATCGTGACGACAATGACGCAATAAGGGGTTAAGGTACTACATGATGTATGAAACTCCACTAAAGACACATTAGACATGAAGAAGGGCAGATGTGGCCTGGAGAATGCAGCTATATAAAATTGACAAAGAGTTTGTACATGGTCGGGGTGGGGGGGGGGGGGGGGTGGCCGCACGGTTGAGGTGCATGTGGTGGTATCTGGGTGGCAGCAGGGTGTCTTTGTGTGGTGTAGAACGTAGCACTGTAACTAAGGCTGAATCACTGCCTGAATCACCTCCGTATTGCTCACTGCTCTCCACCCCCCCCCCCCCCCCCGACCAAAATACTCCTCTACTCTAACCATACATGTATCATACATGTCGTCATCCTTACTCCCTGCCTCCCTGCAAGGCCTGCTTGGCCTTGGCTTTAATACCTTGCCTCCCTTTGTCCCTTTCCTTGCCTTGCATTGCTTGCCATCCATACCTTGCCCTTCACTACCCATGTCCTTCCCTATGCGTGCCCAGCCTCGGCCAGCGACTATCCTTCCAGTCGGATAGCCTGGGAGCGGGCCATCATCCCATCCTAATAGACATATTTCAACTACCTCTGTTAACTATATGTGTTAATTGTACAGTAGTCCCCAGGTACTTGTGTAGTGGGTGACAGGCCCAGCACAGTGCTGAGACTGTCAGGTCATCAGCCCCTATCTATCCATCTATCTAAACATTTTAAAGCCTCCAGTGTGATGGATCTAGATTAGCACTACATAGCCGGCATCAGGCCCAGTTGCCGTCCTGGGGGCCTTGTGGGATGGTGCGCCATGCCCTACCTCCCTCACTCCCATTCCCTACCTCCCAATAATCCCATGCCCTACCTCCCAACAGTCCCATCCCTGTCCCATGCCCAACAGTCCCATCCCTGTCCCATGCCCTACATCTAGTGCCCACCGCACCCTGGCCCTGCCTGCCCCCACCCCTGGTGTCCTTCCTCACCTGTGTCCTTCCTTCCCATGTCCTCGTAATACCATCACACAGCCTGCCTCCCAGGGCCTCCTCCTGGGCCCTAGTTCTAGGTGTGCTTCCTTCTGAGAACCCACCCAGGTGTCTACATCCAGCTCTACCTGTGTCTGCTGGAGGAGGAGGGGGGGGGGCTCCAGGTACCTGTGACAGAAGTAGTGACGGCCGTGTCTGTCTCACCTGCTCAAACCACTTCCTGGAACTCTCCCGGTGCACAGAGGCTGTATACAGGGATGAAAGTCTTGGCAAGTTTTCCCCCTAATTTCAAGTTGTTTTATATCGCAAAGACCTGTACTTAATCCATAGAGGACCTTTATTCAGGGGCCTCAATTTGAACATTTCTTTTTTTTAATTGGTCTCTTTCATCCCTGATGGAGTTAACCAGGCTACAGAGTTCTTGATTTCTACTAACTATCGCGAAACTGCATTTTCACTCATTCGAAATGCAAATAATTATTACCATAAAAGGGGGAGGGGTACTGGAGTGGCTAGGGTTGTGGAAGGGGCGGTAGGCAGAGGGGGGAGGGTTAGGTGTACGGGAGTGGCTAGGGTTGTGGGGGGGGGCGACAGGCAGGGGGGGGAGGGTTAGGGGTACAGGAGTGGCTAGGATTGT
This sequence comes from Harmothoe impar, assembly GCA_947462335.1. Lineage (NCBI taxonomy): Eukaryota > Metazoa > Annelida > Polychaeta > Phyllodocida > Polynoidae > Harmothoe > Harmothoe impar. The sequence continues at coordinate 55,176,882 of OX381717.1, forward strand.
GAAGGGGGGCAGGCAGGGGAGAGGGTTAGGGTACAAGAATGGCTAGGGTTGTGGAGGGGGCGACAGGCAGGGGGAGGGTTAGGGGTACGGGAGTGGCTAGGGTTGTGGAGGGGGCGACAGGCAGGGGGGGAGGGTTAGGGGTACGGGAGTGGCTAGGGTTGCGGAGGGGGTGGCAGGCAGGGGGGGAGGGTTAGGGGTACGGGAGTGGCTAGGGTTGTGGAGGGGCTGGTAGGCAGGCAGAGGGGGAAGGGTTAGGGGTATGGGAGTTGCTAGGGTTGTGGAGGGGGTGGTAGGCAGGCAGAGGGGGGAGGGTTAGGGGTATGGGAGTGGCTAGGGTTGTGGAGGGGGTGGTAGGCAGGCAGAGGGGGGTGGTTTGCTCTGGCAGCTCACAGAGCCTGGCATCATGGGTAAACATGCATCAGCGTCTGGCGGCCGGAAGTAGGTGGTAAGGGTACCGGAAGTGGGGTTAGCCCGGAAGGGAGGGTCAGAAAGAGGCCCAGTTGCAGGTCAGGTGCAGTTGTGTCAGCAGTTCATGGTTATACAGGGTTCTAGTGGGGAGGGAAAGGTGCTCAAGGCAGCACTAGACTGTGGGCAAGTATTTATAACCTTGGCCTTCTTGACATACATGAGGTAGACATCCGGTGTAGTCTGGATGTGAATATTACGAATGAATGTTCGGTGACACTAGATCTACTGCTGTGCAACATTTTTAAGTTTAAAAAAAAAGAAAAAAGAATACAGCGTTTTCCATCAGAGAGGAGGAAGCGGGGAACAACCGTAAGGAAAGAAGGATTTTAAAAATCGCAATACTTAGCTTGGGTTAGACCATGGCGTTTTGGTCTGATTTCATGACAAGCAGAGTCGGCCCAGTGAGTGGCCGCCCACACTAATGGTTACCATGGTAACGTTAACAGCAGCCATTGTTCTGAGAATACCTCTGTGTTGGGGGGGGGGGGGAGGTAGGGATGGAGAGTGATAGTAGGGTTCGTATTGCAGGGCCGTTTAAACCCGCAGATCTTACTGCACGTCCAGTAACAGTCAGAGTGCAGTCGGGACAGGTACTCAGCCCTATATATAGGGGCGCTGGGCCTATAAGGTATGCTGGTCTAGAAACGCAGCTGCCATCAGCATACTGCGGCTACTAGGTGAGGTCTAGGCTGCAGCGGCGCCATCTTGTCTGCTGGTACCCGTGCCTCATAAGGGGTGAATCCACTGAGGTAAATCCGTCGGATCGGACGAGATTCGCCATAGGTTTAACATTGTGAGGTGCATCCGATCCGACGGATTTTGCCTCAGTGGATTCACGCTTATACAGGGCTTCCTGAGAACTGTCTCGGCTTGTTACATAAGATGGCAGACAATGTAATGCAAAGTCACTTTGGTATACCGAGGGATGCAGGTTCCTTAGTAGGCGACACCACTGCTTGATCTGGTAACTGGCGAGATAAGCACTGATACAGCAATCACAATGGGTACAAGCGGTTACATAATGCCCCCTAAGAATTCTGCAGTGGAGACCAGGGAATTATCTCATGGGTTGATAATTCAACCAGCTACACGCCTATAGAATGCCCTACAAAAATGATCCCTCTATTGCCAAAGACCGTACAAGGTCAGTGAGGAGAGCCCGGCGGTAGCCCCTGATTGGAAAACCCATCCTAACGACATTTTCCGATGACGTGCCCACACGCTGGGTCAAGTGGTTAGCAGGAATTCCTGTTGCTTCAATATGGCTGTTTGAGGCAGTCACAGTGACTACACTGTATAGGGGTCAGGCTGGTCGCCCTGTGGGCGCATCCATTGCTTGATCTGGTAACTGGCGAGACAAGCACTGATAACAGCGGTCACATGGGTACAAGCTGTTACATAATGCACCCTAAAAATTCCGCAGTGAAGGCCAGGGAATTATCTCATTGGTTGATAATGCATCCAGCTAGACGCCTATACAGCAGCCTGATGGTGGTTGTATGACCAGGGGCTGCAGGACGGCGTCACCTCTACCTGCTGTCATGGCCACTTCCTCTATAGGGAGAATCCATGCGGCCCGTGAGCTACCTGTGCTACCTGCCCCGCCACGTCACCACGTCACCACCACGTCATGACGACGTCATGACGTCAGCGGTGTGCCCAGTTGAGGAGGTTTGACGCTCTCCCTATCAACCCGTTAACGGCTGCATATTGTGGTTAACTGCTATGTCCTTGGTCGTCATGATGCATTTATGTATCTCTGATCAGCCTACTCGCCTGGGCTGCTTTCATGCATCATACCGACCCTAAGGGCTTGATACACTCCCACAGGATCGGCATGAGGTATAAATGCAGTCTTGAGGATTTAGCCAGGGATGCATTCGCAGGGCTGCCAAGTAGTACGCTTTTGGCGTATTAGTACGATTTTTCACCTTATTTTGAGCCAGAATACGCTTTTGCATTTTGAGTACGATTTAGTACGCTTTTGAGGTATGCAGTACGCTTTTTGGCCTCTATTGGCTATTATTTCATATATATTGAGTACACATTTTAGTCCTGGGTGGGCCAAATTAAAAAAAGTTTGTTTCCGGTCACCCGACTGGTCTATCAAAACGGTGCCGGGTCCCCCTATTTTTTTTGAATTTTTGGAAAATTTAGCAGTTTTTACGGTTTGTAAATCGGACAATTAATAAGGATTTTAGAGCAAAAACTCTCAAATTAGGCCTAAAAATGGGGAAAGCAAAAAATTATTATTCTGGCCCTAGATAATTCTCGCTTATATAACCCAGTGGTGAAAGGGGAATTATTGCCATTGTCATTGTCGAAATTTTTTTGGTCCCCCCCCCTAGGGCAAGTTGAAATTGAGCACAGCCGACCCCTTTGAGCTATAGTAATGCGCAGGCTTTTGGGTTAAAAAGGGGTGCAATTCTTTTGGTCCCCCCCCCCCCTCAAGAGGGGTCCAAACTTTTTTTATTCCACACCCCCCCCCCTTCAAGGGATCCAAATTTCTTTACTTTGGTTATAATGGAACAAATTATCATGTTTTTGTTAATGTTATATTAATGCAGGGACCCTAAATCAAAAGTACGCTTTTGGGGGGGAGGGGGATTTTGGAAGTTTTGAGGTTGGCAGCACTGCATTCGTGCATCATTGCAACAAAGGGCATAGCACATTAAGGCAGTATACTGTCCTTAGAGTAGCTCTCTGTCCCACCACCAAACGGCGTGCTGCGGTGCACACCCGGTATTCACAGGGCCTGTACCCAGGACCCAGGCTCCCCTATGTGATACATCTATTGGTGCTATAGTTTGAGTACAGTTTCCAACATAATAAACGCCCCACCATTAATGAGCGACACATTTTGAAGGCCCTTTAGTTGTAATTTGTCAGGATCTTTTCGGCAATTAAACTGTACAGCACGACTATGGGTTGTAGCAGTGTGTAGTTGGGGTTGTGTGAGCTGTAGATGAGCAGGTGTGAGTGGTGGTGGGGGGGGGTGGTGGTGGTGGGGGGGGGGGGGGGGGTGTTCACCTTGGTAGCGGCAGGCTCCGTGTGGGGCTGGACGTACCAAGGTGACAGGTCGGCCTTACTGCCGGCCTTGTACACTGTACCCTGTGCTGCTGCTGCTGCTGCCCCAGGTGACCACAGACCGCAGCTACCTCCACCCAGTACATCCCTACACGTGCAGAATGATGTATAACCAACACCGGACTCTGAACATGATAACCCTGACTGTAGGAATACTGTATAACCCGCACTTAAAGTCTGAAAATGTCTACTTTGGTACTGTTCTATACTTCCAAAAACCCTTGTATAACCTGCCCTGGGATAATCCTGACTGGGAATTTTGTATAACCCGCAGGTTATACGCAATACTATGGTAGGTGGGAATGGGTGCGGCGGTCAGGGTTGACTGTATACAATATCTTATAGGATTCAGTTCAATGTCTCAATCGGAATCACAATGAATGTCAATTTTTGAGACTTTGAATTTCGTGAAATGAATAGAGAGGAAAAAGATTATGTCAGATGAAAATGTAGATGTTATAAGAGATCATGTATTTATATGAATTACTAAAGAGTTGTTTTGTATTTTGCCAGGTGAGTTCAACGCCCTGCCTGCCCGCGGCCACCACAAGTCGACCGGTAAGTAGCCTAATCATCTGCAATAACTGACCAGTGTATACGAGTATGTCTTTGAAAGTCGTTGCTTCATTGGTTGAATGGGAAGTCTTAAGAGGTATGCTAAAATATGATGCCATGGTAATCATCTCTTAACTATGTATTAGTCAAGCAAGAAGAACAAAGCATGACAGACTCAAGGAAATTAGTGTAGGAGTGAGCTGAAATGAAAAAAATAAAGAAGAATTAGAATATTTAATGGGTATAATCCCCAAGGGCAGAACGCCTAACCTCAGGTTGTAAGACGAAAGATAGATACATCTGTATATGCAGGCAAAAAAACTAAAGGAACAAAAATAAAGAAAGACTTAAAATAAAGAAAAGGAAAATCGGCACAGAAAAAAGAGCAGAAGCAGTGGTGGAGAGTGCATTCGGGTATATTATTATAGAGGGGGAGATGTACGTGTGTAGGGAGGGGACGGGTAGACAGGTTGTAAATCGCAGTGGTTAAATATACTGTAACCATGGCAATGTGTGTTAGTAGTGGGTCCCTCTGTAACACTTAGAGCTGCGGCCAAGGGTGACTCGTCCTGCGGGGCCCGACCCTAGAACCAGGTGAGGCTCCTGCAGCCGGCCCCGCCATCTTACACAGTCCTCTCACAACTGGTGTCAGACACCTCATACCCACCTCATCCTCACAGAATGATCAACTTTTCAAACTTTAATTGTTCCCCACAATCCCAGTTTATAAGATTGGTGCCGGGACAAAGATGGCGCTGGTGTGTTGTCGGCCGTGTACAAGGCAGGTATGTGTAGGTTGGGGGTGAGGGGCTGTCTAGGTGCAAGGTGAGGCATAGGGTGCAGGTGGTGGGGGAGAGGTGTGGCCACTTGCTGCTCCCCCGTCACCAGCCTAGTGAGACGTGCTACCGAGCTGCTCTAACCCCAGGTGCACCTGCCCAAGGGACGGTCACCAAGGGACGTGTGTTAAGGCATTAGTCCAAGGGGAGTGGAGCAGGGTGGACACTACATGGCTGAGCGGCACATGATGGCTGCACGGGGAGCAAACTGGGGCGTCTAGCTGGTTGTACAGCTCCTACCCTGCTCACTACAGCTGCACCTACCGCTACCACAGACAGCTGCTGTACAACTGTCTGACTGCATTATCTCACCCTATTTCCCGACACACACGGAGGCCCAGTTGTGTCTCACTGTGACAGTCGTATGTGGAAGGTACCCAGAGTGACAACAAGGTGTGTTTAAACCATTGCATGACAGCGTGAGGTAGCAGGGGGCGTGGACGCTGCCTACCCTGACGGCTGCTTCTCAGTGCCCTCCGTCATCGTACCACACGGTTACTGGTCGTGTTGGACTCACCACCCAACTTGTACTTAGCTTGATCAAGTCCAGAAACGTTGTTTTCCCCACAACCACTGAGAGAAGACTCTACAGACCTATTTTGTCTCTATTGTGGACATACGTAGAGAAAAACCAAGGATGGAAGTCTTCAAGTCGTTGCTGCATTTCTATAGTATATCAAGTTGTAAACGCATGTAGAGCAGCTGTACTGAGGTCCTCCATTGGCACGTTACTCGTGACGTCACTGCGACTAGTTGCTGTCCTGAGACGCTGACGGTGTGAGGCCCGTGCTGCCCCCTGTGTGCGGCACAGCACACTAACAGCACGGCTGTCGTCTGCTGCACGAGCAGTGACCTTGCATCCTGACACTAGTCACCTTTAGAGTCACTCTGGGACCCTCTAACTCTGCTACCTTAGTGTCTCCACTCTACGCCTGACGCTGTCACGTTGACAACAGCCACAACATGATTTGTGTGTCGTGT